>JAQPPZ010003518.1:2910000-3399315 GCA_028583015.1 Wollemia nobilis | reverse complement strand
AATTGGGAATTCTTATTTTGAATCAAGAATTCTTCTCTAAATATTTCTTCAGAATTAAGGCTACTATGGTCTTCTTTTTTATTAAGGCTTCTATGGCCTTTTCTACTTCTACAATATGTAGGTATTAAATCTTGAATGGAGATCACCAATATCCTATATCCTCCTTGACTCAATTTTTGGAGTATCTTCTTCCTTGAGTCTACTATAAAGCTACTATGGCATTTTATTTACTTTTGCACTTTGCAGGATTGTAGCTCTTATAATGGGATCTTCTTTGAGGTATTTGAAATATTTAGTCTTCTTCCTTGTTACTTCAGGTGCTAGAATGATTCTTGAAGATATTCTTCATAACTCTCTTGTAGGAAGTTTTCCAAATTTTTCTTGAATCTCCTTTTCCTGCAATAAGTTGTTAGAGACTAGAATTGAAGAATTTTTAGTTCAAGAGATAATAATATTCACTAGTTGATTTGTCAAACTAGTGGCTTGAATGTTGAGTCCTAGTCTTCACAAGTTTTTCTGCAACTCTATGGAAATAATATAGTCAAATATAATCTTAGATTTTCTACAACTACGATTTATTTCAATTCTCACTTTTCTAATCATATTGACTACTATGGCTATTTCTATCAAATAATCCTAATGGAAACTTTTGCATGTGGCAACACTCAATGGTAGATCTGATTTACAAAGATGCAAGTCAATAGTAGTAATGGTGACTCTCCTTATTCCTATTGAACTATTAGACTTCCCTTATGATATATGTAGGTCTTCCTATCTCAATTCACTGTGGCTCTGATACCATTGTTATATTAAGGATATATGTAGTGAAGAGATATAATATAGGTCCTAATAAAATATAATAAATATAAAATAAAGTGAGGAAACAATATGATTGAAATATACTATAAATAGAAATGATAGAAATACAATGCAATATGAAGAAAATGTTCACTCCATTAATATGAGCTAAAGAGCTACATTGTACTCCATACAAGAATAATACTACCACAAGCTGATATGAGTTGATAAGAAATTGATATGTTCTTGATGCCTAATCTACCGCTATGAGGCACTTTATATAGGAAGATAGATTCCTTGGCCAACACTCTACCTAGTTGTATAAGGGGACACCTTGCACATTGCCACTTGTGCATTTATTACATTGCATGAAGTAACTAAATTACTTCCCCATAAAGTAATCTCCTATCCTAACTATGTACATAAGGCGATACATTTAAATGACCCAAATGTTGTAATATAATCTAACTCTAACATCTATTAGCATATAAGCTATATTCAATATTAAAGAATTTTAAATATATAAATAGTATCACAATATTTAGGATTCACCACATATATATTCAACACAAGAACTCACAATATTTTCACTTTAAATGACAAGTATTACAATATACTATAGTACAAATTAATGTACTATAACACCTCACAATATTAGAACACTCATAAATTTCTCGTGCTACACATTATATGACTTCTTGATAAATATCCTTTACAAAGACTCTTGACATTTCAACTTCAACAAACTATTCATCTCCTCAAACATTTAAGAGATGTAACTCTTTATATTTCTCATAAAATAAATATATTTTATTGACTCCTAATAATGAAAAACCTCTAATGATTACTAAATGACAAACTCTAATATTTACAATATTCTTTCCACAACACATATTTACCAAATATTTACAAGTACCAAATAATGTAATAAACTCCAACGCCCACCCTATTACATTATGTGATAATTTTTTCAATATTTGATTCTAGCCTTTGTCTTATTTCTTTGACTTTGGTAGTGAATTTGGTTCCTATATTATTTTTGAATCACTTATTGTCCTTCTTCATGGTGATGTTGTAACTTGATCATTTTTTGAGCATTTTTTTTAAACTTCTTCAAGTGGTCCCTATGTTTTTCCTAGTACTAATAATAGATATTACTTGTATTTGTTACACTTTGTCATCATAGTTTGTTGTTACAAAATAAACATCCCTCGCCACTATTTTAATTTGGTGAATAGTTGGTCATTATAGTAGTATTTATCACAATTTTGATCATTACACCCAAAACATACACCTTTTGCACACTCTTTATTTATAATGCTTGAATTATTTATATCACATGTTCTATATGTTCTATAATTACAATATAATATTTCATGGGTTTCAAATTATTCATATCACTAGTGTTAGGCCTCTCATCTTTCATCTTGCGTATATTTTTTAGTTTCTTTTCATCATCTAGACATTGTTATTTGTAGGCTTCCAAAAGCCATTTGGGACACTATTTTGTGTTTTTCGTTATTTATTCCATGATGTGTAACTTTATTGTTTTACCTTTTTTTTTTTTTTTTTAAGTCATCAAAAGTAGTACTTAATTGCCAATTTGTTGTCACACAACTTTTAGTCATAAAACCATTGTGTACAATTTAAAAAAAAAAATCCTTGATGATTTTGACTTCTATGATATTGCACTAGTGATTGATAATTTAGAAATTATTTGGTGGTAGAAATTTATTTAATTGTTTATAATAAAATGATGTCATATCCAAAGCAAATATACCATTTTTTATAGAACCAATGGCTTCAATTCTTTTTTGTTGAAAAGTGTCTTGTATTACTAAAAATAATATTAGTTACACTGATCACAAAAAAATGCAGGTGGTATGGAAGAACACCCTAAGATGTCAACCTAATAATCCACCCATAACTTAAAATAGGGATCTAGGGCTTACAGAAAAAAAAATTGAAATTAAAACAAAGCGGGTAATTTTACACCCAAAACTAATAAACTAGAAAATTATAGAGGACAAAAAACTATGCAAATTTTAGCTCCTACAAATGAATGAGATCTATATCTAAAAATTATTAACAAATCATGCATCATCACACATCACCTATGCATGTTTTAATTCAACCCAATCAATCCAAGGGGCATCCCAGGATCAAATGTAAAGGTTATCAACTTCATTGATTTGTCATCATCCTACATCTATTCAAGCAACTCCAACACCCTAAAGTTGTTATGTCAAGATCTCTCTAGACAAGGATTGGAAAGATGTATCAATTGTTTTGGTAAAAAATCCCCTTATTATTTCTCTTACTTGGGGTTATGGGAACGTTGAAATATTACAAAAGGATAAGGGGGAGGAGAGCTTACCTTGGTGGCCATGTTAGTTGTTGGGGTGTGGTTGTGGTGAGGCAGAGGAGCCTCAATGATCATCATTGGTGGTCTTGCATTTGGTGGCTCTTCCACCATTTTTAATATTGTGGTACTAAAAAAGTAGTCACCTTTGTTGTTGGTTGCGAATGTTGCACTTTGGCTATAGGGGTGTATGAGTTTTTAAGCCCTCCCACCATGGTCCAACCATCTACACTGGCTTGGGGAGTACATAATGGTTGGCATGGGGCCATCTCTAGGTTAGTACATGGTACAAGTAGATGATTCTTAACCTTATGGTTTGATGCTTTATATATGATTTAGGTATTTGACTGTTAAGACCCTGAGGTTTTAATACATAATTTATCCACAATCTTCAAATTAAATGTAATACAATAAGATCTCAGAATGAATAATTCTAACAACTTTATTGATTATCAAGAATTGCAAGCCACTTCAAGGGGGCTTCCTCCTTACAACTTAAAAAAACCAAAGTATTTTCTCCTTGATAGTATCTCTTTTGCTCTTACACATATTTATAGCATAACTATCCTAACCCATACCCTACATTGTTTCAAATTATTGCAATATGGTAGTTCACATTATAAATAATATATCAATTAACTACTACTAATAATAATTAAATGTTAGGATGTGAGATCTTAACATACCACCCCTCCTGACACATTACCGATCTTCATGATAACTTAGATTTTTAGAGGTATCAAAACTTGGAGGTCTGAGGAATCGAACTAGGGTTTCAAAGGCTAGGTCAGAGACCTAGAAAACATTTTCATGCAAAAAAAACCATCATGGAGGATCAATATTGTTGGAGGGTATTTCAATAGTATGAATCATAGCCAAGAATGGGAAACATAGGTACTTTGGTACCAAATCCTCCAAAACAAGGAATATCATATCAAGAGAAGCTATATGGTACCCAATATAGCTTCAATGACTATCAAACATAGGAAAGTAAAATCATAAACACCACAGGAAGTGACAAAAGGAGGATTCTCTATCGATAAGGGTGAATGGATGTTCACCACAAGCAAAGGAAATTCTGGTATTGGAAACAACTAATGAGGATATAGTTTATAAGACAAAACACAACTTGATAGGTAAATTCATGGGTTTCAGTTCATCTGTGCACTTCCTTCACACATGGATAAGGAAACAATGGCATATAGAAGGAGAATACAAAATTCTAACTCTCCCAAATGGTTATTTTTCTATAGATTTCACATCAGTGGTAGACCGATAAAAAGTATTTGAGGGAGGGTCGTATCATCATGGGCCAGTGGGACTATTCCTACAACCATGGAATATGGAATTCGACCCAAGGAAGGAATCAACTACAGTATAAATATGGGTAATATTATTTACCCTTCCCCTAGAATTTTGTAAATACGAGGTACTCAAGGAAATAGGCAACTTACTAGGTCATTATCAAGGTAGATCAAAAGAAACAATTTTAGGAGGATCGATAATGTTTGCTAGGGTTTGTGTAGAAATGAACCTCAGTAAACCTCTTCCAACAGAGATAGACCTAAAAATAATATATTGGTTTTGGTGCCAACAACTAGATTATGAGGCTATTCCATTCAGATATCGAGTGTCCCATGGTCATGGACATATGGCTAGAATGTGCCAAACAGTTAAGAATCATCAATTTGAACAAGAGGAGACAAGAGAAAATATTAACATGGCAGACCAATATCCTCTAAAGAAGGTAAATAAAAATGAATTAAAAGTCCCAATAAACTCTGAGGGCTTCCAAAAATTAATAAAAAGGCCAAACAAAATAAATTAGCATAGTAACCAGAGACAAGGAGAAAAAGTGGGAAGAAAAAACAATAGATATGAGACATTCAAACTAGGAAGCTTGGAAATAGAAGGGGATTTTCTAATAGAAGTATTATAGGAGGATACCTAGCAAGTCACATTGATAGATCAATAATAATACTCTATTCTAGTGTCATAGAATAAACAATGAGAAAAACTAGACACAACCTCTTTCATGGAAGAGGAGCTTCAACCCACGAGGGAGACCATAGGAGGGGAAATAGAGGAGGGGATATTTTTAACTTAGGAAATAAAGATAAAATAAGGAAATAAGAACAAATACAACCCTACTTTAGGGATTCATCAAGTGGAGAAGAAATAAAAATTGAACCAATTTGAAAGAGGAAGTCAAACAAGGAAAATATGGAGGAACAGGGAAGAGATTTGAGCCAAAATGAAAAGGTAAAACTGATGGCTGATTTTTTATCTCCTAATTCTCAATGATATTAATTATTTGGAATGTGATGGGTTTAGTAATTCACCCCATATAAAAAGTAGTCAAAAAAATTATCATAGATATGAGTCCAGATATAGTTTTTTTTACAGGAAACCAAAATGCAAGGAGAAGACTTACAAAAAATAAATAGAAGGATATGGCAAAAAGGAGATATCCTTACTCAATATGCATAGGGAGAATTAGGTGTATTGACCACTATGTGTAATCACCAACTATTCCTAGCGATAGGGGGACTCTACAAGAGGGGTGTTGATGGTTAGGTTACAAAATAGGGAAAGTGGGAAAAATTGGACTATAGTTAATTTTTATGGAGCATAGACAGTTAGAGCATAGAGGGATCAATGGGTAGCCATATAGACTTTTAGATACAACTACTTGGAGGACCAATGGATTGTAGAAGGATAATTATATACAAATATTATAATAGAGGAACAACAAAGATGCAGATCTATGTTGGAGGAAAAGGATAGGTTTTTTCATCAATAACATGTCAAATGAATCTAATAGATATCCGAACTATAGATAGCTCCATGACCTAGAAAAATAGATGAAAGGAAGGAGAGACAGTAAAACATTGGTTGGATTATTTCTTCATGGGAGAGGAACTATACCTGCATACCAAGCATCAATTGAGGTTCATGGATAGGCTTTCTTCAGATCATTTTCTAGTAAGTCTTACCATAGAAGAAGATAACCATAAATTTGTAGGAACTTTTAAATTTAAGCTATGGTAGTTGAAATATGAGTAGTTGGGGGACCACATAAAGGAGTAGTGGGAATTAGGAAAATCAAGATTTAGGACAGCCCAATTCAAACTTTACAAACAACTAAAATATGTTACGGCCCAACTAAAGGAGTAAAAACAAGAAGGAACTCACTAGAATCCAAATGAATGAAATCAAGGATTAGAAGGGGAAGATTGCTTAGGTGATAAGACAAGGAACTATTATGGAATATTTGTTGCAATGTGAGGCAAAAAATATTAGGATAGAGGAATATTTGGAGGAACAAGAAGATATTTATTGGAGGTAAAGATCCAGAGTTACATGGTTAAAGGAGGGAGATCAAAACATAACTTTCTTTCATAAAACAACAACAATTAGAAGACAAAAAAATAGAATTATAGGTCTTACAAATATGATGGGTTAGGTAAAAACTAGTGGAAGTGAAATGAAAACTATAGCAAATCAGTACTTCCACACTCTTTTTAGTAGAAATGAAAATTTGAATGCAATGTGGCATGAGAAGATACTAGAGGTAATTTTACAATTAGTCAAACTAGAACATAATAAATTATTAATGGAGGAAATTTATTTGGAAGAAACATCACAGATCATACAAAAAATGCAAACATGAAAGACCCCAAGACCAGATAGATTCACCATTGAATTTTATCAATATTTTTGAGAAATTATGGGCAAAGCAGTGGTGGAGGCATTAGAGAAAATCAGACATAGTAAGAAAATGTTAAAATCCTCGAATCATACTTTTATCACTTTAATTCCTAAGGGCCCACCTAGTGAAATAATTGATAATTATAGACCTATTTCACTTTGTAATGTAGTATATAAGATATTAACTTCTTATGGTAGAGAGGTTAAAACATTTTTTACCAAATCTAATTTCAAGTGAGCAAGGTGGTTTTGTTGAAGGCAGACAAAATCTAGATGGAATAGTAGTGGTATAGGAAGTGATACACACAATATACAAGCAAAAGGACCCAAGTATATTTATTAAATTATATCTTTCTAAAGCCTATGATAGAGTAGTGGTATTTTTTGCAAAGGATTTTAGAAAAAATGGGCTTTGCAGAGGAGTAGAGAGATTGGGTAAAAGCATGTACATAAACCACATCATTCTTAGTTCTGGTAAATGGTAGTCCCTCTCCCATGTTCATAGTAGGGAGTTTGATGCAAAGGGACCCTCTTTCCCCTCACCTTTTTATCATTTATGCAGAGGGTCTAAGGATACTGTTTAAAAAAGGGAGACAAGAGGGGAGGCTAAGGGGTCTAAAAATTAGTTCTTAGATTGAGATAAGTCACCTCCAGTTTGTGGATGATATAAATCTTATTAGTCAAGCCAATATTCTAGTATAAGAAACATAAAAGAAATTTTATATGGGTATACTCAAGCTACAGGGCAAAATTTTAATGGAAAAAAATATCAAATAGTTTTTCAATACAACGAAGAGGATGAGAGATAAAATTATACAATTGTTGAACTTCATGGAAAATCATTTACCCATATAGTATTTAGGAGTACCTCTATCTGCAAAGAAATATAAAATCAAAGAGTGGAAAGGGTTGATTGAAAAACTTCAAGCTAAGTTGAGCAACTAGACACAAAAATGGCTAAGCTTGGGAGGAAGGCTTACAACTATTAAAGTTGTGCTACAATCTTTCCTAGTTTATAAATTTTCCATACTTCAGGCTCCAGAGAAATTTTTTAAAGATATTGAAGAACACAAGCTTATACTGAGAGGAGGGGGGTGAACAGTATAAGACCTCTTTTTACTTTTTCCTTTATACTTCAAAACAGTAAAGCAATATACCCAAAGAAATATCAAAGCAATGCACAAAATCATCCACAAAGTGACACCAATTTTAACATGGTTCACCTAGAATGGCTGGGCTACGTCCACAAAACTTTTCTCTAAAAGTTATCTCAAAGTTCTTTGGGAAACCTTCCTAATTACAATGTTTATGAGCCTCAGCTCAAAGGAGATACCATCCCCCAATATGAATTTATGAGCCTCTGCTCAAAGGAGATACCTTCCCCCAATCTAAATTTATGAGAATCTGCCCAAAGGAGAAACCTTCCCCCAATATAAATTTATGAGCCTCTTCTCAAAGGAGATACCTTCCCCTTTGCTCTGGATATGATCCCTCAGAATATCAACTGTCTCTACCTCTTTCCAGCATGTGGAACTCCTTTCCACCGAAGACCTCCTGTCCTCAATGCTTAGCCTAAGAGACCTTTGCCTTCTATGATCATGTCCATAGTAGCTGAGCAACCTGTACCAAACATAGTCAGTCGGTATAGTACAAGTCTTCCTCTGTCTGTCAGATCTGTCCAACTCTTGAACAAATCAATCCTCTGTCCACAAGCCTTCTCAAAGACTTGCCAAATCTATCCTCAGGTTCTCTAATAGAACCAATGTACCTCTATACTCAAGTTCTTTGATAGAACTATCAATCTCAGCTCACAAGTCCTCTACTAGGACTTGTCCAAATTTGCTCACAAGTCCCCACCGAAAACTGTCCAAAACCTGCTCACAAGTCCCAAATAGAACCTGTCCAAAATAGCTCACAAGTTCACCAAGAAAAAAAACTTGCTTAGCATGAACCCACAAAGAGAATTGTTAGAGACCCAATGTGATTCATCAACCTCATAGAAGCATAAAGAGAATTGTTAGAGACTCAATATGTTCTATACTTAACTCCTAATCTCAATCTCAAAACTCATAGAAACATAAAGAGAATTGTTAGAGACTCAATATGTTCTATATTTAACTCTCAATATCAATCTTCAACTCAATCTCAAATCTCAAAAGAATAAGATAGATGTAGTATGCTTTTCTCAAGAACATGAAACACAACCCAACAATTGCCAAACATGCAATATCTCATATAACAATGCTACTCATGTTCTTTCCACAACCAATATCTTTTCTCAACCAATTAGGGCTTTAACAAAAATGCTTATAGACAAGGTTTAACCAACATTATTCAACTCAACATTAACCTTGAAGCATTCAACCAATCATCACAAGAAAAGGAAACAAGTAGAAATCATTTTCCCTCCAAAGATATTTGAACAAAACAGCCACCAACACAATATCACCAAATGCAAAGAATAACTTGCTCAAATCAACTCAATGGAGTAAGCCCAATATCATGAATCAAGTAAAGCAATAACTTGATCAAACAACCTCTATGGAAGCAACTCAACCATCAAACTCAAAACAGCCAACCAAGGGTTCCACCAACTCAATGCAAGTAGATTGACTCACAAATACAAACCCTAGTGCACAAAGCTTCCACTATCTCAAGCCAAAAATTATGCATTCATCAAAAACTGTCCTTAAGGATAACAATGCATAAGTAGTCTTCAACAAACCAAAAAATAGGATTTACACCCAATCAAAGAAAACCTAGTTGAAAACCTTTTCACTCCAACCTTATTTTAGAAAACATACACCAATCATACTCATAAGAAGAATGTACCCATACCTTATTGGAGTAGAAGAAACTTGACCCTTAAAGCTGTCACCACACACAACCCTCAAACTTCCAACCAAGTTAGGGTTAGAACCAAGATAAATGAGCATATAAAAACTTTCCTTAGTACACCTTTTAGCTTCTCTTATTTTGAAAACAACCACCAAAGAAGTCAAAAACACAACAACTAAAACTTACACCTTATATCTCTATTTTAAACTTTAGCATAGCAAAAGACTAATCTCAAAAATACAACCAAAGAAATATCCCCTTATTTCTCCTATGTCTTTTAAACAATGCTAAACAATGCCAAAAATTATATCAAGAAATTAATCACACCTTAGAATGGCTACCCTTGAAGAATCCAAAAATCGTGGAATGGCTACCCTTGACGAATCCAAAAATCGTGGAATGGCTGCCTTTGACGAATCTAAAAAATGCGGCACAAAATACGTTTTAACAAAAACGTGACTTAATCCATGCACAGCTCCCTCTGCGGGAATCGAAACACAGACCTCTGCCTACGCAAAGACCAAACGTAGCCTATGTTTCCACTAGCCCACAAGGGGCTAACGAAGTCTAAGACAGACTTCCTACCACTTCAACGAACAAGCACTTTGTAAGTTTTTCAAATGCGAGCTCTCTTCTTCCGCGGCATCAACAGAGCATCGATCGCAGCCAAAAATTAATGCATTCAAAAATCTCAAGAGGAGTTAAACCTTAGGATCCTTCCCATATTTATAGTCCAATCGTAGACTTTAGAACACGTTGGCGGCAGAGAAATGTAATTTTGAATTTAATCGAAATTGCTTTCTAAAGGGTTTAAAAACCCTTAATTAATTTTAAAAAATTAAGAATAAAAAAGGTTTAAAAACCTTTAAATATTTTTAATAAATTAAAAATAATTTCTCCCTTAATTAATTAAATAATTAATTAATTAAAACCTTGAAGGGTTTTAAATAATAATTAAATAATAAAGAGAACCTCCATTGGTTTTAATAAAAACCATTTAACTTGGTTTTAATAAAAACCCTATCCAAAAACCTTATCCAATGGAATCTCTCTGGATTCTCTTAAGAAGATTCTCTTGGAATCTTTCACTTTTGAAGCCAACACATCCTCTTAACATTAATGCCATTTCCTTTTGACATCAATGACAACTCATAGACAAGGAGCGGAGCTAGGAACTCAAACCCAAAATTGCCAACAGATATTGATAAACACACAAGAAATTTTGTGTGGTCAGGTGCAAGGGAAGAATAAAAATTAGCACTAGTTGGGTGGGATAAGATATGTCAACCAAAAAGCCAAGGAGGATGGGGGATAAGATCAAAATCCCAAAGCAATAAGGCACTAACAGGAAAGTTATATTGGAGATGGATTACAGCTACTGGGGGCTTATGGAGTAGACCGTTACAAGCTAAAAACTACCTAGGAGTGGCTAAGAAAGTCATACCAATACAAATAGTGGAAGGAGAGGGATATATATTATGGATAACAATAGAAGCAGGCCAAGAGTTAATAAATCCATACCTATATTTGTAGTTAGGGGATGGAAAGGAAGCCCTATTTTGGGAGGATTCATGGAATCAATCTCAACTAATTATTCAGACATTCTTAGATATGGAGAGTTGGAAAGTAGAGCTCCAAAATGTAGGGTGGTAGAAATCCTCTTCCTATATGAAATCATGGAATCAACATGTGTCAGATTTACTAAAATGGAAATATCCTTGAGAATGGCCATTGAGGGAGACAAAGGAACTAATAAAAAACTATGGAGACATCTCCAAAGACACCCAATTCAGGATGGTTCTACGAGGGATATGCTTGGATGAGGAGAAAGCAAGTTGGGAATCTATAATGCAAAGGAGGGATACAAGGTAGTTTTTGGATATGAGATTACCCCAATACCACTTCCATGGACATTTATCTAGCAAAGGGAAGTATGACCAAAAATTAATATTTTCTCAGGGCTTAACCATAGAAAGTCCTTGACATTTGATAATACGAGAAAAAGAGGTTTCCATGGGCCTTCCAAATGTGTTATGTGTGGAAAAGTAGAGGAGACCTTGAATCACCTCTTTTTTGGGTTTTTTTTTTATAAATATATATGGATCAATTGGTGGACGCAGATGAGACAACGTTGGGAAATTTTTGAGAGCTAGGAAAGCTTTTATGAGAAATGGAAACAATGCAACTTTAAGATTAAAACAATGAAAATGACATGGAAGCTAGGGCCTAGCTTCATATTGTGGTAGTTATGGCTAGAATGAAATGTACTCATATTTAGATCAGAGCACAAAACAAGGGAGCAAGTATGGGAGAGGATTATAAGTAAGGGAATGAAAACACAATCTATTAGATTACATGAGGAAACAAATATAGAAATGGAGGAAGTGACTATTTTACGAAGCTTTGGAATAACTGTAATAGAAAAATAATTAAGGGTTGGATGTGTAGGTGAGATATCCTCAAATAACATAGAGTGGAGACCTCCTCCCAGAGAGTGGGTGAAGGAAAACATATATGGAGCTTCTACTAAAAATCTTGGAAAAGTTGATTTTGGCATTATCATATGAAATTGAAAAGGAGAACAAGTGTACTAGAGAGCAGAAGGTATGGGGGAGACAACAAATAATGAAGCATAATGATAGACAATATTGTTAGCATCAATGATAGCTGCAAATATACATTTACATAAGGTATGGATAGATACAGACTCTCAGATATGGGCTGGAATATTGGATCCTATAATACTATTTCAAGTGTTGGGAATTGGCGAGAGAAAGAAGGTGGAAGCATTTTAAAATATTTGGAAGGTTTTTTAGAATGATTTATTACACATATCAAGTGAGAGGAAAATAGAGTGGTATATTAGTTAGAAAAATGGGGAAAATAAATGGAGGAAGGAAAATATGTGGACTCTCACATGGAATATTAGATAAGTTGGTACCAAAGAATCCAAGGGATGCGAGAGGTGGTACAAACAAATAACATAATAGGAAGAGCAACTAGTGATTCTAATGAATCTATCACAGTTAGTCCATGGAGTGAAACAACATGAAGATAGAGGGATGGGTAATTTTTGAGCCATGAGGGATTGGTGGAGGATTTTTTTATCCCTTATTTCCTATCAAGCTCATTTTACTTTGTAATATAGTTTCTATAAATATAATATATTTTTTATTTTTCAAAAAAAACATACCACCGCTCCTAGAAAAAGCTTTATCCACAAAGTTGGAACTGAGGAAATTTTTGCTGAAATTGATGAATCACTTCCCAAGTAGCATCCTTAGGTGTCAATCTCCACCACTTAATCAAGATTTTGGTGATGGTGTGATTGCAAAGTTGATGGGTGCATCGTTCCAAGACCACTTTAGGTTCGACCACTATGGAGCCATCCTCGGTAGATTTAGGTAACTTTGTTTGTGCATTCACTTGTGAGCCAATGACCTTATTGAGGCAAGATACATGAAATAATAGATGAATTTTTGAAGGCTTCGATAACTCTAGCTTGTATGTTGTTGGTCCTATGTGCTGCAAAATTTTGTAATGTTCATCGAATTTTGGGGCTAATTTCTATGGATCCTTAAGTTGGAGAGAGGTCTGTTGGTAAGGTTGAAGTCATAGGAACACCATGTCTCCCTCCTAAAATTCACATTCAACCCACTGTTGATTTTCCTGCTATTTCATCCAATGTTGTGTTGTGAGTAAATTCTCCTTAAGAAGATGAAAAATATTGGCTCTATTAGAAATCTCAAAATCTACTGCTTGAATATTGGTGCTTCCAAGAATATAAGATATGATTGTTGGTTGTGCTTGGCCATATAATGCTTCATAGGGTGTCATTTTGATTGCAGTATGATATGGAGTATTGTACCACCATTCTGCCAAGGGAAGCCATTTAACCCATTGATGAAGCAACTTTTAAAAAATGATTCATCCAATCCCTTAGTGCGATTCACAAGCTTCTCGAACTGATTCTGATACTCCTTCACTAAAGTGATTTGACATAGTTTTGTGAGACCTCCTATGAAGTCTTCAAAATTACTTGGACCAAACCAAACCAACAAATTCTTTGTAAATTCCCCCTAAGTAGGATTTCCATTAGTATTTTTGTACCATTGTTTCCATTGGATAGCATGATGCTCGATGTGGAATGATTCAATACAGTATTTTTACCCCTCAGGAATCTGGTTTAAAGAAAAATATTATTTCGCCTAATAGATACGGCTAGTTGCATCTCCATAAAACTTAGGAAAATCTAACTTAGTTGTTCTTGGAAGGATGGATGCTTGTTGCCCCCCAATGTGCATATGATGTGTCAATCCTATAGTTTATCCTGAATATTGTTGAGTCTGAACCTTGTGTGCTTTGAAATTGATTAGCTATAGTTGATTGTATGATTTTTTGTACTTGTGCTATATTCTTATTCAAAGAGTCATATTTAGCATTCAATCCAACCATACTTACCTCCATTTATTGAAAATTATGCTTGAGTTTAACCAGTGAAAGCAAGTCCTTGATTTGTCGAATATCATGATCCAATTTTTTTGAGTTGGGGTTTTGAGATATTCTTCCCTCGACCATTTTTTTTTATTTCTAGAAAAAAGTTGTGGGTGTTATATATCAAAATTATCAGTACAACTAGCTAATCATAATGGGCTAAGACTCAAAAAAGTGTTTTCGAGATCAAATTTTGTATTTGTGGAACATTTGACCAAAAAGGGTTAGAGCAAAAATGATAAATTTGAGGAATTTCAATAAAATAAGGAGTTAGGAGTCAAAAGTTTTGTGAGAGGTGTAGAATGGGATAAATAACATAACAAAACAAAATTAAGTATTTTTGGGGTTGTCTAGGGCTTTTTATGACTTTTTTAGTGCTATTTTTCCTTTTTTTTGGTTTAAAAATTACTCAAAATAGAGTAATGATAAAACCTCTACAATTTCTTCATTATAGCTCCAATTTGCATGATTTTTTTATTTTTTGAGTGTAGAATCAAAAAGTAGCAAAATAATTCAGGTCGGATCAGGTAGTGATTTTTTTTTTTTGATTTCTTTTTGCTCGAGAAATGAAAATCTTACTAACCTCTTGGTCGAGTCGAAGTGCCTTGTCTAGGAAGCCTTGTCTTCATAGTACCTCTCAATATAACTGATTTTAGAGTGATAAGATTTCCTTCAAGTCCATCCATAGGTGGCCACAATCATGCTCTAATACTAGATGTTAAGACCCTAGGGTTTTAGTACAATATTTATCAACAATATTCAAATTAAAGGTAACACAATAAGATCTCATAATGGAGAAGTCCAATAGCTTTATTGATTATCAAGAATCGTAGGCCACTTCGAGGGGGCTTCCTCCTTACAACTTTAAAAAAATAATGTATTTTCTCCTTGATACTATCTCTTTCACTCTTACACATATTTATAGCATAACTATCCTAACCCTAACCCTAGGTCGGGCCAACTTATTACAACATGGCAGTTCACATTATAGCCTGGTATATCAATTAACTACTACTAATAATAATTAAATGTTAGGATGTGGGATCCCACATCCTAACATTGACATGTTAATACACATTAGCTATTGTAAAACAGTGGTGTCCCCCATCTGTATCGTGATAACATCCTATAAGTCCTTGGATAAATTAACCTCAACACACACCCTTTTTTATGGGTGGGCATCAAAAAATTTATCAGCTTCAACGATTAAGACTCATCCTAAGACTATCATCATGTGGTTCAAAAATGCCAAAGGGGGAGGGAAAGACTAGGGCACTCAACCCAAACTAGAATCTTGGAGGTTCTTTCCTTGAAGACTAAAAAATCCATAGTCCATAGAAATAAAACCACCAAAGAACTTCCTATGGACCAAGGCCTATGCTTATAAATTACCTTTGCATGATTAGCATCTGCAAACCAAAATATAAAAACCATTTTTTAGGTTTTAAATCAACTTGAGCTTGACTCCATGAAGAGCCAAAATTGAGCTAACCCAAGACCACAACATTGCTTCATTGGGAATGCATCCCATAAAACATCCAACTAGGTAAATGATTCTATTTATTGGTGGGCATTATCAAACTTGGACAGAGGTATATTGAACTTACCTCATGACTCTCCATTGAAAGTAGTTTCCTAGGACACTCCATGGGTGTCATTTTTATTTGACTTCTCCCTTGTGACACTAGCACTAGCTTTTGGTCCATCAGGGTTGGGGGCCATTAAAACTCCTAAAAATCCAAGGAACCCTAATACAAAGCAAGCATGGTTCACACAAGCGACCAAAATTCTAGAAAATAAAACTACAACCATAAATAAGCAATGGCTTTAATCTTGATTTGTGTTTTGATAAAATATTTTTTATTTCCATTGACCACAATTAATTCAACTCTTCTACCCTTTTCTAACAATTGTGGCATTGATATCAATTTTTTGGTCAATCCAGGCCCATATAATACAATTTTAAGTATGCATGCAAAAAATGGAATATTAAGTGAAATGTTGCCTACTCCTTAAAGCTGGTAGATTTTTTCATCTAAAATTTTAATAGGTATGCTTTGTCTTACTTGGATATAATCAAACCAATATATATTACTAGTCATATGGTTTTTTTTCCCTAAATCATCATACCAATAATTCTCCTTTGATTTTCCTATGTCATGTGCCCTTTCAATTTTTTTTGGTTGGATAATAAGGGGTTGTACTCGAATCCTACACCCTTGACAAATTATAACTCTCCTCCTTAGAGTTTGAGAGTTTATAAATAGATACACTTTTCATATTAATTGAGATGCTATAGCTAAAAACCTACATCATTTTACATAAAATATCTAAATTGTTGATTTTTATTTTCTAGATCTTTTTAATTTTCTATATGAATACAAATATTCTAGAATTCAACAACCTTTTTGAAACTTTTCTAAAGCAACATTCACAATACCAAAACTTCACTTCTTCTATCTATGCATTGCATCTTAGTAGAGTAGTATTTCTAAAACATTGCACTTATCATAGTTCACTTTACCAAACTGGATTATTAGTTTCCTTCTTGAAACACAAGTGCAACCACAAAAATTATAAATAAATAGTTTATATGAAAACACATTATTGTTATAAAATAAAGCAGGTACTACCATTGGAAAATATTAAAGTAAATATTAATCATTATTTGATTCAGGTAGTCAACATTTTCTTGTTATCTTTAGCTAAACTTACTACTTTCTCTAACCATGGAAAGGAGGATTTAACTTCATGATCCTAAATCAAAATATCTCTTTTGGCTAGCCTATCTACACATTTGTTTCCTTCCCTTAATGTATGCATAAACTTGATATCTTAAAACTATTTAGCAAGATCTAGAATTTCCATAATTATCTCTTGTATGTTCCATGGAGCTTTTACTTTTCTCAAAATTTCATTTATTACTATGAAAATCACCTTTCATCCATACTCTATTCCATTTCAATTGTTTGCATATTTTTAACCCTTCTAAAGCCACCCAAGCTTTAACTTCATTATTTGTCTTAAATCCACCATTGAAAGCATAATGAGATAAAATATCTCCTCTATTATTTCTAATTACTCCTCCTCCTACTAGTCCTATATTTCCTTTAGATGCTCCATCAAAATTTAACTTAACCAACTCCACATCTGATGGATTCTACTTTATATTATTTGCCTTATTTTTGCTTCTCTTGTACCCAACATCATAATTCCATTTAATGAATTGACTCCATCTATCAAGGCTCTTTGCTTCCAAATTAGAGATTGGGTGAGTTGATATGGTTGGTTTACAATCCTCTATGTCTAAACATATATTCCTTTTTATTACCTCTAAACCATTTTCATTTCCTTTAAATATTATTCTATTCCTTTATAGCCATACAATCCAAAGTATTGTATGTTTTGATATATCCTATATTATCTATAAATCCTCACTTTTATAACTGCTCTGTCATTGCTTTAACCAATCTTCAATTTTGTGATTCATCACCATGCATTTATAAAACATATTAATAATCCATTGACATAGTTTCCAAACTATTGAGAAATGTTCCAAGAGATGTTCTATACTCTCCTCCTTCTTTTTAAAAAGAATACATTGAGAGGGGCCATGAAAACCCCTTTTCATAATGTTATCCTAGGATAAAATTATTCTATGACCTACAAGCCAAACAAACTTTTAACTTTAGGAATGCTTGGGCTATCCCAAATATCTCTCTATATTTTAGTGATATTACTATTTTATAGGTGCTTTACATTATATCCACTTCTTGTTATGTATTCTTCTGAGCTATTCCAACTCCCAAATCAATTTATCCTTGGCATCCTTGAGAATAATCACAGATGTTATATTTCAACTCAATTACTTCCTAGCATCAATGTCTTGTATACTTGTAAAATAATCTTCTTTCCATTTGTATCTTCCTTCCTAATCTTTGTACAAAATGTTCGAAACCCTATCACCATATTTGTATTGAAGCAATTTCATACAAGGTTTTAAAATTGGATCTAAATTGAGTGGTTTTCTATCACACCAAGTATCCATACACATATAAACTCTTTATCCAGTACCCACCATCCATATTAAACATTTAATCATCATATCAATATATTTTTTAAACCATTTTAAAGAGCATAACCATTTAGTAGAGAGAATGTAGTAAATATTAAACTCGGGTCATTGGGCTCAACATACTTAGAAGAATTATTTTGCATTGTCTTTGACTCTCTTTGTACAAACTCCAAATTATGTTTTCCCTAAGATCTAAGTTTTCATTTGTAATAACTCTTAAACCAATAACTCCCCTAATTTTATCATCACACACCTTGCTCCATTTCACCAAAGGAAATTTCCTTTTAACATGTAAAATTTGCCATAAAAAGTATCACATTATATAGACTAAACTTTTTTCAACCAATTTTGGCATAGTATACAATGACATATGATATGTTGGAATGGCCTGTAAGACTAACTTAATTAATTGCACTCTTTCTACTAATGATAACCATCTACCTTGCCAAGGTGGTATTTTATTTTAAACTTTACTAATAATTGGATTCTGAAGAACACAAGCTTATACTGAGAGGGGGGGGTGAACAGTATCAGACCTCTTTTTACTTTTTCCTTTATACTTCAAAATAGTAAAGCAATATACCCAAAGCAATATCAAAGCAATGCACAATATCATCCACAAAATGACACCAATTTTAATGTGGTTCACCCAGAATGGCTGGGCTATGTCCACAAAATTTTTCTCTAAAAGTTATATCAAAGTTCTTTGGGAATCCTTCTCAATTACAATGTTTATGAGCCTCGGACCAAAGGAGATACCTTCCCCCAATCAGAATTTATGAGCCTCTGCTCAAAGGAGATACCTTCCCCTCTGCTCTAGATTTATGAGCCTCTGCTCAAAGGAGATACCTTCCCCTCTGCTTTGGAAATGATCCCTCAGAAGATCAACTGCCTCTACCTCTTGCCAGAACGTCGAACTCCTTTCCACCGAAGACCTCCTATCCTCAATGCTTAGCCTAAGAGACCTCTACCTTCTATGATCACACCCATAGCATCTCAACAACCTGTACCAAATACAGTCAGTCGATCTAGTACAAGTCTTCCTCTGTCTGTCAGATCTGTCCAACACTTGAACAAATCAATCTTTTGCACACAAGCCTTCTCAAAGACTTGCCAAATTTGTCCTCAGGTTCTTCTCAAAGAACCAGTGCACCTCTGTCCTCATACAACAGCACTCTGCATTCATCTTTGCCCTTTGTGCTCTCTATGCCCTCTTCTCTCTTTGTGCAATCACAGCCACACTTGGTCGAACTTCAACCTTTGCACTCTTTGCGCAATCACAGTGGCACTTAGAACAATTCACCATGACTCTTCGCTCACTCTGCACACTTCGATCGAATTTCACACTCTGCTCTCGGTGATCAAACTTCTCACTCTATGCTCTATCTATGAACGTCACAACCAACAACACAACCAACTCTTCAAAATAGCCTGCCTTTTATAATAACACTTTCAAGATCAAAACCTTAATCTTAGTTGGTTGTAACCCTGATCTTTAGTCGGCTGCACAACCCTAAACTTTGTCGGCTGCAAACCCTAATCTTTGTCATCTCACATTTAACTTTGTCGGCTTCAACTGCCTCTGTAACTCTTCTGTAGCTTTTGTCGTGAAACTACATGTCACGATATCGCAACACCTTTGCAACCGTATACTTTCTTTTGGCTTTTGTTGTGATATCGTAACACTTCAGCATTTGTCGACTTCAACTAAGCTCTTGTCGTGATATCGTGACACTTTTGCCTTCATAACCTTCCTCTCTACTTTTGTCACGAAATTGCGACACTTCTCCTATAGAAGACCTGCTTTCAGTTTCTATCATGAAATCGTGACACTTATGCTTCCATCTGCTTTCTTTTCTACCTATCATGAAATCGTGACACTTTCTGCATCCGTACGCATTCTTTGCAACCTGTCGTGAAATAGCGACGCTTTCAGCTTTCGTATGCTTTCCTTGTAACCCGTCGTGAAATCACGACGCTATCAACTTTTCGTACGTTTTCTTTGCAACCTGTCATGAAATCGTGACGCTTTCAGCTTTCGTACGTTTTCTTTGCTCTTTGAGTCATGAAATTATGACATGTCGCAATATCGTGACACTTTTCTAGCTTGCTTTATCTCTCCTGCTTAAGTCATGAAAATGCGACATGTCACGATATCGTGACACTTTTCTAACTTGCTTTCTCTCTCCTACTTAAGTCGCAAAAATGCGACATGTCATGATATCATGACACTTTTCCTCCTTAGCTCTTTTCTGTTCTTCGGGTCGTGAAAACCTGACATGTCACGATATCATGACACTTTTTCTCCTTAGCACTTTTCTTTTCTTCAGGTCGTAAAAACCCGACATGTCGTGATATCGCGACACTTTTTCACTGCGAGCTCTTTCTCTTGAACCTGTCAGCTTGGGGTTTGCAAAAGACTTTTGAAACTATCATGCCGTAATCTTCATCAAAACAAATTATTTGACATCAAATCAAATTCCTTCAAAAGCTTCTTGACATCAATGACAACTTATATACTTAAGCAAAGGCAATGTACCCAAAGTACCCAAAATTGCCAACAATCTCCCCCTTTGTCATTGATGGCAAACCTTTACTGAAAACACTTCTCAAGAGCCAAAAATGAAACCAACTATGCTAACAACTTAGAATCTTCCTTTGAAGTTTTTCTCCCCCTAACTTGAAGCTTTCCTCTTCACTTTGAAGCTCTCCTCCTTACTCATATCTCTCCCCCTTTGTCATCAATGGCAAAGGGTCACCTTTGGGGCTCGGGACTAAGAATGAGCCTCTTAGCTTAGTCCCTCCCCCACCTCCTGATGAGGTGATTAATTTTGGGGTGGGAGTAAAACTCCCATTAGGCATTGATCATCATCAGTGTCTATAACTTCCTTGTCGAGCCTTCTCTTGAACTCTTTGTCCATATTCCTGTTCTTGTCACTGTTCTTGTTCTTGTTCTCATCCCTGTTTTTGTCCATGCCTTGATCCTTGGACCTGATCATGCCACTTGTTCCTGTTCTCGTATTCTGGAATTTCAGCTCTACATTGTTTGATTGTGTGACCTTCATTGTTGCACTTAAAACACTTGACAATGTTGTTTCTCTGAGGTAAAACTGATCTTTGAATCCACCAGTTCTAACCAAACCTATTCTGGCCAAACCTGTTCTGACCAAACCTGTTCCTGTTATGTGCCTTGTAATAAACTACCTTGTGCCCAAAATGTTGAAAAGAGTAGCAATACCCTTGAAAGAAACTAGCACTTCTGAAATTTTTGTTTACCTTTTTTACTTGAGCCATGCAATGTGAAGCCATGTGACCAAACTTATGACCAGCAAAACATCTGCCTTGAAATTTTCTTTTATTTGACCTCTTGGGTCCTAAAAACTTCTCTTTTTTAATTCTGTTTTCTGTTTCTGTGCATCTATCATTCAAGGACTCATGATCTGAAATACTTTCCTCATAATAACTCTCTTCCTTTTGGAGTCTCTTACTAGACTCTCCAACTTGTTCCTTGTGTGGCTTGCAGAACACAAAATGCATCCATACCTTCTTGATCATGCATAGTTAAACATTTCAGCTTCTGATATACCTCACTGAAGTCTGAATCCTACAAATAAGCTTCCTAAAAGGCATCTTGGGCAAACAAGTAGAACATCAAAAGTGTCAGATTCACAAAATTTTGCTCAAACAAGACCGCTGGTGGCCCTAACTCTATAAATTTTAGACCGTTGGCGGTCTATTTTTTTGTAGTAGGGGTCTGGAAAGAAAGTCTACAAGTTTATTTTAGGCCTCTTGTATTTCAGAACCAAATGGAACTGTTGAAGAAACCCCATCCAACGGTAGTGTCTTGTTTGTTGCAACTTGGATTGAGTTTTCAAGTATTGCAAAGGTTAATGGTCAGTATGGATAATTGTTTCCTTGCCCATCAAATAGTGCTTCTATTTCTTCACTACCTAAACTAGAGCTTACAATTATTTATCATAAGTAGGATAATTCAAAACTGAACCACTAAATTTCTCACTATGATAACAAATAGGCTTCCTTCCTTATAACAAAATCACTCCCATAGCATACTCACTTGCATTAGTTTCAATTTCAAATGGTTGTTGCCAATTAGGAAGTGCTAAAATAGGTGCATTTACAATATTGCTCTTAAGCAAATAAAATGAAGCTTATTGTGACTTACCCCACGAAAAGTTTTACCTCTTACCAACAATTTCATGCAATGGAGAAGCAATGTTGGAGAAATCAGAAATAAACTTTCTCAAATACTGAACAGCTCCAAGAAAACTCCTTGCTTCCATCACACTAGTAGGTCTTGGCGAATCAACAATAGCATTTACCTTTTCTGGATCAATATTAATTTGTCCACCACCAACAATGTGACCTAGATCTTGTTGGTCCGACTTTTATACACACCCTGTGAAGAATGAGCATAAAACTCTGATAACACTTATACGGGATAAATCCCACTCACTTTAGGATCTAGCTGGTTATCCAAGGTGTGAGTTACAGAGTCGGGTCGAATGTCAATTCACTCTTTTCCGCTTTCGGAATAGTTTTCAATATGGACTGTCTATTACCTTACAACGGGCTCAATGAACTTGTTCAGTAATGTTCAGAAGTTGTCACTTGTTGACAATCAGATTTAAAATTAATTCTTTGATCTAGCTCTTATGGGTCAGCAGATTTAAATAAAAGACAAATTTAAAAGAAAATAAAAATGGATCATTTCACGGTAAAACAAAGAGGGTAGGGTAAGGCAAAAAGAGAAGTTTATCAAACTTAGCTGTAAAACAAAACTACCAATTTTATTTATACTATCAGCTTCACAACAGAACAAATCAAAGAAGAAAGTGTCCAGCTTTCTAAGATCACTTTCTACTAAGAGCATAAGGCAGAGATGGAGCAGATCTAACAGAAAATTATAAACCGAAGGGAAGTCGGTTAAAATTGATATCTTTCACCAGCAACCTAGCTCGCACAGTGAGGACAGAGCAATTAGAACAAACTTGAACCTTAAATCTGTAATTTTCCCTAGCATACAATAGAACAAATGAAGCCTAACAACATATTTAATCTTGATAACACAGATTCACAACATATATTTAATAAACTTTAAAGAAACGGATAACAAAAGAAGATGAACTTATCACAATCTGCAAAATATTAGGCTCCTGGCCATGCTATCACAGAAAACAAAAGCACATCAACTCCAAGTCCAGAAAATAAAGTATTTAACAAAATTTGCAAGAAATTGCTTCAATAGCCTTTTATTTCTAAGTTTCCGCCTCCTACGATTACATTGAGAAGAAGTATTTATAGACTCAGGACAGACCCTGATCTTTTCAGAAATATCTTCTTCTCCAACCGTAAATCTTATCATCTTAAACCCTAGGACCCGGGTTTTACAATATAAAGCCATTTAAAACAAAGTTCGGATAAAACTTAACCATTACGCAACTCAGTGCAGTCACTTGCCATAAATGGAGAAGATAGAATTCGAATGCCACTTGCATTCACCCACAACTGTGAGTAAATGCCCTCATTAATTCCCTCGGGTAATCTGGATGAGTCACCACTTCTCTGACATTTCATCTCCGTAGAGCCATCCCTGAGTTGAAAATCTCTGCAAGCTATTAATTCTGCCATAAATTTTCATTAAATGCATCCATCGGAAAATTTCGGTAACTGTGTGTAGATATTTCCATTTTTCGGCCAATTCTCGACATACTCCATTAAATGGGCAGCTGCTTAGTCACCGTAAAGTCTCTTTGCGGCCAGATCTGTAAAATTTGGATGAAACAGCAATTTTCGGCATCTTTCCTTTCAATATGGCTGTCTTTGATTAATTTGCACTTGACTTTGTCTTTATGGCCATTTCTCCGTTATCATGTAAGTGCCAGATGGCTTCCTGCATGAAAGACAAACAAGGATTAGCATTTTAAAAATATTAAATCAAAAGCTTAAATATTAAAATGAAGCCCTAAAGTTCACTTGCATGTCGGCCTTATTTATCTGATACGTGGCTTGCAGTGTCTTGACACGTGTCGCAAAATCGTGACACGTGTCCATTTCCAGCTGTCCTTTCATTCTGGCTCTTTCTGTCCAAGTCACGAAAATGCGACATGTCACGATTTCGCGACATGTGAAATCGTGCTTTCGCTTTCCTCAAGCGTGAAAATGCGACATGTCACGATTTCGTGACATGTCTGAAATCGCGACTCCCTTCCTTGCACTCTTCTCTCCCGAGACATGTCGAATTTCGCGACATGTCGCGAAATCGTGACACTCCTGCTGCTTTTCTTCCTCATGTCAGATGTGACTCTCTTCTTGGACCTCCTTTTCTTCCCTCTCGCAGTTCGCGATTTCGTGACATGGTCCCTCCTTTGCCTTCTGCCTTGTGTCATGATTTGTGAGTGGAAATCGGTGGATTTCGACACCTTCCATCGCTTCGCGTCGCGATTTCGTGACAATTT
This sequence comes from Wollemia nobilis, assembly GCA_028583015.1. Classification (NCBI taxonomy): domain Eukaryota; kingdom Viridiplantae; phylum Streptophyta; class Pinopsida; order Araucariales; family Araucariaceae; genus Wollemia; species Wollemia nobilis. Next base: position 3,374,561 of record JAQPPZ010003518.1, on the reverse strand, counting down.
TATGCCTTAGTCTTTTTTCATTTGGTTTCTCTCTTCTTGCCTTTGACTTGGACTGTCGTGATTTCGCGAATCGCGACGGTTCGTACTCCTGCTCTTCGCAAAGTCGATTTACGATTTCGTGACATGTCAGAAATCGCGACCTTTTCGACTTAGCCTTTTCCTCCACGTGAAAATGTGACATGTCGCGATTTGCGACATGTCAAATCGTGACCATTTCATGCCTTAGTCGATTTTTCTCTCTCCCTACCGCGAAAATGCGACATGTCACGATTTGACGCGTACAATTTCGCCTTCTCTCTCCAAACTTGTCACGATTTCGTGACATTTCGTACAATCTTGCTTTCTCTCTCCTAATTGGTAGCGATTTCGTGACATTTCCAAAAATGGAAGTGTCGCGATATCGACATTTCAAAAATGGAAAGTGTCGCGATTTCGCTACGTTTTTTAGACTTAGCTGATTTTTGAAAACCTGTCGCGATTTCGTGACATTTCCATAAATGGAAGTGTCGCGATTTCGTGACTTTGCCAAAAATGGAAAGTTTTGATTTTCAATGAATTTATCTATCTATTTTCTGCATTTTTTTCATACCGGTGTAAGATTTTCTTTATCCATGAATGATTCTAGCATGTAAAAAGTGAAGTCTGAGATAACAAAGCCAGAATGCAAGAATACTTGGATACTTTGACACAGGCAAAACTTGAAGAAGAAAGAGGCAAGTAAAAATTTGGAATTAAAACCTGAAAATCATCAAGAGGGTCCTTACTACAAAAATGAAAGCTCAAAGTTTTCAAAGGATGGAAATTCATTTTTCAGTGGGGGTGTGTTGCTTCTCAACAAATGGCGATATCTGCGGGTAAAATAGTAGCATTATTTTAGAACCCAGGACTCTAGTTTCAAAACAACATAGACCATGTATCTTGCCTTGCCACAGATATTCTTCAAAATAAATTGACTACTAACCGATAGTTGTTAAAATTTCCCAAGGACATACTAGGCTGAATTACTTAAGGAAGATTTCTGATGTGCAATTACAAGCGTATAAAACTTTCTTCAAGAATGATTGGATCGAATGTTGAACTCTAGATTGATCAGCTTTTCTAGATTGTAAAAGGGGAAACCGAGTAGAGCTCTATTTACTAGTTTAGCCTTTTACAGCCTAGACAGAGTTACCCTTTAGATTTACACGACCCAAATTTACAACTGTAAGGTAGAATCTACAACTTGGTAGAAGAAAAACATCTTTTGAAGTCTTGGCTGCCTCTTTCATTATATAACTCTTTTTCTTTTCTTTTTTCTTTTTATCTCTTTTTTTTTTTATATATATATATATTGGAAATAACAGAGTGCCACTTCAACTTTCATCTCTTTCTTTTGAAATACATCAACATCTGAAAAGCCTTAGAAAGAATAACAATTTTCTTTTAATATTTCATCAATCTAGAACTGCTTCGACCTAGGTGCGATAGCCTCTATGGATACTCAAATAATTACATGAATCATAGTCCCCTCTTATAACCAACTTTTCTTGGATTCCACTGGGAGTTTCTCCATCCAAACAACATAGCAGTTTCTTTATAATTAAAACAACTGTGGCAAGCAAGACACAAAATCCAATCATCCTTCCACTGTTGTTATGACTAAAAAAATAGTTCCATTGTTCAGTTAAAGCAGACTATCTCACAATTGTGATAATGAACACTTGGATTGATCGACTCGAGAATAAAAACAATTTTTGGAAGGCTGACTTTTTTTATTGATGCTCGAGGCAAAGGTTAAAGAACAGAATTTTAAAAGCCAAAGAACTTTGTACAGACTTCCAAGGATAAACACAGGCCTTTAAGAACAAAATAAAATAAAGCGCATAGACTTTAAAATAAAAGTGTACGAGGAAAAGAAAACAAAGCTGAGGGTTATTTACAAAGGAAACAAAATAAAGCTGTAGGCATTAAAGGAAATGAAATAAAATAAGCTGCTGAGCTATTTACAAAGGAAATAAACGAGACCTTAAATAAAAATAAAATACGAACTTTAAAATAAAACAAACAAGAGACAAAGGAAATAGAATACATAAATGTAGGACAAAAGGAAATAAAACTAGGGGTTATTTTCAAAGGAAATAAAATATAGAACTTCAAGATAAATTAAAGCTGCACAGACAATTAGGATTAAATAAAACAAAAGAACACTACTCAAGCATTAAAGCAACTAAAAACTGTACAGGCAATTAAAATTAAGCTAAAGAAAAAACTAAAAACTGCAGAGTTATTTACAATGTATACACATGTTACAACTTCTTTGTGACTCATTCAAATGATACATTGGATGGAACAGTCGAGAAATAATGTTTTAAGTATTGACCATTAACAGGGAGGTCCAGAAAATTACCATCAAGGTCTTGTAAACGAAATGCATTGTTACCCAGAATCTCAGCAATCTGGTACGGGCCTATCCATAGTGGTTGCAACTTTGTATGCTTACCCTTCTTCTCATGGGCCTTGTCCCATAGAAGCACCAAGTTTGCCGGTCTGAAAGCTTTCACTTTGGCCCTCTTGTCAAACCGGCGCTTGACGGTTTCTTGGTGCTTGGTCGAAGTGTTCCAGGGCTTGGAGTCTTTCATCCTGCAAGTTAGTTAGATCTAAAACACGAGCCTCTGCATCTGCTTGATCCTCAAAATAGTCTAAGACAAATTGGTAAGTAGGTAATTTCAGAGAGATGGGAACAATTGGTTGGGTACCATACAACAAAGCAAAAGGGGAAGTTTTAAGAGCCACTTTATATTTTATCCGGTCAGCCCAAAGTGCATATTTCAATAATGTATGCCACTGCCTGGGTTTGTCTGCTGCAGATTTCTTAATGGCATTCATTAAATTCTTGTTTGTGGACTCAGCCAGTCCATTGCCTTGGGGATAATAGTTGGATGAAAATCTGATAACTATCCCCATCTGGTATGCCCATTCTACGAAATTCCAATGATTGGAAGGCTGGTCCATTATCACACACGAAATTTAGAGGAACCCCAAACCTAGTTATGACATTTGACTCTAGAAATTCAATCACTTCATGAGTTGTACTTCTTGTGGTGGCTGCTGCTTCGACCCATCTTGTGCAATAGTCAGTAGCTGTTAGAACATACTTATGCCCTGCTGAAGAATTTGGATTAATCACTCCCACAAAATCAAGTCCCCATTGCATGAAAGGTTTATTTATTACAACAGGTTGCAATGGTAGAGCCCGATTGGCCTCTTTGGCTGCAAAAGTTTGGCACTGATGGCAGGTTCTTACATGCTGATGTGCATCTTTAAATAGTGTAGGCCGATAATAGCTTTGCTCTCAATATTTTATGCGTGATGGCAGATCTTGATGAATGCCACGCCCCTAACTTTTCATGAAAACTGGACATGACTTCATTGACTTCACTCCGAGAAATGCATCTCAAGAAAATGCCGGCATAATTCTCTCTGTACAAATTACTCGCTTTGAGGAGATAATGAGCAGCTTTCAGTTTTAATGCTCTCCTTTGGGTTCTGTTCAAGTGAGACGGGCAAATTCCAAATTGCAGCAGATGAATGATATCTCCATACCAGTCATCAGATTCAGAATTTAACCGATTAACTTCTTCCCGTACAGGTACTTCGGCAATGTGTCGGGACAAACCAAGTCCTCTGATCAATTTTGCAGGCCGAATCTCTAAGTCATACTCTTGCAGCCTTGTAACCCAATTACCCCTCAGTTCACCCAACTCATTCTGACTTAAAAGGTATTTAACAGCTAGGTCTGGAACTATAGCATGAATTCTGCTTCTTAGTATGTAGTGCCTGAACTACTTAACTGCTCTCACCAAGGCATAAGCTTGTTTGTCTAAACGAGAATATTTCAGCTCAGCCCCCTTTAAATTGGTACTCTTGAAAGCAATTGGATGTTCTCCGGTTTCCCTCCGTTGGGTCAGAACTGCAGCAAGTGTGTGTTCAGAAGAGAAGGTGTACAGATAAAAATCTGCACTAAAATCTGGGCTTACCAGAACTGGTGCTTGTTTGATGGTTGTCTTGATTTCTTGGAAGGCTGTTTTAGCTTCAGTGGTCCAGACAATCTGAGCAGTTTGCTTTAGCATGTCATTCAGTGGCTTGACTATCTCTGCAAAACCGGAGATGAACTTCTTGACAAAGTTAATTTTTCCAAAGAAGGACCTCAACTCTTTCTTGGAGTTGGGAAATGGTATGCTGGATATGGCTTCAACTCTGTCCGGATCCATGGAAATGCCATCTTTTGTGACCAAGTGCCCAAGGAGCTTTCCTTCTGTTACACCAAAAATGCACTTCTTCGGATTCAAAGAAATGCCAAACTCCCTGCATTTGTTAAACACAGACTCCAAGTGTTTTACATGGTCAAACCGAGATTTAGAGAAGACTGTTAAATCATCCATGTAAACAACAATGCATTTACCCATAAGGCCCTTGAAAGCATGATCCATTGCTCGTTGAAATGTAGCTCCGACATTTATTAATCCAAATGGCATCCTCTTGTAAGCAAAAGTTCCCCACTTAGTTGTGAAAGCGAGTTTTCATTCTGTCTTCCTTCTCAACCAATATCCGATTATACCCCTGAGAAACCATCCAGGAAAGACATCATCTCCGAACCATTGACAATCTGTAACACCTCATCCATAGAAGGCAGCGGATAATTATCTTTCTCAGATGCCTTGTTTAAATTTCTAAAATCCACACACAGGCGGATCTCTCCATTTTTCTTTCTGACTGGCACCAGATTGGCCACCCAAGTAGAATGCCTGATGGGAAAAATAATGGCTGCACTCAATAGTTTTTCTACTTCTTTCTGGATGAGGGGCTCTAACAGAGCATTGACATGCCTCTGTTTTTGCCGAAAAGGTTTGCAGAATTCTTTTAAAGGTATAATATGAGTGTAAACTTTAGGATCAAATACCTTTAAGTCTTTGTATGACCAGGCCATAACATCCTTGGACCTGTGAAGAAAATCAATCATACTTCTTTTTATTTCTAGATCACAGTTCTTAGCCAACTTGATGTGCCTGGGATCTTCTTCAGTTTCTATGTTCGGGTTTTCAGTCTCACTATCTATGGCACCCACATAATCCTCAGGATTCACCTTTTGCTTGATTTTGTCAACATCAAAGAGCCGCTCCGAGCTCCACCATCCCTTTTGGAATTCTGTTGTCCTTCAACCTCATTATTCCCCTGTCATCATCTAAGCTTTTCCAGTGAGGGTATCCCTTTGGCCCTCATCGATTATAGCATTTTCAAATGTGTTAGTACTACTGCAAAAAGTTTACAATCTGTTGATCATCGGAGAAAACCTGAAAACTATCTATATTGTTTGGGACTGAAGGACAAGGGACTAACTCAATTGAAAACTTGTTCCATTTAAATTCTTCCAATGGTTTTAAACTTGCGGTTGAAGAAGCCAAGACATCTGCATGTGAATTCTGCTCTCTGGGTATGTGTGTCAGATTAAAAGCATCAAAGTCTTCTACAAGATCCCAAGCCCGATGTTTGTATCCTTTTAAATAAGATGCTTTACACTGGAATTTACCCTTGACTTGATTTGCCACCAATTCTGAATCGGTAAAAACTTGAATATTTCTTGCTCCTTTGTCCAAAGCAAATTTCAAACCTAAAACCGGAGCTTCATACTCTGCTAAATTATTTGTACAAGGGAGCTGTAGGCGGTAAGACATAAAATATGTCTGACTTTCGGGCCCTTTAAGGACTGCCCCTGTTCCAGAACCCTGTTTAGATCTAGCCCCATCCACATGAAGTGTCCAGACTTCATTACTATGAACAGGATGGGCTTTATTAAACTTGTTAATTTGCCCCGTTGTTAAATTGTAGACTCCAATATCTACCTCTGCAATATTTATAGTTTCATTCTCTGCATTGTATTCAGTAATTGTATGCTTGTACCTGGGTTCTCTTTCAACCCGTAATTGATTTGCCACTCCTTTCCACGGCAACCACATGTGTGAAAAATCTGTTGCCAAGTATCCGTTCAAAGATCTCGACCAATCCCTACTCAACAGCATCCCGTACCCCACGGGGATATCCACAACTTGAATTTCAATTTTATGTTGAGCCCTTGGCTCAGATGCTAATTGGATATGAATATTTTGAAGCTCTCCAACAACTTTAACCTCTGATTTGTCTAATTGGACAACTCTCCTTTCAGACTTCATTGGGGTCAGACCCAGCTGCTGACAAATGGCCAAAGGCATAACATTAGCAGATGCACCTGAATCTACCAAACAATTGTGTAAGTTCTTCCCAAAAATATGGACAGTCAGTAAAAAGGGGGGAACTTCAGTTTTTTCTTTGTACATGGCTAGATTGGCATTTGCTATTTTCTTCCCCTTGTCCACAGGTTTAGTAGTGGGGCCAGAGTATGTTTTTATCAGATTGTCTCTCTGCTCTGAAATCTGTGCCAACTCATGTAGAGTAATGTTGGCCTTAATATTTTCATATCCTCCACTATGTTATATCCTTTATTAAGTGGAGGGACAAAAGCATCTGGTCCTCTCAAATTCCCTCCCTTTGGTGGAGATGGATTATTGCTTGGAGAGGGGTCGGGAGGAACATTGTGAGAGTTGTCCGGAGGGGTTGATGTAGTATTAGGCTCCGGATTCCTGTTCCTCAGGTTGTAGTTATCTCTTCTATACTGCTGGAAAGCCTGCACCTCATCCATAGGCATTTCAACTACATTCTCAGATTCATCCGAGAAAGTGAAAGAATCCAGGACCATAGGCTGCATTGTGGCCGGATGAACTTGGGCCATCGGCGGTTCTTTGATTTTTCGGAGAGATCAAATCCCAGGACAAAGCTTCAAATGCATTACAAAATTCCAGACAATCCAACTCCCCATCTTGAGAAGTGGCATGTATTACTGCACTGATTAGGCGAGCTAAATCACAAATATTCACATCATGGCCTTTACCCTTGTAATATTTATTAGGTTCATACGGGGGCCGGTTGAATCTGTTCGGTTGATATGAATACCTGTTGGAGTTGTCCCCAGTAGAAACTTGCCTTTTAAAACTCAAGAAATCATTGGCCGACTTCTGAACAATCTTTGAGACTTCTTCAACTCTTGCATTGTCAACCTCTTTGCCTGGGTTTTGTACATTCTCAACAGGTGCTACAGCCAATGGATTTCTTGATGGTAGAGTCGACAAGCTGGCGGCATCATACGATGTGGAATAGGATTGAACACGGGGCAGCTTGTGTAACCGAGAGGAACTTCTTGAGCATTTAAAGGTTGGGGTCCCAGCTGTCTTTCCAGAATCAAAGCTTCTTTATAAGCTTCTGTCAAATTAGTAACAGTGGGATCTCTCTTCAAAAAGACAGAGGTCATTGGATCTAGAGAGTTTCTAAAGATCTCTAATGCCAAGTCTGCATTCGGTACATAATACCCAGTAAGTCTACCATAAGCTTTCTGGAATCTAACATTATAGGATCTGATAGATTCACTTAATTCTCTTTTGATGCCAGAAAACTACTGGTACAATATACTAGGATCTATCACTTCACCGAACTGTGACACAAAAACTTTTTCTAAGTCATTCCAGCTGGTGACAGAATCATTAGTGAGGTTTAGAAACCAGTCATAAGCTCCCTCCTGGAGAGTGAACGGGAATAGTCTGCAGGCAACATCCTCATGTTGTACATTTAATAATTTCAAAGCATTCTTGAATGCAACCAAATGTTCTTCTACAGTTCTTGTCCCATCATGTTTATATACGGGAGATATCTTTCTGGATTTCTAGGCAAGTCATGGGCTATACCTAAAATATTCAAAGTAGTTGAGCCCAACCAATTTGCCATTACTACTTGGTTGACGGTGATATTCTGAGTTGTGGTTGGAGTCACTATCGACGGTGATAAAACTGTTTCGAGACAGAGACTTGGCCCTTACGAGGCTACTTCTTCTCGGAGTTTCTAATTCAGGGACAAGGAGCTCTCCGGCTCCGGGGTGGGACCTTGTTACCCTGTATGTAGAATCCGACTTTTCACAAGCACTTACAAACTTACAATCCTTAGCAGTACTTGAACTTGAGGTCTTCTTTTCTGGCAATCTTAAAATATTATACTGACAACTTACAATACTGATCGGAGTTCAGTGGGCCCTCCTTCTAGCGCCATTTTTAAATGTTGGTCCGACTTTTATACACACCCTGTGAAGAATGAGCATAAAACTCTGATAACACTTATACGGGATAAATCCCACTCACTTTAGGATCTAGCTGGTTATCCAAGGTGTGAGTTACAGAGTCGGGTCGAATGTCAATTCACTCTTTTCCACTTCTGGAATAGTTTTCAATATGGACTGTCTATTACCTTACAACGGGCTCAATGAACTTGTTTAGTAATGTTCAGAAGTTGTCACTTGTTGACAATCGGATTTAAAATTAATTCTTTGATCTAGCTCTTATGGGTCAGCAGATTTAAATAAAGGACAAATTTAAAAGAAAATAAAAATGGATCATTTCACGGTAAAACAAAGAGGGTAGGGTAAGGCGAGAAGAGAAGTTTATCAAACTTAAGCTGTAAAACAAAACTACCAATTTTATTTATACTATCGACTTCACAACAGAACAAATCAAAGAAGAAAGTGTCCAGCTTTCTAAGATCACTTTCTACTAAGAGCATAAGGCGAGAGATGGAACAGATCTAACAAAAAATTATAAATCGAAGGGAAGTCGATTAAAATTGATATCTTTCATCGGCAACCTAGCTCGCACGGTGAGGACAGAGCAATTAGAACAGACTTGAACCTTAAATCTGTAATTTTCCCTAGCATACAATAGAACAAATGAAGCCTAACAACATATTTAATCTTGATAACACAGATTCACAACATATATTTAATAAACTTTAAAGAAACGGATAACAAAAGAAGATGAACTTATCACAATCTGCAAAATATTAGGCTCCTGGCCATGCTATCACGAGAAAACAAAAGCACATCAACTCCAAGTCCAGAAAATAAAGTATTTAACAAAATTTGCAAGAAATTGCTTCAATAGCCTTTTATTTCTAAGTTTTCGCCTCCTGCGATTACATTGAGAAGAAGTATTTATAGACTCAGGACAGACCCTGATCTTTTCAGAAATATCTTCTTCTCAAACCGTAAATCTTATCATCTTAAACCCTAGGACCCGGGTTTTACAATATAAAGCCATTTAAAACAAAGTCCGGATAAAACTTAACCATTACGCAACTCAGTGCAGTCACTTGCCATAAATGGAGAAGATAGAATTCGAATGCCACTTGCATTCACCCATAACTGTGAGTAAATGCCCTCATTAATTCCCTCGGGTAATCTGGATGAGTCACCACTTCTCTGACATTTCATCTCCGCAGAGCCATCCCTGAGTTGAAAATCTCTGCAAGCTATTAATTCTGCCATAAATTTTCATTAAATGCATCCATCGACAAATTCCAGTAACTGTGTGTAGATATTTCCATTTTTCGGCCAATTCTCGACATACTCCATTAAATGGGCAGCTGCTTAGTCACCGTAAAGTCTCTTTGCGGCCAGATCTATAAAATTTGGATGAAACAGCAATTCTCGGCATCTTTCCTTTCAATATGGCTGTCTTTGATTAATTTGCACTCGACTTTGTCTTTATGGCCATTTCTCCGTTATCATGTAAGTGCCAGATGGCTTCCTACATGAAAGACAAACGATGGATTAGTATTTTAAAATTATTAAATCAAAAGCTTAAATATTAAAATGAAGCCCTAAAGTTCACTTGCATGTCGGCCTTATTTATCTGATACGTGGCTTGCTTTGCCTTGACACGTGTCACAAAATCGTGACACGTGTCCATTTCCAGCTGTCTTCCATTTTGTGCTGCTTTCTGTCAAGGTCACGAAAATGCGACATGTCGCGAAATCGCGACATCTTTCTGTAAACTGCTTCTTTTCTTTCCTCCGTCGCGAAAATTCGACATGTCGCGATTTCGTGACATGTCGCGAAATCGCGACATTCCCCGGCGTCTTGCAGACTTTTCTTCCTCATGGCCACGAAAATGCGACATGTCGCGATTTCACGACATGTCATGAAATCGCGACCCTCCTTCGTTCCTCGGCTGCCCTCTCCGACTGCGTCGTGATTTCATGGCATGTTTCTCACTGCAACCTTGCATTCGCCCTTTGTCGTGATTTTGCGACGTCACGAAATTGCGACGTCGCGATTTCGCGACACCTTTCTCCTTGCCCTTCCAATATGTCACGATTTGTGTGTCGATTTCGTGACATTTTATGCCTTAGTCTTTTTCATTTGATTTCTCTCTTCTTGCCTTTGACTTGGACTGTCACGTTTTGCGACATGTCGCGAAATCGCGACAGTCCGTACTCCTGGCTCTTCGCCGTGATTTTACGATTTCGACATGTCGCGAAATCGCGACCTGTTTTCGACTTAGCAACTTTTTGCCTCCACGTCGCGAAAATGTGACATGTCACGAAATCGTGACCATTTCATGCCTTAGTCGATTTTTCTCTCTCTCAAAATGCGACATGTCACGATTTCGCGACATTTCGTAATTTGCCTTCTCTCTCCAAACTCGTCGCGATTTCGTGACATGTATCGACGTTCCGTACGATCTTGCTTTCTCTCTCCTAACGTAGCGATTTCGTGACATTTCCAAAAATGGAAGTGTCGCGATATCGTGACATTTCCAAAAATGGAAAGTGTCGCGATTTCGCTACGCTTTTTGGACTTAGCTGATTTTCTTGAAACCTGTCGCGATTTCGTGACATTTCCATAAATGGAAGTGTCGCGATTTCGTGACTTTGCCAAAAAAGGAAAGTTTTGATTTTCAATGAATTTATCTATCTGTTTTCTGCATTTTTTTCATACCGGTGTAAGATTTTCTTTATCCATGAATGATTCTAGCATGTAAAAAGTGAAGTCTGAGATAACAAAGCCAGAATGCAAGAATACTTGGATACTTTGACACAGGCAAAACTTGAAGAAGAAAGAGGCAAGTAAAATTTGGAATTAAACTTGAAAATCATCAAGAGGGTCCCTACTGCAAAAATGAAGGCTCAAAGTTTTCAAAAGATGGAAATTCATTTTTCAGTGGGGGTGTGTTGCTTCTCAACAGATACACCAAAGACTCTTTTACAAACTCATATTTGCTAAGCTTCAAATACAATTATTCCTTATGCAAATTTTGAAAAACTAGTCTAAGATGTGCAATATGTTCTTTCCAAGTTTTACTATATATAAGAATATCATCCAAATACACAACTACAAAATAATCAATGAAAGGTATAAGAACTTCATTCATTACCCTCATGAAAGGAGCTGGTGCATTACACAAACCAAATGGCAAAACAAGCCACTCAAATAGGCCTTGTCTTGTTTTGAAGGCAATTTTCCAAATGTCATCCTTGATTCGTACTCGATGATATCCACTCCTTAAGTCCAACTTGGTGAAGTATTTTTCCCCTTGCAACTAATCCATAAGATCATCTATCCGAGGCAATGGATAGCGATTTTTTATGGTGATTTTGTTCAAAGCCCTAAAATCAATGTGCATCCTCCATGAACCATCCTTCTTTGGCACCAAAATGACCGATGATCCACATGGGGAAGTACTTGGTCTGATCACACCCTCCTCAACCAGCTCTTGAATCTAATTTTTTATCTCCACTTGCTCCAAAACCGATTGATGATTTAATCCAATATTAAGCAAAGGAGAATCAGGTAATAACTGGATCTCATGCTGGATATCCTAAAGAGGTGGTAGTCTTGCAGATTCTAAGAAGACATCCTAAAACTCTGTTAGCAATTTATGCACCTGATATGACTAAAAGAGGACCGCTGGCAGTCCTGATGTGCAGCAATGGACTGCTGGTAGTCCTACTATCATAGCATTTTCACTTGAAAATGTAACCATCAGCAGAACAAACTTCTTACTGACATTAATTAGCATTTTTACCTGACTAGTTGTCACCAACGACATCCATTTCTTGATTTTATGGGCATTCACATTATAGTATTTTCCGTATTTCACCAACCTGTATTGATTTTTTGTTGGAAATTTGAGTCCCTAAGCTGAAATGTTGTCATTGATGTCAATAGAGCAATAAATGTCAAAACGATCTATGAAGGGTTTTTCTGAAAACCAAGGCAGGGAAAATAAAATGTTTTATTTAAAACCATGGACAACAGATTTTATTTGGGATTTTCTTAAAACCCACATTGGGCTTTCGTTTCATCGAAAAATGTGCCTCGGTAATGGAATTATTTGAGTTTTAATGTTTGGTTTAAATTTTAATTATTTAAAATTTAAATTCAAATTTAAATGGAAATTTTCCCGCAAATATCATCATGCAAATATAATTTTAATATTTCTATCAACGTCTTCAAAGTGTTATTAAACACTATATAAAGGGGTGGCAATTAAACCAAATAATCATCCTTGCTCTCGTGTGTTAATTGCCTTGGAAATTCAAAAGACCTCGTGCAAATTGTTGAAAAGGAAGCAACAAATAAAGTGTAGTGATTTGTAAATCTTAAATGTTGTATGAGGCATGACGCATTGGCATATCTATTTTTCTAAGACTGTGGGCAACGCAAATATCAGGGATCGAATCCCCTTGACGGTAGCGTGTGGGAAGTGCTTTGGCACTTTGTCCTTTGCGGCAAGCAGAAGAATATTAAAGGCCCTTTTGACCTTTGCTTTTCCAAAGAGTGCTTTGTCTCAGTTGGAATCTTAGCCACGGCTAATATGCTCACGGTGTGTGACAGACGAGGGTTTGAATCCCCTTGAGAGGTATTTACGTTTTTGCCTTTAATAATTTTTATTAGCCCTAAAGTTTGGAGTTATAAGGTATTTAATGGGAATTAAATTTTATCATAAGGGATGTGATTATTATTGCAAAAGCATATTTGACTTATGTTTTATTTTTATGGAAATGGAGAATTTATTTTAGGAGAAATAAGGAGTTGTTGTTAAAGTGATTTTGAGAGATTTATTGTGGGTTATTCTTAATAAGGTTTTTTATTAAAATAGACTTTGGTGGATGTGTTTATGAAGTTGGAGTGAAAAGGGTGTAAACTAAGTTATGCTTTTATTGTGATTATTTAAAAGACCACTAACCCTTATTAATATTGAAAAGGAAAGTTGTGATTAAGTGTGGCAGATTTTTTGGATAACTTATTGGCATCAAAAAGGTATGGGCACATTCTCCTATTGATTATTTGTGGTGGTTGATTTCTGAAATATCATTGGAGTGAAAAGGATTAATTGAAGTTTCCTTTGTGAAGATGGTTGGTTGAATGCTTCAAGGTTTGCTGATTTGTGAGTTGTATTTAAACCTTATCTCATTAGCATTGTTGTTGAAGCCCATTGATGATGAAATGAACTTGAACATGATCTAGAAAATAACATGAGTATTATTGTTATGTAAGACTTGAGATAAAGCATTGTTGGAAACATTTTGAGTTGGTTTATACATGCTTGAACTAGGGTTTGTGAGAAATGTTTGTTCCTTGATGTTATTGGTTGAGTTGAGTTGGCTAATCCTAGTCAAGTTTATGTGTGAAATGGTTGTTCAAGTTCCATAAAACAAACTATTATATATTCTGATTTGAGTTGAGATTGAGATTGAAGAATAGGACATATTGAGTCTCTAAAAATTCTCTTAATGCTTCTATTGAGTTGATAATGGGATTTGAGTATAGAAAATATAGAGTCTCTAACAATTCTCTTTATGCTTCTATGAGATTGGTTTGAGTTGAGATTGAGATTTAATAATAGGATATATTGAGTCTAACAATTCTCTTTATGCTTATATTAAGTTGAGATTGGGATTTGAGTATAGAACATATAGAGTCTCTAACAATTCTCTTTATGCTTCTATGAGATTGAATTGAGATATTGATTGTACTTTGAGTATAGAACATATAGATTCTATAACAATTCTCTTTATGATTCTATGATATTGAACAATTTTTGTGAGAGCTTGTTAAGCAGATTTGAGACAAGACTTTGAGAAGGCTTGTGGACTATTTTTGAGTTAAGCTTTTGTGAGAGCTTGTTAAGTAGATTTGAGATAAGACTTTGAGAAGGCTTGTGGACTATTTTTGAGTTATGCTTTTTTGAAAGCTTGCTAAGCATATTTGAGCAAGTCCAAGAGAGGACTTTTTGAGCAAATTTGAGCAAGTCCAAGAGAGGACTTATTGAGCATATTTGAGCAAGTCCAAGAGAGAACTTATTGAGTAGATTTGAGAAAGTCCTAGAGAGGATTTGTTGAAAAAATTTAGGCAGGTTTTGTGTGAACCTACTGAGAAGATTTAGATATTTTGTGTGAACTTGTTGAGAATATTGGAGCAGGTTCTAAGTGAACCTATTGAACATAATTATACTAGACCGACTGTACTGTGTTTAGTGCAAGATATTAAGCAGAATTGTGCTAGACTGACTGAAATGTTTTTGGTATAGTATTGAGACAAAGCTTTGGAGGTGATAGAGTATAGAGGATAGAGTCTCAGTGGATAGAGATCTAGCATCTAGGACAATTGAAGACAAGATATGAGTGAGAAGTCTTCAAGTGGAGAGATATCCACTAGTTAGTGCAGCATAGAGACAAAGTCTTCTAGAAGATCACTAGCCAGAGCAGAAGGGGAAAGAATTATCCTGTGGAAGAGATCCACGAACTTGATATTAGGGGATCAACATCTCCTTTGGACCGAGGTCCATAAACATTGTAATTTGGGAAGGATTCTCAAGAGATCATTTGAGAAATATTTAGAAGAAATATTTTCTCTATGGAGGTAGCCCACATTGGTTGAACCATGATAAATCTGTGTCTCTATTGTGTGTGGTGTTTTATGCTTTGATTTTATTACTGCTATCTATACACTTCATAATATTGATTTGATAAGAAAAGTAAAAAGTGGTCTTATACTTTTCACCCTCCCTCTTAGTATAAGTTTGTGTTCTTCAATTGGTATCATAGCGGATTCCTTCAAAAGAGTTTGACAGCTTGAAGGAAAAGTGGTCTAAGAACACAATGGATCAAAAGGATCAAAATAATGAGGTCTTCAGTAATACAGTACCAGTTTTTGATGGAAGTGACTTGCTATATTGGTGTGTGCTGATGAGATTTCACCTGATGGCACTTGGCAATGAAGTTTGGAATGTAGTGGAATTTGGGTACAATTCAAAAATTAATCCTCCTATAGATAAGGAAGGTAGGTTTCTCATGCATGCAAATTCAAGAGCTATAAATGCAATTATAAGAGGATTACGTAGATCAAAATAAATGAAGGTAATGGAATGCAAAACAATAAAAGATATATGGGAACTCTTGCAAACCATATATGAAGGAGATAAAAGTGTTAAGGAAATAAAGATCAAAAATCTCAAATAAGAATTTGAGAATATAATAATGAGGGATGATGAAAGCATTCATGACTATCTCAACAAGGTTGATGAACTTATACATGAGATGAAAGGTCTTGGAATGAAGGTTGATGAATTTGATGCTTGCGACAAGATCTTGAGGACTCTTCCAAAAAGGTATAGTAAAAACGTTTCTGCTATAGAAACATCAATTGATAGTGATAATATAACAAAAAATGATTTGCTTGGTATGCATACAAATTTTTAGATAAGAACAAAAGATCCTATTCCTCCAAAAGAAGTTGCATTCAAAGTGGACAGTAAGAAAATGAAGAACATGGACTTATACTAAGAGGGGGGGTGAACAGTATAAGACTTAACCAATTAATAATTTTAACTTTAGATAGTAGTGGCATCAACACAACATTAATCAAGACAAAAAGCATCACACATTGAAGACCCATTTTTAACGTGGTTCACCCAAAATGGTTGGGCTATGTCCACAAAAATTTTCTCTAAAAATTTTCTCAAAGTTCTTTGGGAATCCTTCCCAATTACAATATTTATGAGCCTCGGCACAAAGGAGATACCTTCCCCTAATCAGAATTTATGAGCCTCTGATCAAAGGAGATACCTTCCCCTCTGCTCTGGAAATGATCCCTCAGAAGATCAACTGCCTCTACCTCTTGCCAGCACATGGAACTCCTTTCCATCGAATACCTCTTGTCATCAATACTTAGCCTAAGAGACCTCTGCCTTCTATGATCACGTCCATAGCATCTCAGCAACCTGTACCAAACATAGTTAGTCGGTCTAGTATAAGTCTTTCTTTGTCTATCAGATCTGTCCAACGCTTAAGATTGAACAAATCAATCCTCTGCACACAAGCCTTCTCAAAGACTTGCCAAATATGTCCTCAGGTTCTTCTCAAATAACCAGTGCACCTCTGTCCTCAAGATTTTTGATAGAACTATCAAAATCAACTCACAAGTCCTCTACTAGGACCTGTCCAAATCTTCTCACAAGTCCCCATCGAAACCTGTCCAAGACTGCTCATAAGTACCCATCGAAACCTGTCCAAAACTCAGCAAGCTCACCAAAAAAAAACTTTCTTAGTAGGAAATCACAAGGTGAATTGTTAGAGACCTAATGTGATTTGTCAAACTCATAGAAGCATAAAGAGAATTGTTAGAGACTCAATATGTTCTATACTCAACTCCCAATCTCAAAACTCAACTCAAATCAACTCAGCTCAAACTCAATCTCAAAGCTGCCCACTTAAGGTTTCACAACTTCACACAAGAAGAAATTTTAACCTTAAAACATCATGCTTTCATTTCCATAATCAACCAAAAGCACTCAACATTACAAGAAAAATTTATCCCTTACACACCTTATTTCTCCCTTATAGTCTTATCAAAAATAAAATTTATCTCTCATAAGAATGCAATAAGATACTTCAAACAACACCTTCAAAAGAATCTTTTATCAAAATAAAACAATCTTTAAACTCCTTATAACTCCTAAGCTGTTTTTCCCTCTAATAAACTTCCTCCATCCACAAAATACACTTAGCAAAAATTAATTTCGAAAATACCTTGGCCAACATCAAAAATCGCGCTATGGAGAAATTGTGCATGAATTCTAACACCACCCGTTGTGTCCACTTCATGATGAAAAACCCTTTCACGTTATTCAAACGTGGAACCTCCCATTCGGGTAGCGTGCCAACAACCTAGCCACTACCGATGCGCCAAAGGCGCCCGATGAGGTTTAAACTTCACACTGTTAGCCTTGTTCCTTCTGTGCCAAGGATTAAATAAAACAACAGTGCCTCCCTTTCTTCTGACACGAACACGAAGACAAAAACCTTACGACGGATTTATGACAAACAGCGAGTACAAAAAAATGAACAACGAATTCACGAAAATGGTGAAGACACCATCGAACAGTAGATCACAAATTCACAATGAGCAACTCTTTTCAAAATGTGGATGGGATGATTCTTGATTTTCATCGAGGGAGATTTATATGCATTTTTACCATAAGCTCTTGACGTCGGCAAGGAGTTTAACATGTCGACGGAGGTCTTGGCTAGCGCCCACAATATTAAAACATAGCGCCATGGGTTAGGATAACCCATTGCAAACAATAATTTAATATTTATTTAAAAATAATTAAAGGGAACCTTAACAAGGTTTTTAATTATTTAAATAAATACTTCCTCCTGGACCCAAATGCATTAAACTAATGCATCCACCTGTAATCTTTAAACCTGCCAAGTTGGGGTTTACAAAAGACCTTTGAAACTGTCATGCCATAACCTTCATCAAAACAAATTATTTGACATCAAATAAAATTCCTTCAACAACTTCTTGACATCAATGACAACTTATACACTTGAGCAAAGGCAATGTACCCAAAGTACCCAAAATTGCCAACAATCTCCCCCTTTGTCATTGATGGCAAACCTTTACTGAAAACACTTCTCAAGAGCCAAAATTGAAACCAACTGTGCTAACAATCGACCAATTGTGCCCACAACTGAGAATCTTCCTTTGAAGTTTTGCTCCCCCGACTTGAAGCTCTCCTCTTCACTTTGAAGCTCTCCCCCTTTGTCATCAATGGCAAAGGGTCACCTTTGGGGCTCGGGACTAAGAATGAGCCTCTTAGCTTAGTCCCTCCCCCACCTCCTGATGAGGTGATTAATTCTGGGGTGGGAGTACAACTCCCAATTTATCCCTTAGATACTTGTTGTGGCTGATCCACAACACACCCCAAAATTGGGGACCCACATTTTGTGCATGCTTTCAAAGAAAACTACAGTGGCCCAGATGCAAAAGATCAAAGGAAAATAGCAAAAAATGAAAAGTTGTCGCAATATCATGACATGTTGCTCCGTCGCGGCCGAAAATGAAAAAGTGTCGCGATATCATGACATGTTTTCGCGGTTAAGAGCAGCAGAATGCATCATGAAGAGAAAATGTTGCGATATCGCGATGTGTTGTGAAATCACGGGTCATAGAAGAGAGAGAAAGACAAAGTGGAAAATGTCATGATATCGCGACATGTCACGTTTTCGCGGCTCCAAGCAGCGAGATGGTACGGAAAAGAAAAGTGTCATGATTTCGCGACAAAAAATAGCCAAGTGGTACGAAATGAAAAATTGTCGCGATTTCGTGACAGAAAGCAGCAAGATGGTGCAAAAGAGAAAAGCATCGCGATTTTGCGATAGAAAATAGCCAAGTGGTATGAAACGAAAAATTGTCACGATTTCGTGACATGTCACCATTTCGCGACCTGAAGACGAGATGAAGGGTGAAGATGAAAAGCGTCACGATTTCACGATAGAAAGCAGCAAAAGTGTACGAAATGAAAAGGTGTCGCGATTTCGTGACAGAAAGTAGTGAGATGATGCCGAACGAAAAAGTGTCACGATTTCACGACAGATACAACAAAACACAGCGAAAGAGAAAAACGTCACGATTTCATGATAGGTTGCATCCTCACGGCCCGAAATAGAAAAACGTCACGATTTCACGACAAGTTGTAGCGAGATAGCCCGAAGCAGGAAAACGTCACGATTTCGCGACAGGTTGCATCCACGCGGCCCGAAGTAGAAAAATGTCGCGATATCGCGACATGTATCATTTTCATGATGCATGAGGATGAACAAGGCTATTGACAAGAAAATGTCGCGATATCGCGACATGTCTCATTTTCATGGCACATGAAGGCAGACAAGGCTGTTGACAGGAAAATGTCGCGATATCGCGACATGTCTCATTTTCGCGATGAAAGAAGAAAAGTTAAGCTGCCGACATAAAAACGTCGCGATATCGCGACATGCTATTTTTGGTCACAATTTACAGGGGCCGTTATGGAACATGCACAGAAACACGGAACACGTGGCGTACAGGTGTAAGGGCTGCAAAAGCGTTACAGTTCACAGAGAAGATCAAGCGTCTCAATGTCGAGCATAAAGTCAAAAGCAATGAAAAGGTGAGAAGGTGAAACGAAGCGATCTGGGAGATGAAGCGAAGCGTCACAGGGCAAAACAGAGAGCATTGCCAGAGGGTTTAAAAGCAAAAGCCGAGGATAGATACGGGGGTCAGAAACTGTTCAGAGAATATTGCAGGAATGAAGGCAAGGCCTTGACACTAGGTTTTTCCTGGATATTTTCCTTCCACATGGACTGGTCGAAAACCGTTGCAAGCAGAGTTACAGAGCCAGATTCTGGGCCTGTCTAAGTTGTTTCTCTTCCATAGACTGGTTTGGAAAAACCAGACATTCTGCTATTGTAAAATGACATATTTTTAATGCGAAGTATTCAGAAATTTGCATCTTGTGGGCAAGAAAGAAGGAGATCTTCTGTGCATGCTATGGATTTAATGTTTATTCTTTCACTTTCTTTTAGATTTCGGATTTATAGATAATGTTAAATACCACCTTTGTGGGTTACATTAGTCGAATATTTGAAATCTAAACTTTATTTTGTACCCTAGGAACTAGCACTTAGTCTATGGGGATTATGCATGTCATGCAGGTCCAATAGGTTAGGTTGCATGCATGGAAACCTCACATCTTCGGTTTTGTTGAAACAGGATAGCATCAAACTGAATGCAATTTCATTTTCAGTTTTCCTTTTGCATTTTATTTTCTTTTTTCTGCACTTTATTTTTTAGAAGTTCTAACTTTATTTTAATTCTCAGGCATTAAAATAAAATAAAAATTAAAAAACTTCAAAATCCAAAAATAGTTCCACCATTTATGGCATTTTGTCAATTTCCACTTTGAAGGTACAACATGGTCATATAGGGACTAAATCACATTTGCTTTATTCGGGTTCAACGAACAATCATTAAAGTTTCACGGTAAAATAAACCAACATTGCCCCTTGTTTTCGGTTACTTGCAACCACTAAGGTGTTCCAAGCATTTTAATTGAATATCTTTATTTGAGATTATTAATACACGAGATGTAAAATGCTAATATAGCGGAGACCTTGGAGAAATTACTTGTTTGAATTTCTTTGCAAGAGAGGATTTAGAACCCAAATCCTATCGGAGAGTGTGTTTTCACAATCGGGTGAAAATACCACTCAACAGATTGGCGCTAGAAGGAGGGCATGAAAAGGTTTATTTTATCATGATTTTAGATGCTATAGGTTTATAATTGTTTGAGAGCTTTACATTGCTAAATATTTCAAGTCCATTTGATTAGCATCTTCGGCCTCCTCTAACACCACTCAACAGATTGGCGCTAGAAGGAGGGCCTGAACGGGTTTATTTTAGTGTGATTTAAATTTAAATTTTTGTATGCTTTAGTCCTCTAACACTCAGTAGATTGTTAAAAGGACGGCCTGAATTGGTTTACTTTATTCTATTTTTAAGCAATTCAGGTATGTTGTATATTATTCTAACACTTTTTTGATTGTTCATACAGAAATAAAGTGATTTGATTTAATTTTGAAAATTTTGGTCTTGACTAATGAAGTGTTGTTTCCATACAGTTACTTTCATTTGATTTTAATGAATACATCTCTTAGTTGATGCTAACTTGATTTTTTTTTTATACATTGCAGGTTGAATATTCAATAGATTTGGTTCTAAAATTACATTTTAAGTTTCACTAATGGCAACACTTGAGGAGCAAATGGTATCCCTGAGAGCTGAAATAGTGTCTCTAAGAGAGAGAATGGTATCTATGATGGAGGATCATTATAAGGGTTTGTCTATACATGTGATACCCTATCAAATTCCTAAAATGTTATTGGAGTTTTTACGGTGTTTTAATCAAGAGGTGCCACTAGGATACTTGCAAAAACTGCATGTCTACAAGAATACATTATGTCAATTCCAGATTTTCTATGAGGAGGTGGCTTGTAAGTTATTTGCATACATTTTGGATGATAAACCATTCTTTTGGTACAGCCAACTACCCATAGAGGTTAGGACTTCTTGGACACAATTAGAAGCAGCCTATCTTCATCACTTTGGTAATCAAGTTGACTTAAATAGGTTGCAAAATCAATTCACCTCTATGTGTAAAGAGCCTAATGAGTCCATGAGTCAATTCAATGTGAGGTTTCGTGAATTGTATTCTCAAATGTGGGAAAGTTTGGGTACATCGGAAGAGGAAGCTATTCAAGTATACCTGGGAGTCATACACCCCACACTTGCTACATTCTTAAAGGAAAACGTGGATGACTTATCTCTAGAGACAATCTATGAGACATTGGAAAAGGTAGAACAAGTTTTGGAAGAAGAAAAGGCACAACATGTTCACATAAGAGATTGTTCTTCTAAAGATATTGATGCCAACCTACACCAACCATCAAATATAGCACCCTCCACTCCAATGATATCTAAGGTAAATGATCAAGGGGATGAATTTGAATATCCAAATCTTACAACCACCTTAGATGTAGTCCAAGGGGAGGTGCAAAGTGCTAAGCCAACATCCGCTAGTGAGGATTATGCAGAAATGATCTCATTCATAGAGATACATGATTATTCGGATGAAGGGGTTCTAAATTCAACAATGTTTGATATATGTGATAGGACGGAACCCACCATAGAATTGAATGAAGTGGTTGAAAGTGAAATTGGAAGAAAACCAATAAATGAATTTGAAGACATGATAGAGTTTCACCACTTGTTCTTGGAAGATACTATTGATGAGATGTGTAAAATTAATGATCAAGAAATTCTTCACCCTCCAAATTATGATAAAATTGAATCATGGGTTACTAATTTGGATTATGATGGCCTTACAAATTTGAATTCAAGAAACGACCCACTTTTGGAAATAATTGAACCATCTAAGGAAGGTGAAGATGAATTTGATGAGAAACACATTGATGAATTGGAAGATGTTGAAGAAGTAGTTGAACGCCACCACTTGATTTTGAAAGATGATTATTATGATGCTTGGAAGAAGTGGGAGGACTACACTCAATCCAAAACTACTAATGAAACTTGGGTGCCAATTGATATATAGGACAACATAATCGCCTACTCAAAGGAAGATATTACAACTCCTGTACAATTTGAGGATGTTTTGGAAGAGAGTTTCAAATCTCATCAAATTTTGGAAGATTATAATGATCCTATTGCCAAGGACAAAGAAAGAAAGTGAATTGATGAATGAATCAAAAGATCATGTCACAAATACCATGGAGTTTCATCCCACAAATTTGGAAGATAATTTTTACAATGGTTGGGGGAGATATGATAATGCATTCTTTTCTCACATCCCTATAGATGAAACTCATATTTCACTTGATATGCAGGATGTTGAAACTTCTACATCATACGAAGATCTCACATTCACAAGATTTGAGAAGGTTGCAAAATTTGATCATGTTGAATATAAATTCATTGAAGATGTGGATGCAAGTTTGCATGATGATTTTGAGGATTCAAATGAAGAGATACCATGGATAGTGAACAAAGAATTGGAACCAAATGACAAAGAGATTGATCAATTGGAAGCAACTCGAATAAGTGATCATCAAGATAGATTACTTGACATACACTTTGACCAAAAACATTTGAGGGTTGAAAAGGATGGGCATGTTTTCAATTGGGTGCCCAATTTTGGTATGTTTGATGAACAAGTAATCAATGAAGAATATGAAGACCATGAGGTAAAAGAGGGAGTTATAAATCCCCATCAAATTTTGGTAAATAAAAATGTTCAAAAGTTAGAATCTAACCTTTTGTGTTCAAACATCCAAGATTTAGGTGAGAATTTGCATGACCATGTTTTGAATTTGAATGATGTTTATGATGAAATGTCGTTAAAGGTGAATGAAAAACAAGGTATGATTTCTAATCACACCTTTGATAACATTGTTTTAATGAATGGAAAAGAAGTTGATGCACTTGAACTGTTAAATCAAATTCATCAACAATTACTAATTGAATCTAGGATAAAAACTTTTAATGATCCTAATTTAGTAAATATCCTAGATGCTTGTAAATTGTTGCACAAATTTGATTGGCCTACAAATTTGGAAAATGATTTGGCTTTGAAATTTGTAGAAATAGGCTCCTACTTACAAAATTGCATATTTGAAAAAGATAGCCTAATTCTAAATCAAGGATGGAATTATGAAATTTACATTTTAAAGAATAGACATGATAAAATTGAAAATCAATCATTGTCTAATCAATTTGAAAATTTGAATCCCACCTATGAGAATACTAATGGAACTGAATTTAATTGGTGGGGTGAGAGAGGAAAGTTGAAGTGGGTTGCATTGTTTGGTCTAGTCTTGTTTGTGTTGGATTCCCACAACATTTGGCATGCATATCATGTTATATTTTTGTTGAAATGTTCTAATCATGTTTGGGATCCAGGAAAGTGATAATCCAAGCTTTGCATCATCTTGTATTATATTGTACATTTGTATATAGGTTTTGATTTTTGGTTTTGGTTTGTGTTTTCAAGTTTCATTTTTGGGATTGCTAGTTTAATCATGATTTAAAGTTGTGTGTTTATTTGACATGTTTGGTTTGTCTAAAAAAAATGATGAAAAAGTTGTTTTTGAGATGTCAACTTATGCCTTAGATCAGGGAAATATGAAACATTGGAATTGTGTTGTAGAAAGCTCCACAAGTAACACAAACATTTAAATAATATCGTTTGAATCTTGTGATGCATGAAGTTGTCAGTTTTGCACATTATGGTAAAGTAGATGATATATTCCATCCACTAAAAGAAGCAGGTGCATTCATATCTCATGTCACATTCCACACTGCATATATATGTCATCTCAGCTACATTTTCATTTCATGTGCAATCATTGAGAAGGTGTCGAATCCTCTTAGGGTTATTACATAACATATATTAAAAGGATCCTAAGTTTGGGAACTCATGCCCAAACTATCTTGAACCAAGCACATTCCATGCACATTAAAAAGAATCTTGAGCAAAATGGTCAAAACCATACTTGGATGAAAAGGTGAGGTGAAAAGAATATTTCATGTCTGTCCTATCATGCAACATAATCCTTAAAACAGTGGTTTTTACCACTTCCATCAAGCTTAAAGTCTAAAACCAGAGTAGTAAGGATAGGATTAAATCCTCATCGAACTTAGGTTGAGGATCCAATTCCCCAAAGCTCTGATTTGACCCACATGGAGTAGTAAGGATAGGGCATAATTCTCATCTCGCCTAGGTTGAGAATCCGATTCCCCAAAGCTTCCATCGTTCCATTTAATCATAAAACTTGGATTTGAAGGATCGTACTACATGTCCTCTCGCAAAGGATGGGTAGTCATCCCAAAGGTCCAAGAAATAAAAATAAAATTAATATTTCCCATCTCATCTTAATATTGGATTGGAAGGATCGTACTACATGTCCCTGGCAAGGATGGGTAGTCATCCCAAAGGTCCAAGAAATAAAAATATTTTCCATTTTCATCTTAATATTGGATTGGAGGGATCGTACTACATGTCCCTAGCAAGGATGGGTAGTCATCCCAAAGGTCCAAGAAATAAAAAAAAAAGAGAAAAGAGAATGAATGAAGCCAAGTCATGGATTATGGGGTTAAGTATGCTCATGCGTGGCAACATGTCTTGTCTAAAAGCAAGACCACTGATTGCTCATATGGATAGACTAGCCTGACCATTTCATCCATAATAGGTTAAATCATTTTGTTCAAGATGAGGTAATGAACTCCAAATCAGAATAGTAAGGATAGGGTTAAATTCCCATCTCGCTTAGGTTGGGAATCCTATTCCCCAAAGTTCTGATTTCACTTACACTTGCACATGGGTTCAAGATGGTAGTGACACATAACCAACTTTGGGATCTAGTAAATTAATTCAGTATACATATATTTGGTCCTAAGAGGGTTTGACAGCTTTAATATGTTTGTTCATGATATTAGAAGGTTTGAGCCTTTGCAAAGCAGGTTGTTATATCTCTAGCATCTTCATCATACATCAAATCCTGCACAAATCATTCATAGCCTTGCATACAAATCATAAGTGAAACTGACAATGGAATGTTGATCAAGTTCAAGCGATAGGGAATGAAAACACATTGCACACACCGAGCTGATACTTAATGATTCTGATGTTTCATGTATTTCTGATCTATCGGTATTTGTTTATCTTTATGTGCTGACGCCCGTATCTAAGCTTGTATATTTCAGGTTGGGTTCTCACCAAAATGCTCAGGAGCATTTGACAACAGAGTCACCATTTGTTGTGGCTGATCCACAACACACCCCAAAATTGGGGACCCACCTTTTTTGCATGCTTTCAAAGAAAATTGCAGTGGCCCAGATGCAAAAGATCAAAGGAAAATAGCAAAAAATGAAAAGTTGTCACGATATCGCGACATGTTGCTCCGTCGCAATCGAAAATGAAAAAGTTGTCGCGATATCGCGACATGTTGCTCCGTCACGACAAAAATGAAAAATTGTCACGATATCGCGACATGTCGCGTTTTCGCGGTTAAGAGTAGCAGAATGCATCATGAAGAGAAAATGTCACGATATCGCGACATGTTGTGAAATCATGGGTCATAGAAGAGAGAGCAAGACAAAGTGGAAAATGTCACGATATTGCGACATGTTACGTTTTTGTGGCTCCAAGCAGCGATATGGTACGAAAAAGAAAAGCATCACGATTTTGCGACAGAAAACAGCCAAGTGGTACAGAACAAAAAATTATCACGATTTCGTGACAAAAAGCAGCAAGATGGTGCAAAAGAGAAAATTGTCACGATTTCACGATAGAAAATAGCCAAGTGGTATGGAATGAAAAATTGTCATGATTTTGTGACATGTCGCCATTTTGTGACCTAAAGACGAGATGAAGGGTGAATATGAAAAGCGTCATGATTTCACGATAGAAAGCAGCGAAAGTGTACGAAATGAAAATGTGTCACGATTTTGTGATAGAAAGCAGTGAGATGATGTCGAACAAAAAAGTGTCATGATTTTGCGACAGATACAGCAAAACACAACGAAAGAGAAAAACATCGCGATTTCACGACAGGTTGCATCCTCGCAGCCCGAAAGAGAAAAACGTCATGATTTCGTGACAAGTTGTAGCGAGATAGCCCGAAGTAGGAAAACATCACGATTTCATGATAGGTTGCATCCACATGGCCCAAAGTAGAAAAATGTCGCGATATCGCGACATGTATCATTTTCGTGATGCATGAGGATGAACAAGGCTATTGACAGGAAAATGTCATGATATCGTGACATGTCTCATTTTCGTGATGCATGAAGGCAGACAAGGCTGTTGACAAGAAAATGTCACGATATCGTGACATGTCTCATTTTTGCGATGAAAGAAGAAAAGTTAAGCTACCGATATAAAAACGTGACGATATCGCGACATGCTATTTTTGGTCATGATTTATAGGGGGCCGTTATGGAACATGCAGAGAAATGCAAAACACGTGGCATACAGGTGTAAGGGCTGCAGAAGCGTTACAGTTCATAGAGAAGATCAAGCGTCTCAATGTCGAGCATAAAGTCAAAAGCAACGAAAAGGCGAGGAAGGTGAAACGAAGCGATCTGGGAGATGAAGCGAAGCGTCACAGGGCAAAACAGAGAGCATTGCCAGAGGGTTTAAAAGCAAAATCCGAGGACAGATACGAGGGTCGAAAACTGTTCAGAGAATATTGCAGGAATGAAGGCAAGGCCTTGACACTGGGTTTTTCCTGGATATTTTCCTTCCACATGGACTGGTCAAAAACCGCTGCAAGTAGAGTTGCAGAGCCAGATTCTAGGCTTGTTTGAGTTGTTTCTCTTCCACAGACTGGTTTGGAAAAACCAGACATTCTGCTATTGTAACATGACATATTTTTAATGCAGAAGTATTCAAAAATTTGCATCTTATGGGCAAGAAAGAAGGAGATCTTCTGTGCATGCTATGGATTTAATGTTTATTCTTTCACTTTCTTTTAGATTTTGGATTTATAGATAATGTTAAATACCACCTTTGTGGGTTACATTAGTCGAATATTTGAAATCTAAACTTTATTTTGTACCCTAGGAACTAGCACTTAGTCTATGGGGATTATGCATGTCATGCAGGTCCAATAGGTTAGGTTGCATGCATGGAAACCTCACATCTTCGGTTTTGTTGAAACAGGATAGCATCAAACTGAATGCAATTTCATTTTCAGTTTTCCTTTTGCATTTTATTTTCTTTTTTCTGCACTTTATTTTTCAGAAGTTCTAACTTTATTTTAATTCTCAAGCATTAAAATAAAATAAAAATTAAAAAACTTCAAAATCCAAAAATAGTTCCACCATTTATGGCATTTTGTCAATTTCCACTTTGAAGGTACAGCATGGTCATATAGGGACTAAATCACATTTGCTTTATTCGGGTTCAACGAACAATCATTAAAGTTTCACAGTAAAATAAACCAACATTGCCCCTTGTTTTCAGTTACTTGCAACCACTAAGGTGTTCCAAGCATTTTAATTGAATATCTTTATTTGAGATTATTAATACACGGATGTAAAATGCTAATATAGCGGAGACCTTGGAGAAATTACTTGTTTGATTTCTTTGCAAGAGAGGATTTAGAACCCAAATCCTATCGGAGAGTGTGTTTTCACAATCGGGTGAAAATACCACTCAAAAATACTCAAACGTATCTCTTGGAAGAGGTTTGGTGAAGATATATGCAATATGCTCTTTAGTAGACACATACTCTACCTTGACCTGCTTGTCTTGCACTTTCTCCCTTAGAAAGTGATACTTGATGGAAATATGCTTTGTCCTTGAGTGCATTACCGGATTTTTGGAAATACTTATGGCACTTGTATTATCACAAAGTATGGAGATGGGTTGTTTATGCTTGAATTTGAAATCATCCAAGGTGGTTTTCATCCATAAAACCTGTGTACACCCAACCACTACTGCTATGTATTCAGCCTCTGCTGTAGATAAGGAAACTGAAGGTTGTTTCTTACTTAGCCAAGATACCAAACTCTTTCCCAAAAATAATGCTCCACCACTAGTGCTTTTCTTTTTGTCAATACTACCTGCCCAATCTGCATCTGTATAAGCTGTGAGAGTGAAATCATCACCTTTGGGATACCAAAGCCCAAATTCCATAGTGCCCTTCAGATATCTAAATATCCTCTTAACTACTATAACATGAGAATATTTAGGAGCTGCCTAAAATCTTGCTACTAACCCAACTGCCTGCATGATATCTGGTCTGGTAGCTGTAACATTTAATAAATTGCCAATCATTGATCTGTACAACCTCTGATCTGCCACTGGAGATTCATCATCTTTACTCATCTTGCACCCTGTAATCATTGGAGTACACACTGGTTTGTTGTCCATCATCCCAAATTTCTTCAACATTTCTTTGATATACTTTCCTTGAGAGAGAAATATACCATCTTTTGATTGAGCAATCTAAAGACCTAAAAAGAATGATAGCTCTCCAATCATAGACATCTCAAATTCCTTCTGCATGGTGTTAGCAAAATATTTGCACATCTGAGTATTATTTCCCCCAAAAATAATATCATCAACATAGACAACCATAATCAACATATCATCACCTTCATTATTAATATACAAATTGCTATCTGCCACACCTTTCCTAAAGCCTTGCTCATGAAGATACCTGTCAAGTCTTGAGTACCAAGCCCTAGGTGCTTGCTTTAACCCATACCAGGCCTTTTTTAGTTTACACACATAGCCTGACTGTTCTGAGAGAGACACTCCTTCTGGATATTCTATGTAGACTTCTTCTACCAACACCCCATTTAGAAAAGCTAACTTTACATCCATTTGATATACCTTAAATGATTTGAAGCTTGAAAGGGCCAAAAAAATTCTGATAGCTTCAAGACGAGAAATAGGAGCAAACGTCTTCGAAATCAACACCTTCTACTTGAGCATAACCTTTGCAGACTAACCTAGCTTTATTTTTGACAATCTTTCCATCCTCATTGAGTTTATTTCTGAATATCCATTTTGTGCCAATGACATTCTTGTCCTTAAGTCTTGGAACCAATTCCCAAGTTTCACTTTTCTCTATTTGATTTAGCTCTTCATCCATTGCTTTACCCAAAACTTATCTGCACATGCTTCACTAAAATATTTTGGCTTAATCTGAGATAATAATGAAACATTTGTAGAATCATGTGAGGGACTGACTCTTCTTCTTGTTTTCCTGCTATTTGGATCACCAATGATCAAATATTTGGGATGATTTTTCTAAACATATCGTGAAGGAGTTTTGGGAAGCAGTTGTTGTCTTTCCTCTTCTTCATCTAAAACCTCTTTGAATTCTTCTTGAAAAATTTCATCACTGAGTTCCTGGACTGGTTCTCTTATCCCTGTCTTTTCATCAACTGTTACATTTATGCTCTCTACAACCGTATGAGTTCTTTTGTTGAAGCATCTCGTAGGCCTTGCTTCTGCTGGAATACCCAAGAAAGATTCCCTCATCACATCTAGGATCAAACTTACCCAAATTCTGATCTTCCCTTCTGATGAAGCACTTACTCCCAAACACTTTGAAGTATTTTACTGTAGCTGGTCTTCCTTTCCACAACTCATAAGGAGTTTTATGATGATTGACTCTAAGTTGGGCCCCGGTGATAATGTAGACTGATGTACTGATCGCCTCTTTCCAAAATCCATCTGAAAGTTTTGACTCATTTAACATAGCTCTAGCCATATTTTCAATAGTTTTGTTTTTTCTTTCAACTACTCCATTTTGTTGAGGAGTTCTTGCTGCTGAATATTCTCTTTTGATTTATTGTTGCTCATAGTGTTCCACAAATTCATTTGAAGTGAAATCTCCTCCTCTATCTGATCTTAAGCATTTGATTCTCTTGTCAGTCTCATTTTCAATCATTTCTTTGAAAGTTTTAAATTTTTCAAAAGCTTCAGATTTTTCTTTGAGAAAAGTAACCCAAGTCATTCTAGAATAATCATCTATAAACAACATGAAGTAGTTTTCTCCCTGAATGCTCTGAGTTTTGGTAGGGCCACATAAATCAATATGAATAAGATCCAATGGTTTTGAAGAAGTATACCCTTTTGATTTGAAACTTGTTCTGGTCTATTTTCCATGTTGACAAGGACCGCAAATGATGTTATGGGGCCTTTTTATTTTGGGCAAGTATCTAACTGCTTCCTTGTTACTAATATTGACAAGATTATCAAATCTCAAATGCCCCAATATTTTATGTCATAACCAACTCTCATCTTCTTGAGTTAGAAAACACTTTTCCTTTTTTATCTCACTTAGCATGTAAATATTGTTTGGAATCCTTGTAGCACTAGTAATGAGTTTTCCATTTTTTTCTTTACTTATCTCACATCTATTTGAAAATAAAGATACTATGTGCCCTTGATCACAAATTTGACTCACACTTAGAATATTATGTCTTAGGCCTTCTACATAAAGCACATTTTCTATTTTGGATTTCCCATCCAAACTAAGAGTCCCTTTACCACAGATTTTAGCTGACCTGTTATCTCCAAAATTGACTATTCCTCTGTTTGTTTCTTTTAAGACCAAAAACTTTTCCTTTTCACCAGTCATATGTTTTGAACAACCACTATCAAGATACCATTTCTCTACTTTGTCTTGAGCATGAAAAGCAGTTTGAACTATCATTGACGTAGATTTTATCTCATTTCTCTTTTTAGTGAACTCAAGGCTAGATTTATCCAAACTGCACATCCTTGCTATATGCCCAAAATTATTGCACTTGTAACACATGACATATTTATTCATAAGAGGTGCAAAAGAGTTAACATTTTCCTTACTATGGCTATTCACAGACTTATTGCAATGCATAGCTTTGTGACCAAATTTCTTGCAGGAAAAACAATAGCCATGGAAAGTATTATGTAACCTATTTTGATGCCTTGGATGATTGTTCTTCTTGTGACCAACTGGAATCCATCGCTCTTCAGGATGAATATTGATCTTGCTCGAAGCCCCTATTTCTTGAATGGTGATACCATCCTTCTTTTGCTTTTCACATGGAGTATTCTGTCTGAGAGCCAACTATTCCAACTTCACTCTAAGAGACATAACCTCTTCTTCTAGTTTCTTGCAATCAGCTTCCTTTCCTTTGAGAACCTCTGTCAGAACCTATTCAACCTTCTTCCCTTCTTCAGATAGAATTTTGAAGTCTATAACACTTTGAGACAATTCTAATCTTGCTATCTCTTCTTCCTGACATTGATTCTTGAGAACAGAATTCTCTTCCCTAAATTTCTCAAGCTTTCTTAAATCCAAGAAGAATTCACCTTTGAGATCGAACTCAACCTCTTCATCTCTTTCTGAATCTGTATGTTCCTCTAATAGATCCTTCTCCAAGCTGTTAGGCTCTTTCTGGAGAGACCTACTCTGATACCAATTGAAGAACATGGACTTATACTGAGAGGGGGGTGGATAGTATAAGACTTAACCAGTTAATAATTTTAACTTTAGATAGCAGTGGCATCAACACAACATTAATCAAGACAGAAAGCATCACACATTGAAGACCCATTTTTAACATGGTTCACCCAAAATGGCTGGGCTGCATCCACAAAACTTTTCTCTAAAAATTTCCTCAAAGTTCTTTGGGAATCCTTCATAATTACAATATTTATGAGCCTTAGCCCAAAGGAGATACCTTCCCCTAATCAGAATTTATGAGCCTCTGCTCAAAGGAGATACCTTCCCCTCTGCTTTGGAAATGATCCCTCAGAAGATCAACTGCCTCTACCTCTTGCTAGCACATGGAACTCCTTTCCACCAAATATCTCCTGTCCTCAATACTTAGCCTAAGAGACCTTTGCCTTCTATGATCACATCCATAGTAGCTCAACAACCTGTACCAAACATAGTCAGTCGGTCTAG
The DNA here is from genome assembly GCA_028583015.1 of Wollemia nobilis. Lineage (NCBI taxonomy): Eukaryota > Viridiplantae > Streptophyta > Pinopsida > Araucariales > Araucariaceae > Wollemia > Wollemia nobilis. Next base: position 3,342,293 of record JAQPPZ010003518.1, on the reverse strand, counting down.
TACAAGTCTTCCTTTGTCTGTCAGATCTATCCAACGCTTAAGCTTGAACAAATCAATCCTCTGCACACAAGCCTTCTTAAAGACTTGCCAAATCTGTCATCAGGTTCTTCTCAAATAACCAATGCACCTCTGTCCTCAAGATTTTTGATAGAACTATCAAACTCAGCTCACAAGTCCTCTACTAGGACCTGTCCAAATCTGCTCACAAGTCCCCACTGGAACCTGTTCAAGACTGCTCACAAGTCCCCATCGAAACCTGTCCAAAACTTAGTAAGCTCACCAAAAAAAAACTTTCTTAGTAGGAAATCACAAGGTGAATTGTTAGAGACCCAATGTGATTTTTCAAACTCATAGAAGCATAAAGAGAATTGTTAGAGACTCAATATGTTCTATACTCAACTCCCAATATCAAAACTCAACTCAAATAAACTTAGCTCAAACTCAATCTCAAAGCTACCCACTTAAGGTTTCACAACTTCACACAAGAAGCAATTTTAACCTTAAAACATCATGCTTTCGTTTCCATTATCAACCAAAAGCACTCTCAACATTACAAGAAAAATTTATCCCTTATACACCTTATTTCTCCCTTATAGTCTTATCAAAAATAAAATTTATCTCTCATAAGAATGCAATAAGATACTTCAAACAACACCTTCAAAAGAATATTTAATCAAAATAAAACAAGCTTTAAACTCCTTATAACTCCTAAGCTGTTTTTCCCTCTAATAAAATTCCTCAATCCGCAAAATACACTTAGCAAAAATTAATTTCGAAAATACCTTGGCCAACATCAAAAATCATGTTACACCACCCACTACGTCCACTTCATGATGAAAAACCCTTTCGTGTTATTCGAAAGTGAAACCTCCCGTTCAGCTAGCGCGCCAACAGCCTAGCCGCTACCGGTGTGCCAAAGGCACCCGATGAGGTTTAAACCTCACGCTGTTAGCCTTGTTCCTTCTGTGCCAGGTATTAAATAAAATAACAGTGCCTCCCTTTATTTTTACGCGAACACAAAGACAAAAACTTTATGATGGATTTACGACAAACGACGAGTACAAAAAAATGAACAACGGATTCATGAAAACGGCAAAGACATCGTCGAACAGTAGATCATGAATTCACAGTGAGCAACTCTTTTCAAAATGCGAATGGGATGATTCTTGATTTTCATCGAGGGATATTTATATGCATTTTTACCATAAGCTCTTGACGTCGGTGAGGATTTTAACACGTCGGTGGAGGTCTTGGCTAGCACCCACAATCTTAAAACATAGCGCCATGGGTTAGGATAACCCATTGCAAACAATAATTTAATATTTATTTAAAAATAATTAAAGGGAACCTTACCAAGGTTTTTAATTATTTAAATAAATACTTCCTCCTGGACCCAAATGCATTAAACTAATGCATCCACCTATAATCTTTAAACCTGCCAACTTGGGGTTTACAAAAGACCTTTGAAACTGTCATGCCGTAACCTTCATCAAAACAAATTATTTGACATCAAATCAAATTACTTCAAGAGCTTCTTGACATCAATGACAACTTATACACTTGAGCAAAGGCAATGTACCCAAAGTACCCAAAATTGCCAACAGAAAAAGGGTAAGAAGACAGAATCAAGCAATGAAAATTCTAGTGATGAAGAAGCTAACTATGGTAGAAGAGATAAAGGATTTAAAATACCAATAGATATGAGATCTGTCAAATGCTTTAATTGTGGCAAGTTTGGACATTTTGCAAAAAAATGCAAAGAGCCAAAGATCAACAATGATGAAGAAAAATAGGATCACAGGTACAGGGAATCTAAAAATTATAGGTACCAAAAGAAAAATATGTGTGGACAAAACATGCAAGGGAATAAGTTCTTCCAAAGGCAAAAGAGAATCTACTATGTGGATAATCCAAGTAAGTACCAAATTGATAGTGATGCTAGTTTTTCATATAATTATAGAGATGAAATATTATTCATGGTTAAGGAAAAATATCAAGTTATGAAAAAGACTAGTTATTCTCAAGTGTTTTATATGTGGTAAATTTGAACATCTTGAAGATGATTGCACAAGAGATGGTTATAGTTTCAGTGATGATGATTTTGAATATGTACTTGATATATCAAATGATAATATTCTAATGGATTTAGAAGATAAAGAATTGAGTGATCCTATAGAAAGCAAGTCAAAAGAAAGAAATGATATGGACAAAGACAAATAAATAGAGGACTACTCAATAGAGAATGGTTATGATCTCAAAGGTGAATTTATCTATGCTCTTGACATAGTGAAGAAGGTAAGAAAGAAAAACTCTAAGATTGAAAGTCAGTTTTAAGAAAGTGATGAAGAAATATTATTTCTCATAGAGGACTTAGAGAAGTCAAAGGCCAAGGCAAGTAAGTTCAGAGAAAATTTAGAAGCAAAAATATTGGAATGTGAGAAGTTAGCACAAGAAGTGGCCACTCTAAAGAAATATTTATAGGACTCCAAGATCAATATGAAGAGTTTCATAAATAGCTCTAAGAACTTGGATAAGTCCATTCATGGACAACAAATAACATCATGTTCAGTAGGTCTAGGTTTTGGAAAGAAATAGGAAAAGGAAAAATCTACTTCAAGTCTTGAAGAAGAAGAAACAACATCAGAAGAAGATACTTCAGAAGAGGGATTCTCAGATGTAAGTTAAAGTGAAATTTATAAGGATGATTCAAATTGCAATGGGTCCAACAGGGACAATGGACAAAGAAGATATAGATGGAACAACAATTAGAACAGGAGACCAATGAGGTCTAGGCAAGGAAGATTCAATGGGATATGCTTCTCATGTCACAGGTTTGGGCACATGGCTTCATAGTGTAGGACACATGAAATATAGGTATATGGAATAATAACATTAAGTGTTATAAGTGCAATAATGATGGTCACATAGCAATATGGTGTAGAGCAAATATTCCATAAACATGTATGAATAGGATTAGGAATATGAACATGAATATGAACAAGAATATGAACAAGAACAGGAACATGAACATGAACAAAAACAAGAAGATGAACAAGAATAGAGACTCAGAAAATAATGAGAACAAGAAAAAATACAAGAATAGGAACATGGATGAAAACAAGAACATGAATAGGAATAGGAACATGGATGATGACTCGAAAATAAATAGTGAGATAATTTAGCAAAAAGAAAAAGGAAAAGACAAAGGTAGAGAACACAACTTTCAGGGAGTAGAAATACTCCCACCCCATAATTAACCACCTCATGTGGAGGTGGGGGAGGGGCTAATATAATAGGTTTATTTCTTAGCCCTGAGCCCCAAAGGTGACCCTTTTCCATTGATGTCAAAGGGGTAGATATTTGTGTATTATGGGGAGAGTTTTTGGATATGAGGAGAGATTTGATATCTAAGAGAGCATTGAGCCAGGGGGATAAAAGCCCCAGGGGGAGCATAAAATAAGGTTAGAATTTGGTAAAAGGATTTGGTTTTCCATCAATGACAAAAGGGGAGAATGTTGGACAATTTGAGTCCCTAAGCCGAAATGTTGTCATTGATGTCAATAGAGCAATAAATGTCAAAAGGATCTATGAAGGGTTCTTGTGAAAACCAAGGCAGGGAAAATAAAATGTTTTATTTAAAACCATGGACAACAGATTTGATCTGGGTTTTTCTTAAAACCCACATTGGGCTTTCGTTTTGTCAAAAAAGGTGCCCCGGTGATGGAGTTATTTGAGTTTTAATGTTTGGTTTAAATTTTAATTATTTAAAATTTAAATTCAAATTTAAATGGAAAGTTTCCTGCCAACGTCATCATGCAAATACAATTTTAATATTTTTGCCGACATCTTCAAAGTGTTATTAAACACTATATAAAGGGGTGGAAATTAAACCAAATAATCATCCTTGCTCTCGTGTGTTAATTGCCTTGGAAATTCGAAAGAGCTCGTGTGAATTATTGAAAAGGAAGCAGAGAAGAAAGCACAATGATTTGGAAATCTCAAACGTGGTATGAGGCATGGCGCATTGGTGTATCGATTTTGCTAAGACTATGGGTAGCGCAAATATTAGGGATCGAATCCCCTTGATGTCAACATGTGGGAAGCGCTTTGGCGCTTTTTCCTTTGCGGCAGGTGGAGGAATATTAAAGGCCCTTTTGGCCTTTGCTTTTCCAATGAGCGCTTTGGCTTGTTTGTAATATTAGCCGTAGCTAAGATGCTCGCTGTGTGTGGCGGACGGGGGTTCGAATCCCCTTGAGAGGTATTTACTTTTTTGCCTTTAATAATTTTTATCAGCCCTAAATTTTGGAGTTATAAGGTATTTAATGGAAATTAACTTTTATCATTAGGGATGTGATTATTATTGCAAAAGCATATTTGATTTATGTTTTATTTTTATGGAAATGGAGAATTGATTTTAGGAGAAATAAGGAGTTGTTGTTAAAGTGATTTTAAGAGATTTAGTGTGGGTTATTCTTAATAAGGGTTTTTATTAAAATATACTTTGGTGGATGTGTTTTAAGGGTGTAAACTAAGTTATGCTTTTATTGTGATTATTTAAAAGACCACTAACCCTTATTAATATTGAAAAGGAAAGTTGTGATTAAGTGTGGCAGATTTTTTGGATAACTTATTGGCATCAAAAAGGTATGGGCACATTCTCCTATTGATTGTTTGTGGTGGTTGATTTTTGATATATCACTAGAGTGAAAAGGATTAATTGAAGTTTCCTTTGTGAAGAAGGTTGGTTGAATGCTTTAAGGTTTTCTGATTTGAGAGTTGTATTTAAACCTTATCTCATTAGCATTTTTGTTGAATCCCATTGATGATGAAATAAACTTGAACATGATCTAGAAAATAACATGAGTATCATTGTTATGTAATACTTGAGATAAAGCATTGTTAAAAACATTTTGAGTTGGTTGATACATGCTTGAACTAGGGTTTGTGAGAAAGGATTGTTCCTTGATGTGATTGGTTGAGTTGAGTTGGTTAAGCCTAGTCAAGTGGATGTGTGAAATGGTTGTTCAAGTTCCATAAAACAAACTATTCTATATTCTTATTTGAGTTGAGATTGATATTGAAGAATAGGACATATTGAGTCTCTAACAATTTTCTTTATGCTTCTATTGAGTTGATATTGGTATTTGAGTATAGAACATATAGAGTCACTAAAAATTCTCTTTATTCTTCTATGAGATTGATTTGAGTTGAGATTGAGATTTAATAATAGGACATAGTGAGTATCTAACAATTCTCTTTATGCTTCTATGAGATTGAATTGAGATATTGATTGTACTTTGAGTATAGAACATATAGAGTCTCTAACAATTCTCTTTATGATTCTATGAGATTGAAAAAGTTCTATGAGAGCTTGTTAAGTAGATTTGAGACAAGACTTTGAGAAGGCATGTGGATTGTTTTTGAGTTAAGCTTTTGTGAGAGCTTGTTAAGCATATTTGAGACAAGACTTTGACAAGGCTTGTGGACTGTTTTTGAGTTAAGCTTTTGTGAGAGCTTGTTAAGAAGATTTGAGACAAGAGTTTGAGAAGGTTTGTGGACTGTTTTTGAGTTAAGTGTTTTTGAAAGCTTGCTAAGCAGATTTTAGCAAGTCCAAGAGAGGACTTATTGAGTAGATTTGAGCAAGTCCAAGAGAGGACTTATTGAGTATATTTTAGCAAGTCCAAGAGAGGACTTATTGAGCATATTTGAGCAAGTCCTAGAGAGGATTTTTTGAGTATATTTAGACAGGTTTTGTGTGAACTTGTTGAGCAGATTTAGACAGGTTTCGTGTTAACCTATTGAGAATATTTGAGTAGGTTCTAAGTGAACCTATTGAGAAAATTTGTACTAGACCGACTGTACTATGTTTAGTGTAAGATATTAAGTAGAACTGTGCTAAACTGACTAAACTGTGTTTGGTATAGTATTGAGATAGAGCTTTGGAGGTGACATAGTATAGAGGACAGAGTCTCAATGGATAGAGATACAGTAGCTAGGACAATTAAAGACAATATCTGAGTGAGAAGTCTTCAAGTGGAGAGAGATCCACCAGTCAGTGTAGCATAGAGATAGAGTCTTATAGAAGATCACTAACCAGAGCAGAAGGGGAAAGAGTTCTCTTGTGGAAGAGATCCATGAACTTGATATTAGGGGATCAAGATCTCCTTTGGACCGAGGTCCATAAACATTGTAATTTAGGAATGATTCCCAAGAGATCATTTGAGAAATATTTAGAAGAAATATTTTCTCTATGGAGGTAGCCCACATTGGGTGAACCACGTTAAATTTGTGTCTCTATTATGGGTGGTGTTTTATGCATTTATTTGATTACTACTATTGATACTACTATATATACACTGTATAATATTGATTTGAGAAGAAAAGTAAAAAATGGTATTATACTGTTCACCCCCCCTCTCAGTATAAGCTTGTGTTTTTCATTTTTTCTCCTGAAATAAGTAGCATCTCTATCCCACAAATATGAATTTCCAAAAAAAAAACCACATATGTCCAAGGGAACAACATCAACTACCATTTCATCAATAAAATTTGCACTAATACCAAATTTCAACTTACATTGCTTGGTCACTTGCAACTTGGCGTCATTGTGACCCAACCAAGATGATATGGATGAGGGTGATCATAGGTCTTCAATCCCAATTTCTTCATAAAACTAGCTGCAATCAAATTATATTGTGAACTGGGATCAAATATGGAATCAATTCTCACCTTACAAGCTTGGATCTTGATATGGAAAAGTTGAATCCTCTTCTCCTCAATGTCCTTGTCTTCTCCAACCATTTGGACTGAAGTACAATTAATTTTATCATCAAGATTCGAATCATCATCAACCTCCTCATGACCTTCACTCCTAGTGATCATTGCATTCTTCTTTTCTAGATTCTTCTTATTATAAGGGTACAATTCGGGATGAAGTTTCCAACACTTTGCATCTACATGTCCATCTTTGTCACAATGAGAGCAATGCCTAGTGTTACCTTCGTTATTCTCCTTCTTGGTGGTATTTGTGGTCTTCTTTTCTTGTTGCTTGCCTTTGCCTTGAGATGATTCTCCTTATTGTGTCCCTTTTGAGTTATTTTTGGAGTTGTCATATTGTTGCTTTTTTCTACCATCCTCTTCCAAATATCGAGCCTGAACACTCACTTGATCAATATTAGTAGGATTAAACAACATAATAGTCTTTTGCAAATAACTATGCAAACCTCTAATGTACTTCATCAAAAATTGAGGGTCTTTGAGAGATATCCCAAGTAAAGTTGCATGCTTCCTAAATTTTGTGGTGTAATATTGGACACTTTGTCCTCTTTGTTGTCTTAGAAGTTGCCACTTCATGAGTTTCTTATTTTTATGGCCCAAAGGATAGAATTGATCTCTTAGAAGATATTTGAAGTCATTCTGAGAGGATATAGGGGGTTCTAGATCTTTCCTTAATGATTCTACATGGATTTTCCACTAAATCAATGCATGACCTCCCATATTTAATCTAGCAAATGAAATTTTTTGAACATCATCAACAACATTTTGAATCTAAAAATATACCTCAAGTTGTTGCAACCATGTGTTGAGTTTTTTTGCATCTACCTCTCATCCAAAAGTAGGGATATCAATTTTTGCCTCTACTTGAATGGCAATAAATAATATGAAGCATGATAAGCATTGCTACTTCCCGGTATACTCCCAAAATTCAATGGTGGAGTGATTGGCTCCTCCCTAGATTGTCTTCCTTGAAGCAATTGCATGATGGTATTCATGTTCCTTTCCATAGCTAGAAATCTCCTCTTGTAGTCTTCATTCGATATTTCTTCTGTTGTTGGTTGTACTTCTTGATATGACATGATTGGTGCTCTTCTCTTCCTTCCAATATCAGGATCAATGGGGAACAACTTCATTCTTTGAGACCTTCTACCTTACATTCACAAGCCCAAATACTTTTGCAACCATGCTATGATACCACGTGATCTGTAAATCTTTGTAAGTTATACTATTTGAGAGATCATCAAATACAGATTATGACATTTAAATTTCATAGGTAAATTCATCCATAAGAGAACCACTAGCAACTTACAAGTTGCAGTCTTAGGACCGTTGGCCGTATAACAATAGTAATGTTTTACCATGAAATAAAAATAGTAATTATGTTCCTTAGTGCATGTATGTTAAGAATTCAAGTGCAAAAAACTGAAATAACTCACGCATACACACAGAACATAGAATTTGTTATAGAGGTTCCCTTAAATGTGAAGGTACGTCCCCTTTTGGTGTTTCTTCTATATTTATTAAGTACAATGAAGTATTACAATGACAAGAATATGCAGACACAGTCTCCTTATCCCTCCTACAACACCTCTAAACTCCATTACATAATGACAATGGTGAATTAGCAGCCCATAGACTTCAAAAATCCTCTACCAATTTGTTCCCCTACAAATGAGGCAACAACCAGAAGTTATAGACCCAAAGCAATCCTCTCCAAGCGTGGAATAACTATACAACTTCTCAAACTAAAAAGACAACCGACCATGCCCTTACAACTTCCCAAAATTGACATGGGTTGGGACCACTGGCGGTCTATAAAATGTATAGGGATGACCACTGACGACCTTCTTCCTACACTGCCAAGTCACCAGATGAAGCTATACATGACTAGAATCAAGCATGGATATGGGTGACTGCATTCTCCACTTATGAAAATGATCTCTGAGACTGATCCAATTTGGATCAGTTGTTCGTGGTAGTTTTTTGCTACCCTTACCCCTGTCTGAATCATAGAAGATGTCTGACATCACCATAGAGACAACGAATGAGAAAAAAAAATCAAATCAAATTGCTATTCGAATGTCGTGTTTTAGCGGTGCGATCGTAGCAAAGAATTTCTAGCGAGGTTTGAATTTTTTGGTGTGAATCAAGTTTTTGGTAGAAAGAATTTAAATATTCCTAAGGTTTTTTTTATTTGCCGTCGGGTTCAAATTTGTTGTCATCGATATTCTTCTTCGATCAACGACCAACAAAGAAAAGCGTAAAATCCTTGCACTTTTATCCCACATTGTATGTGGGAAGCTCTATTAAGCACTTTATTATCGCTTAACCGCAATAATAGCAGTGTGAGCACCTCCCAATGCTCACACAGTCTACATTCACGCAGACAAGCTAGTTGCTTGGGTGTGTTCTTGGAGAAGTGACAAGTGGTAGAATATGCCATAGAATATGTGAATCAACGATGTTACCTTGACTTTGACCCACCCATTGATTTGAATCGGGTAGTTGACTAGCCTACTTCCCAGTTGACCAGTGCTGGAAACAAAACAAATTTTTGGTGGAAAAACAATTTTTTTTGTGGGAAACGCAAAATTAGAGGGAAATTCAAAAAGTGGTGCCAAAAACTTGCAACACAAGACAACAAGCTAAATCAAGGTGAAAACATTCATTTTTGGTCCATTTTTAGCCAAATATTTTGCAACGTTTTTCAAATTTCTGCAGATTGATAAAAATTTTGCCTCCTAACCCAATTTTTAGCATTGTAAGGGCTAATTTTTCAAAATTTTAGTGCTAATTTGTAATTGCAAAATTTGATTTAATTTTGTAAAAGCACTTTAAATAGCCCATTTTTGGAAAATTTGGAAGGCAAATGATTGTAAAAATCTAGGCAACTCTTGCATTAGGAAAATTTTCAAATTCCTAAGCCTAGATTAGTTCTTACATCCATTTTGTAATCCTCCTAGTCAAGCATATACTAGGAAAAATATGGCTCAAGACCTTAAATCAAATATGGAAAACCTTACTACTATAGTAGACATTTTAGAAGAGAAGGTAAAAGATATCGTGGTGCAATTAAACCCTGAAGATATAAAAATTCATCACAATCATGCAAGTAAAGCTAAATATGAGGTCAAATTATATGATGGATCTAGGGATCCTGATATCTTATCTACATGAATTTTGGATATGCAAACTTGGTTTTCTTATGTTAAAATTCTTGAGTATGAAAAAATTACATCTGCTACAGTCAAAATTATAGGCCTAGAAAAAGTCTTAATTGTAGAAAGACAAAGCCATAATGCCACAATGACTTGGAAAGAATTTATCCAAATTTTGAAAAACACATTCTTTTCACCAAACTACCAAAGTGACATCACTACCAAGTGGTATAGATTGAGGTAAGCCTATGGTATATCTATTTCTAACTATATTTTCCAATTCAATAGGCTAAGGGTACTACTTGGTGTAAAATATTCGAAAGAGGACTTGATTAACAAATTTACTCATGGGTTGCAAGATCAAATATTCAAGAAAATAAAGTTCAATGTTTTCCTCACCTTGGATGTGGCATTCAATCATGTCATTCTTGTAGAGAAGAAAGTTGGTGCATATCACAAATATCTTTCATCACAAGAAAGCTCTTCCAGATGTGGGAATTAGCATCAACATAAGGTGAATAACAGTTCTCATTCTTCCCCTCATTCTTCTTCTCCTACCATTCTTCTTATTTTCATTCTAAAGATCATTCTTCTTCATTATATTATGAATTTTGTAAAAATTATGGTCATGTAAAATCCAAATGCTTTACTTTTAAAAAATATAAGAAGAAGAAATCCCTATTTGTACAACCTACACATGAGGAACCACATGATGGTCCCATTGTGGCTACAAGGACAGAAGAAGAGTATCCTACTTTAAAGGGTAAACTGGACAAAGTTACCCTTGTGTCAAATGTATTTTCTCAAGGGGATCGTGACCATTTTTTTGTAACTAGATCCCACCTTACACATGATTTCTATGTTTATTGTATCATAGATAACGAATCACAAAAGAACCTCATTGTGAAGTCCATCGTGGAAAATTTGAAACTTCCTATTAAGCCACATCACCAACCATATGCACTTGGGTGGAAATATGTAGACTCCACATATAACATCACTCACACTTGCACCTTGAATTTTGCTTTTGGTGATAATTTTGTGGACAATTTTAGGTGTGATGTCACAGAGATGGATTGTTGTGGGCTATTGCTAGGTAAATCCTATCAATTTGATAGGAATGCTATTTATCATGCTAAAAAGAACACCTACACATTATAGTTGCATGATAAAACCTACTTGATACAAAGCACTACACCTACTTCCAATTTGATGTTAAGTTATAGGCAAGTAAGGAAGCCACTAAGTCAAGCACACATTTTGGATCCTACTAGCACTAGTTCCACACAAAATGAAGAAGAAGCATCATATAAGGTACAGGAAAATGAAGAAGTTTCACTCCCACCTAATGAACAATCACAAGAGCAACTGGTTAAGGAACCCATAATTCTCACTCATGAGAAAGATGTCATTCCCTACATTGGTATCATTTTGAGTACACCTGTAGCTACACAACCACTTATTCCATAGAAGTTACCTTTGGCTTTACCCACTCCTACCATTGCACACATGGAGGAGCAAGCTAAGGTTACTTCATTCATTGAGCACCCACAGAGCCTTCTAGGCAAGATACCACAGGACTTGCAGGAGACTCTATAGGAACAACAGAGAGTGGTGTGTAAGCATCACAATCCTCACTCATCATAGGTTGGAGATAGATTTTGGGTTCCTTTGGATAAGTGCCACTTTCCAGAGACACCATTTCAGGATCCTCTTTTAGTACCTGATCCTATTTTCAGCTCTACATTAGCAGTGGCACCTGATCATCAACTTCCACTCATTTAAGATAGAGTTTTAGAGATGAATACTCATCACACTGGATAAGGTTCTTCCACTTCATACCTTGTCACTTTTCATGGTCACTTTCCACACATGGCTCACTGGATTCCTCACCATGATATGGCCTATGACTTTCCACATTTGTTGAGAGCATTGGGGTCCAATGCTTATATGGTTGGAAGGAGTTTTGAGGATACTTAGGCTTATCCACTTAAGCCTAAGTTAATATTTTATTATTTATTATTATTTCTTATTTTTGCACTTTGTATGCATGTGATGCATAGTATACCCACATAATAAATAAGTTATTATGTTTTTAGATGTTTAGTTAGCTATTAGTTGACACCCATGTTATCATTTTTTCTCTAGTAGTTAGTTGACATCCATAGTTAGCATATTTGTTATCCTATAGTTAGCATATTTATTATATATTAGTTAAGTTGTTGGCCATGTTTGGTAATTGTTACAACCACTTAACCACATACTATCTTATGTATTTCCTATATATTCTATACATTTGAATAATAAACCATCTTCACGTTTGGTTTCTACATCATGTGATGAATTTGTTTTAGGATGCTAATTGCACGAGTGCATTTTTTTGCGCTAGACAACCATGGATGTACGGTTGGATCTACTAACCATGCATCCATGATTATGCATGCTTTGTGAATCATGTGCCCATGGTTGCCACCACTTTTTACAGAAAGGACAAAGGGGCAATTTTTGTTATTCATTTCTACAATTGAGTTTTTCTAAGCAGTTGAGAAGTCAGAGTGAGCCATGGAGGAGCTAGGGAGGTGAGTGGAGTAGGTGCAAATATGAAGGTTGGAGGCTCAATCTGGGGTGGAATCTAGATTATGTTATGCCAGGGTAGGTGGTATAAACTCTTAGTTTAGCTTTATTATTTTTTTGCCTTGCTTTTTTTTATGTTTGTACTGATATGGATTTTGTTTGTGTCTTTTCAGGTTAAGTTTATTGAGGCTCGACACATATGGCCTCAAATTTGTGCATGGACTCCCTCTATACTATGTTAGTTGTATGTGGAGTTGTATGAGGTGAATATTAAAGAGCAGAATGGACTCAGTTGTAGCTTATTACTTTACTTTAGTTGTGAGCTTGGAAGCACATCAATATTGCTCATCCAAGGTGTTACAAGTGTGAATAGGGTTGTTTCGAAACTGGCTTAGAAAAATCTCTTTTCTAAGCTTCAGTGTGAAATCTCCCTACATTTGTCGACAGATTTTGTTTTTTGAATTTGTCGGCAGTCTCTCTCCTATTTTGTCTCCCCTAATCTCCTATTTTCCCTCCTCCTTATCCCTCCTTTTCCTCCCTTTCTCTTATCCCTCCAACCTCCTTATCCCTCCGCACCTTTCTTTCCTCTATCTTCTCCCTCCTTATCTCCTATTTCCCCTTATCTCTCCTTTGCCGACTTTCTTCCTATTCCCTTTCTATATATTATGTAATTTGAATATGTTGAAAGGTTGAATGCTTCAAATTAAATAAATATTTTAATTTTTTGTCCTCTGCATTATATTTGTTGGTGTGACTGTGTTCGAATTTCACATCTGGTATCAGAGCCAGACTTCGTCGTCTGTCGGGCACGGTTCTTGAGGTGAAGTTAGGTCAGTGCGGGCACGATTCCTGAGGCACGACCAGCCGCGCATCCCGAAGAAGTTCGCAATAGGGCTCAGATCCTGAGGTAGATCACTAGTAGGCTCGGGCATGGATCCCAAGGCAATTTGGGCACGGATCCTGAGGCAGAGGTGGCAGCAGTGCAACAATCGAGGTGACACAGTGGCAGTGGCTCGAATTCCAAGGTGACTAGATATATGGCAGTCGCAGAGCTTGACATGTGGCGAGCGACGATTGGCGACAGGCGGCGTTGTTGGCAGCAGGTGATTGGGCAAAATACCGCCACGTGGCGGACGGCGATTGGCACGCGTTGGCATGTTTGGATCCACGTGGAAAAACGCAATTGGGTGAACAAAGCGGGTAAAATTCGGCCACGTCCGAGTGCCCGAAGGCATTCGAAGTCGTCTGTGCGACTTCAGGGTTAAAAACCCTTGCTGCACAATTGCGCAGCACATGTGGGATAATATCCCACGGTTTTTTTTTTTTTTTAAACTGCCGCTGTTGAAAACAAAACCCGCCTCACTTCCGTTCATTCTCATCCGCATGCATGGCGTGGTGGATGGTTAATTCGCTTGCATGCTAGAGGGCCAGGGATCGAATCCCGCCAGGCGATTTACAAAGAAAGTTTTTTATTTTTTTTTACGTGTCGCTGCCAAGGAAGACGATATAAGGAAGTCGTGTCTTCCTTGCTCACGGAGGAGCAGTGTAGGCTAGCGGCTAAGTTGCTCGCTTCACCGACAGCAGGTCGCGAGTTCAAATTGCGGACCCAACCAAAAAAAAAATAAGTTTTTTTTTGTGTTTTATAAAGTTTTTATTATTTTAATAATGTTTTATTTAATTTTTTAAATTATAGTTTTTAAAATTTGTTTTTAACTATAATTAAAAATTAAAAAAAAACATTATTTATAAAACTTTATAAAGTTTTTTTTTGAAAAACTTTGATATTGCTGGAAAAGAAAATTGGAAAACAGTTTTTCATGGTAAATTATTTTCCTCAAACTGATGTGCAATGTTAGATGATCCGATCTGAAGGGTGTTATCATGCACTTATCTCTCTTTTGAAGAGAGAATCGCCGAAATCCTTTGATGAAAGGGTTCGCCGAACTAGTTTGCACACTGTGTTTAGTCAACTGGAGAATCAGGTGATTTCTCACCTAAGAAATCCGGATTCAGGATACGAGGCAGACTCCGAAGACAATATCTTCGGACAGAGAATTGAAGAGTCTGAGACCATGCAATTTGTTTCAGACGTACAAACTGGTGCCAGTTATACACTAGGTGTGCCAACAGATGAATTGAGTGTGGGATATACACCACGCTCTCCTGAGCCTGATCTTGAACCAGCAGAAGCAGAAGAAGAAGAAGAAGAAGCAGCAGCAGCAGATCCAGTGGAAGTGAAACCTGAGTTCATCATCATAAGCAGCAGTTTTGAAGCAGAACATGAATGTACTAAGAAGGCGATATTTGATTTAAATTATTAAATCATTCTGTACTGCATTCTACTTTGTATTTCCAGTTTATCTCAATAAAAGTACTTGTGTGCTTCAAATAAAAGTTTTTTTAGCAATGGCTGCAAACACTAGTCTACCAATCCCTGAATTTAATGGTAGTGACTATGAATACTGGTCTATAAAAATGAAGACTTTGTTGATAGGAAAAGGTCTTTGGGATGTAGTTGAGGAAGGTTATATAGAACCAACTGCTGCTGAATGGGCAGCATTTTCTAATGCTGATAAAAAGACAAGAAAAGAAGCAAAAAAGAATAATGCTTTTGCCTTATATCACATTCATGCTGCTTTAGATAAAACTATCTTCCCTAGGGTTGCATCATATGTAATTGCACAATATGCATGGAATGCCTTAAAATAAAGCTATAGAGGCAGTGACCAAGTGAAGCAGGTAAAACTACAAACCTTGAAACGCAATATTGAGAATCTCAAGATGCAGGAGAATGAAAGAGTTGGTGATTACTGCGTGCGAGTGAAAGCAGTAGTCAAAAAAATGGTCACACTAGGAGAGGATATAAAGCCAGAGATGATGGTAAAGAAAGTGTTGAGAACACTTCTTCCAAAATGGAATTTTGTTGCTATAATTATTGAAGAATCAAAAGACTTAACCACATTGTCTTTTGATGCATTAACTGGTTCACTTCTCTCACATGAAGAGAGGTTGCAGGAAACTCCTACCACCAGCTATGGAGGAGATGACAAAGCTTTTGCCACACATGAAGGAAGAGGTAGAGGCCGAGGTAGAGGTCAACAAAGAGGCATAGGCAGGAATAATCAAAGAGGGGGAACTCCTAATAGAGGAGGATCATCCAACAGAGGTGGAAACTAGAATAGAGGAGGACAGCAGCAATACAGAGGGAAACAATATAGAAAAGGAAAATTAGGAGACAAGTCAAAGCAAGTTTGCTACAATTGTGGCAAACCTGGCCATTATGCTCGTGATTGTTGGTCAAAGACTTCGCAAGGAAGGAACAGCAACCAGAGCAGCAGTCAGTTTGGGAATTTTGGAGAAGAGGAAGAGTCCTCAAATCTCTTTCTCTCTTTGGCCAGACAGAGCAAAATTTGAATGATACATGGATTTTGGACACAGGGTGTTCAAATCACATGAGTGTCAAAGAAGAACTCTTTGCTAAGATAGACTCCTCATACAAATCTAGCATTCGGTTGGGATATGACAAGTCATTGGCAGTTGAAGGCATTGGAGCCATGGAGGTTCCAACGAAAGAAGGCATCAAGCACGTAAGTGATATCTATTACACTCCTCATATTCAACACAATTTGTTAAGTGTTGGTCAAATGCTTGAAAAGAATTATAAGTTGATTTTTGATGAGGGTAAATGCACCATTTTTGACAAAAATAATAGTAATAGAATCATTACACAAGTGCCAATGTCGAAAAATAGATTATTTCCTTTGAAGTTTGACTAGCCAGGAGAAAATAAGTTAGCAAATGTAGCTATTACCAATCCAAGTGTCCTATGGCACTTGAGATATGGTCACTTGAATTCTGCAAGTTTGAAATTGCTAACTTCATAAGCAATGGTGATTGGACTTCCCAAAGTTCAAGATAGTAAGGAAGTCTGTGAAGGGTGTGCCTTGGGCAAGCATGCCAGGTCAAAATTTCCTCGTGGACAAGCATGGAGGGCCAAATATCCTCTTCAGTTGGTACATTCAGACATCTGTGGTCCGATGCAGACCAAGAGTCTAGGTAATCACTCTTACTTCCTACTTTTCATTGATGATTGCACAAGAATGTGTTGGATATACTTTTTGAAGCATAAGGATGAAGCATTTGCATGCTTTGTTGATTTTAAAGCAAAAGTTTAAAGTGAGAGTGGATATTCTATAAAATGTCTTAGATCAGATAGAGGAGGAGAATACTCCTCTAATCAGTTTTTGAATTTTTGTAAACATCATGGCATCAAGAGGCGATTCACAATCGCCTACACTCTACAAATGAATGGTGTAGCGGAAAGAAAGAATCGCACCATTGTGGAGATGGCGAGATCAATGCTTCAGACAAAGCATTTGAGTAATGCATATTGGGGAGATGCAACAAGGACTAGTGTTCACATCTTGAACGAAGTCCTACTTCGAGTTTGAAAGGGAAAACACCTTACCAAGCCTGGTATGGAAAGAAACCAAATGTGAAGTATTTCGGAGTATTTGGTTCATTGGCATATGCTCACATTCCCGATGAGCCGAGAAAGAAGTTAGATCCAAAGAGTCAGGCTTGCATTTTTGTAGGATACTGTGAAAAGACAAAGGGTTATAGACTCTACAATCCTACAACTCGAAAGATAGTGGTTTCAAGGGATGTGATTTTTGATGAAGTGGGAGAGTGGGGTAATCCCCAAATATTCAGTGATGTTGAAGCCACTGATGTAGTAGCTCAGCAGGTGCAACCACAGCTACCACAGAAAGGAAAGCAGTATTCACCCACACATCCACCAAGTCCATCTTCTGATTCAACTGCTTCACCAAGTCCTTCTCCACAGTGATCAGTAAGTTCCTCACCAATGGATATTGATGTTCCATCCAAAGGTAAGAGAACTTTACAGTATCATCCATCATCTCAGATGTTGGATAAGAATTTTTCAAGAAGATATACTAGGAGTCAAGCTAGTGAAATGGAATCTGTTTTACACAGATTAGAAAGTATGCACTTGTATGGTGATGATGAATCCTAGCAATAACCCAGAGGAGAACAAGTTAACTATGCTTTGTTAACTAGTGAACAGCTTGAACCATCTAGTTATGAGAAGGCATGTACTCAGAATATTTGGCAAGATGCCATGGAAGAGGAGATAACCTCTATAAAAAACGACACTTGGGAGCTCGTGAAGCTACCGAAAGGAAAGAAATGTGTTGGCTGTAAATGGATCTTCAAGACCAAGTTTAATGCTAATGGTAGCATTTAGAAGCATAAGGTAAGGTTAGTAGCAAAGGGTTTTACTCAGAAGTATGGAATAGATTATGAAGAGACATTTGCTCCTGTAGCCAGACAGGAGACAATCAGAACAGTTCTTGCCTTAGCTGCATATAAAGGGTGGAAAGTCCAACACATGGATGTGAAGAGTGCATTTCTCAACGGTTACTTGACAGAAGAAGTGTATGTTGAGCAGCCACAGGGATTTGAAGTGCAAGGTAAGAAACACCTTGTTTACAGATTGAAGAAGGCACTCTATGGTCTCAAACAGGCACCAAGGGCTTGGTACTCATGCATTGATGGGTACTTCAAAGATTATGGGTTCACCAGAAGCAAAAATGAACCCACACTCTACTACCTAAAGCAAGGTAAAGACATCCTCATAGTTTGTTTGTATGTGGATGATCTCATTTTTATGGGTAGTAATGAAAAAATGAATAGGGAGTTCAAACACTCCATGATGACGCAGTTTGAGATGAAGGATCTTGGACTAATGCACTACTATCTTGGAATGGAAGTTCATCAATCAGATACAGGGATCTTCATCTGTCAACATAAGTATGCTCAGGATATGATCAAGAAATTTGCTATGGAGCATTGCAAACCAGTTGCAACTCCAGTTGGACATGGGATCCAACTAAGCAAATATGATGGAGCACCAAAAGTTGATGTGACCACTTTTAGAAGCATGGTTGGGAGTTTGATGTTTCTCGCCAACACCAGACCAGGTATTCAGTATGTTGTATCTCTTGTTTCTAGATTTATGTCTAACCCCTCTGAGCTACATTTGCAGGCAGCTAAAATAATTTTGAGATATGTGAAGGGTACATTGGATTTTGGAATCCAGTACCATAAATGTAACACTATCAAGCTTGTAGGCTTCAGTGATAGTGATTGGGGTAGCAATATTGATGACAGGAAGTCAACATCAGGAAATTGTTTTAGTCTTGGTTTAGGACTAATAACTTGGAGTTCAAAAAAGCAGATAGTAGTAGCGCTATCTTCAACAGAAGCAGAATATATAGTGGTTACTTATGCAAGTACTCAAGCCTTATGGCTAAGGAAAGTACTAGAAGAGATTGGAGAACAACAAAGTGGTCCAACCAGAATCTACTATGAAAAAATCAGTGCCATTCAGTTTGCATATAATCCTGTCCACCATAGCAGAACCAAGCATTTTGATATGAAGTACCACTTCATCAGAGATATGGTGGAACATGAAATTGTTGAGCTTCAATACTGTCACACTTTGGAGAACATTGCTGACATATTCACCAAAGTGATGACTAAAGCTCAATTTGTAAAGCTGAGAGACTATGTAGTCAGTCCTCTCAACTTTAAGGGGGAGAATGTTACAAGTGTGAATAGGGTTGTTTCGAAACTGGCTTAGAAAAATCTCTTTTCTAAGCCTTAGTGTGAAATCTCCCTACATTTGTCGACAGATTTTGTTTTTTGAATTTGTTGGCAGTCTATCTCCTATTCTTGTCTCCCCTAATCTCCTATTTTCCCTCCTCCTTATCCCTCCTTTTCCTCCCTTTCTCTTATCCCTCCAACCTCCTTATCCCTCCGCACCTTTCTTTCCTCTATCTTCTCCCTCCTTATCTCCTATTTCCCCTTATCTCTCCTTTGCCGACTTTCTTCCTATTCCCTTTCTATATATTATGTAATTTGAATATGTTGAAAGGTTGAATGCTTCAAATTAAATAAATATTTTAATTTTTTGTCCTCAGCATTATATTTTTTGGTGTGACTGTGTTCGGATTTCACACAAGGGGTCTACCTTGTGAGTAGGATCACTCACTCCCTTGCGCTCTTCATTGGCAGAGAGACTTCATCGAGTCATCCTATTCATAGTGCCTAGGATTATCAAGATTTTTTAGGTGGTCTGATTGGGATTGATATCTACTGGTGACCTTGGCAAGGTCTAAAATGGGACACTAATGCAACATAAATTCAATGGATTAGGTGAGTCAGATGGGTGGTTGGTCAACATGGGTGAGAGATGAATTTTATCCAGTTCTCATGGGTGATGAGATAGTTTGGATTGACATAGGGTGTTCTAGATGCTATAGTTGTGTATAGTTGATGGGAAAATGAGCTAATTATTCTAGTCACTCCTAACTTTTGGATAGTGGATGATGCTACTGATGATGAGGTTGTTGATATACTATATGTAGATAATTCTGGGACTACTACTAATTACAACATTTGGTTTGTTGCACAGGCTTCATGAGCACCTAACTAGGTTGTGGATGATGTGGTGATCAGTGATGAGCAAGATGCTGGTGAGTAGGCTTCTCAGTGGTAAAAATTCTTCAAAGGTAGCATGAGTAGGGGTGATTTGGGGTGGAGGTACAACCTACGGATACTAGGTCTAGGGCTGGAGGAGATAGAGGAGATAGAGGTGGCAGTAGTAGTAGTGGAGGTGGGGGTGATGTATATTATGGAGGGTAGGGTATTCCTTCATGTTGCGCTAAGGAGGAGTGTAGGATTATCCAGGATGAGTAGGATAGCTTAGGGGAGACTGCAAAGTCTTGTAATGTAAATATCACAAGGTTGTAGGGTGAGGTTGCTTAGCTACAGAGAGATTTTGATGAACTATGAAATGGACCTAACGGAGGTGGGGATGTTGTTATAGTTGTAGCTCTCTATGTTGAGATAGCCCAATGGGAGGATCTCAAGGCTATAGATTTAGTTTCTATCCAAAGGTAGGCTACTTATTTTGTGATTCTTGAGGATACTTTAGATCAGCATCAAATTTTGCTACCTCTACCTCCTACATCATCAGTGTTGGGCTCTAGCATGCAAAGCGAGTCAAGACCTAGTGGTTCGTGGTCTTGGGTTCCTAGTTTTCATGATTCATCTAGCTCACAAAGATCAACTCATGGGCATCATAATAGTCATGGTGGTGCTAGCTAGTAGCGTTTATTACCAATTTTTGTACTTTTTTATTTTTTGCTTATAAGCCTTAGTGCTATGATGTATACATCCTTTGGTTATTTTTGTACTATGCGATTCATATATATATATATATATATATATATATATATATATATATATATATATATATATAACACACATACACACACATGGCTTTTATTGTGATCATTTGTGTTTGCATTTTTTCTTTATTGTATGTATGGATGCATATGAAATGTTGTGGTGATAGATGAAATGGATGATGAATGCTTATGTTCTAATGATCATTTGGTATGTTAGACTTTTTCTTGATCAACTTTATTCTTGTTGTTTAATCAAGGGCACTAACATTTGGTATTTGTAGATGGCATGGATAATGAGGTGTGATAATTGAAATGATATGGCATGTGTTGATAAATGAATTAGGGTCACTTTCCAAAGACTCAAACATCTTAGTGACTTCAAACAAACTTATCTATTATCTCACAAACCTTCATGATCCTAAGTTTGTCCTAGTGTTTTCAAATTTCTCAAGGACAAAATGTGTGTGCAATGATTGTTCATTTTGCATTATGAGTATAAGTGCAGACTGATCAATTGTAACTTATTCCAACAAGCTAGCTCATCCATGAGCATCCATAGGTTTGTACAAAATAAGGTCGCTAATGTGATAAACGTGGTGTCATGTGTAAGGATACCCCATTTCCAGGTGGGTTTCATTCAACCCATTATTGTAATGAGGATCATCCCATGGTTTTTGAGACACTAAGAGTTCTAGGGATTCAAGATCTTTCCCTTATTTTATTACATTGGATTTCAAGGATTTGATTTTTGATTTTCCTCATTTTTGTGTTGGAGCAAAGATATTTATTGCTTTTGGGATGCTTGCTCATTTTGAGGAAGAGCAAAGGGATTTTATTTCTTTGGGATACTTGCTTGTTTTGAGGAAGAGCAAGGGATATTCTTCTTTTTTATGTTTTTTTTTTAATTCTTTTGAGATACTTGCTTGCTTTGAGGAAGAGCAAGGGATTTTTTTTTGGAATGAAGGTGGAGCTTATCCTTTTGTCAACTTTAGAATTCTATACCATGTGCATAATTTGATGAATAGGGTAAACATTTCACTTTATGGCAATAGCAACTCATGACTTCATAATTCCTAAGCTTCACAATGTTATTATGTGTTTTAATGTGCGTGGTCCATGAGGAAACTTGATTGAACAAGAACAACTTATTGCTTCTAAATATTGTTTGAATGGAGGTTGTTTGAAACACTAGGAGTTGTTGAGTGATTGAAAACATTTGTATTTTGCATATGGACTAATGTATTATATGAGATTTTGTGCTACTCTCAATACAAGCTTTTGAAAATTAAAAGTGTACACAAAATAATCAATGGTCACATAATCATTATTGCTAATTATTATATGGTATCTATCCTAGTTTGAGCGAACCCATTAATCATAAAAAATATCGTAAGAAAAATTATAGATTATTGCAATTTATGGAGTGATGAGTGATGTTTGATGTAAGGTGCCCCTAATTAAGGTAACAAGACATAGTAGACTAGCGATTATCCAAATCAACTAAATGTTGTCTAGTATGATGAATGGTATGAACAAATGCCTAAAATGCATCTATGTAATGTAGGTGGGAATGCATGGATGTATTTATGAAATGTTATAAATGTGTTGTTTGTTTTTTTTAGTCATGTATATGTACATATGTATAACCTGCACTATGCATAAAATACCTTTAGATGTATAATATTTAATGTCTTAGGTTCCAATGTTCCTTCTAAGTTTACAAGTCTATATGTTCCATGAATTATTGTAATGCAACTCATAGAGAAAGGATATTGAGCTCAAGAGGTATGATTGCTTCGGCTCCATAAACTAATAAAAATAGAGTTGGCTTGATTGGCATTCGAATGCTTGTTTGATAAGCCCATAATACCAAGGGTAGTTGAGTATGCTAATCTCTATGGTTTTCTTTGACAAGTTTCTTGAGAATGGCTATCAAGGTCTTATTGGCCACTTTAGCTTGTCCATTTGCTTGTGGGTAGTAAGGAGTCGATAAACTGTGTTGGATATTGTACTTGTTGTATAATGCTCGAACATCCTTGTTTTTGAAAGACTTGTCATTGTCAAAAATTATCTTTGAGAGAATACCAAAATGATAGATAATGTGTTGGAGTGTAAAATCTGTAATTCAAGGTCTAGTCGTAGTGGTCATTGGGATTGCTTCGACCCATTTGGTGAAGCATTATGTAGCAATTATGATGAACTTATGTTGTCCAGAAGAGGTAGGTGAAATTTTTCCAATCAAATCTTGGCCCCATTGTGAAAAGGGCCAGAGGCTTTGAATATATTGTAATGCTTGTGATGGTACATGAGTCAAATTAGCATGATGTTGACATTTTTGACATTTCTTCACATACTAACAACAATCATTTTCCAATGTGGGCCAATAATAACCCATGCATAAAATACATTTTGCAATGGCCATTCTACTAAAGTGGCCACCACAAGTACTATCATGAGCTTCATTTATGGCTCTTTGTGCCTCTATAGGATCTAGACATTGAAGTGTTGAATGTTAATTTTACCCAATTGTGAAATTACACTCTCCCTTAGGGTTTGGATCCCAAAACCCTCTCTTGCAAAGAAGTTAATCAAAACAACTTCTCCAAGGTCTCCACTATATTAGCATTTGTATATGTGTATTAGTAATCTCAATAAAATATATACCAATTCAATGCTAGGAACACCTTAGTGATTGCAAGTAACTATAAACAAAGGGCATGTGTTGGTTTATTTTACCATGCTACTTTAATGATTGTTCATGAAACAAAAATAAAAGTAAATGTGAATTGGCCCTCATATGA
Source organism: Wollemia nobilis (assembly GCA_028583015.1). Lineage (NCBI taxonomy): Eukaryota > Viridiplantae > Streptophyta > Pinopsida > Araucariales > Araucariaceae > Wollemia > Wollemia nobilis. Next base: position 3,318,704 of record JAQPPZ010003518.1, on the reverse strand, counting down.
CCACGATGTAGCCTTAGTTCCTTTTATCTTGAATGCTTTTAAGGTAGATTTTATCTTCCCTTATTAAGTGGATTTTAATCAAGTTTTATCTTGCATTAAATCCTACTTTAAATATGAAAGTGAAGATGAAAATATTTCTATGAATGTAAATATGAAATGATGAATAGGCTCCTTAAATGTAGCTTCTTATCATGAAGATAAAGATAGCCTTTGATATGAATAATAAATTATTCCTCTTTGGTGAAATTAATTTTCACAAAGAGACAATAATTTATAGCCTTAAAATAAGGGCTTTAAAATGTCATTTAATTATCCCTCTTTTATGAAATGATTTTCATAAAGAAAAATAATTTAATGTTTTAAAATAACAGCCTTTTAATATAAAATATGAAATTACTTTCTTCAACGAAATCAAAATTTTCATGAAGAAAAGTGCATTAATTGCTCCGAAAATGAAGGCTCATGAAATGCCATGAAAAATTCCCCTCTTATGAAATTGAATTTTCATAAAGGAAAGGTCATCTTATGCCTATAAATGAAAATGCAGAATTTAAAAATCTGATTTGCCTCCAAAACTTGAAAAAATGAATTTTCGAAATTATAAAAACCCTTAAAAATAGCAGTTTTCAAAAATTAATATAAAATTGAAATGACATCGGAATGAGTCTGAATCTATTGCGTATGGAAGATTGATGTTCATTCTAGGCAACCATGTATTTATTTTTATCTTTTTATTTTTTTACGATTTTCATTTTAATGCCTGAAAATTAAAAAATTCATAAAAATAAAGTTTGAAAACTAAAAGAAATAAAAATCTGCAGTAAATCAAATGCTGAAAATTCTGACATGCAAAGCTTTTTCAGTTTGATAGCACCCCATTCTACAAAATCGAAGATGGGAAAAACTCATACATGCAACCTAGTCTATTCAACCTGCATATTGCACAACCGAAATAAACTAAGTGCTAGCTCCTAGGATTCAGAAATAAATTTCAGATTCAAACATTCGCATGAAGTAACCAAAAGGATGCATAAACTCCATTTATAAATTCGAAAACTGAAAAAGAGAAAAATAAAGCAATTATAACAAAGCATGCGGAAAAATTTCCTTCTTTCTTGCTAACAAGGCCTAAAATTTCTTAAATAAAGCTTTGGCATTAATGTAATGTTTCAATGCTTGGCCTTGCAAAAAAGTCCCTTCCTCTTTGAGATGCATATTTGAAGTTTTATAACATGTCTCGCTGTCCAAAATCCCTTCGTTTAATTTTGATGTTTTGATCTTTCGTTTTGGTTTCTCTCCGTTTCGACGCTTCGTTTCTACAAGGACAATAGTTTCCATTTTATTTAAAACGATATAACTTTAATAATAAAAACACTTTTGTATTTGTGTAAAACCTAATAATAAAGGCCCCTCGGCTTATGTCCTTTTCCAAATGGTAGTGGTTTCATATTGTTTCCTTTTACGGGTGTGTGCACAGGTAACACCCTTCCTTTTCTATTCAAACACATGGAGGCACACTATTACCACCTTAATCCCTAAATAATTCCACATGGTCGTCGATATTTCATTTTTCTTCATAAATGACTAAAATTCAACATGTTTTGCATCTCCTTGCCTGGATGCATCTCATTTTAAAATATGTTTCGTGTATGCCTCTTTTATGTGTTGTCCACGTGGTCCTATGATGCTCTCGGGTAAGAGTCATAGAACTAATGTAACCGCCTTCCGGCTTAATTTACATCATGCCCTTCATTATGTATGCTTACACTTGTTGTCTTTAATACATAGGGCTTGCGTCAAGTCACATTTCCTTTGACGTTACAAACTGCAAGGCATCTACGTTTTCAATCGTTACATTCAGTGATGATAATCCCCACTGCTGCTTCAACGTGGCAACCTTCGATACCGCGTTGTAACCATGCCTGGGTGTACCCTTTAATGTGCTACGTGGCAATGCCCATGTTTTGTTTCTCCTCAAGTTGAGCATTTCTCCTTAAAACAATGACCATCTCCATGCTTTCCTTTTTCACATACCATGTATGCTCACTATTTCTAAAACCTGCTCGCTCACTGCCATGGCTAGGGAATGCTTTGTCATATTGCAATCTCTCTTGACCACGTTACAACAGAAAATTTTGTCATCGAATCCGTTCTGTCCAAACACTACTCGTCATCTCACCGTGTTCACTACGTTTCGAGGATTACGCTTGCTATCCTCGTAAGAAACTTTCCATACGTCCCTCGAGTATCTTCACTGCTACCCTTCAGCTAGGTGGGTATGGGTCACCCATTACGGTAAGCGATTCCGTGGGATCCACGGCCTGGTTCATGACATCACTGATCGGATTCCACCTCTGCATATTTCATGTGATAAGTCATGGGGTCCACCTTGGTGATTGTCGTACCCTCTTAAACCTGCATCACCAAACAAGATAAACATTAAAGCATATACAAATATAATTAAAAGACAATGACCTTCTTATTACAACCACAAACTAAACAATCTAAACTACAACATAAAACCAAAAGAGGAAGCAAATACTTCCCCTTACATATATCAACTATTATTATTTTATTTTATTTGACTTTTTGTTTTTAATATATTATTATCATTATTATTATATATAAGATATATTATTATTATATTTTTATTTTTTTATTTTTATTTTATTAACTTTTATTGGAACCAACAATTATATTCAATAAGAATCAAAGGTTCCTTTTATTAATGTGTGCATTCACTCATTTTTTTATTACATATATATAAATTACAATTTTATATATATGTAAAAATTTTATTTATATATATTTTTTTAATTTTCTTTTTATATGCTATTTGAAACAAACAAAAATGAAAAAACACAACATTTAACAATGAAACTACAAACAACAAAAATGATGATAAATATCATCAACAAAAATTTGACGATAAAAAGTCGTCAACAAGACATTGACGACAAAAAGGTCATTGACAACAAAATGATGATCAAAAGTCATCGACAAGAAATTGATGACAAAATTCATCTATAAGAAAAATTCGTCAACAATAAAATATCATCGACAAGAAAATAAACAACCACTGCAAAACCCAACACAAAGAAAAACCATAAATGCTTAAACCTATCTAATTCACCCAAGATATTAAAACACTCCGTAAATATTTCAACAAAGAAACACAATGGGTAACTTTGTTAGTCTCACAATGACACTGAGAGGGGGGGTGAATCAGTGTAGCTCTTTAAAAACTTAAATCTTCAACTCTTAAAGTCGAAATAATGAAAACTTGAAACCAAATAAAGCAAGTATAACAAGAGAACATCACACAACACAAGATGTACCGAGGTTCACCAATTTGGCTACATCCTCAAAATGACTGTTTGGACTCCCATACAAATCCAGCCTTTGCAAAGCACCAACTTTACAATCAATTTATCAGCACCCACTCGAAGGAGCACCAACCCCTGATTTATCTACACCAACAGAAAGGAGTACCAACCCCTGATTTATCTGCACCAACAGAAAGGAGCACCAACCCCTGATTTATCTGCACCAACAGAAAGGAGCACCAACCCCTCTACCAAGCACCCACTTGATTTTGATATTGATAATAAAATGACATATATGAATCTTCTCTTCTCACATAAAAATTGATTTTTCTCTTAGCTCGTTCTGTCAATTGCTAAACACTTTCTGGGTATTGTGCAAAACTTTGTCTATGACCTCCTTGAAAAATTTCAACAAAAACTGATATCGTATGAGAAAGTTATGCCCAAAATACTAAAGTGATGTTTTTCACCCTTTTCCCAAAAACACGGATTTTCACTCTTTATTTTTCTCCACACACTCTTCTCTCCGCACAAAAATAAAATCGCACTCTTCAATAAAAAAATTCTAACTTAAATGCACACACTTGCATTTCTTTTCACTTTTCACTTTCTCCAAAGATCTTTATTTAAAAAAAACTACTTAAAATAATATAACTCTTTTTTTTATATTGAGAAGGCATTTCATGAAACACGTCACATGCAAAGAATTGACACCTTACTTGTTCTCATACTTCGGAGCCACGTGAAAACTCAAACAAAAAACAAAATATCATTTATTTGATGCCTTAAAGGTGTAACAACACTGAAACTGAAACTCTGGCGACTCTTTAAGGTTGAAACGGCCAACTAAAGGATTTTTCCCAAGTGGCACAAATTGACATAAAAGAGACCTGTAACGTTTTTGCAAAAATCATAACTCTCACCTCGTAACTAGGTTTTCTATGAAATTTGAAATGTAGAATTTTTACAACAATTAATATTTCCAAACCAAAACACATTGCCTAACTCCTTACGGTTCGCCTGTACCACTTCTATAAAAACTGCTACTGACACACTTTTTCAAAAAAGAGTGTTTTTGTGATAGTCTTGTAATGCTTGTAAAATTCGCCTCGTTTCTCTATTTTCATTGAAATTTGGAACACATGTTATTGAAGATAACTACCACCTCCAGTTAAAATTTTGCTGCATAACTCCTTACGGTTTGTTTGCAGTGCTTCTAAAAAAACCTGCATTTTTTTAGCCTGTACAACCACTTGCCAAATCATCCGCCAAGATACCGGAAACACCACCGATCACTCCAAAAACTGTGATGACATCTCCAATGCTATTATGGACTATTTCTTGAAATGCGATCATGTTCCAAACTGATCCATCCTGTCCAACTGTGCCCGTGGCGACTTTTGCAACTTTTTGATTATTTTGCTGCTTTGACAACTTTTTGACGATTTTTTCAACTTTTGCAAATTTGCACAAACAACCTGTAACAACTTCACCCAAACATCAAAAAAATCCTCATAAGGATTCAACATCACTTTACATACTATGAATAACCTCTAAACTCCTATCCACTGCATCAACCAATCTATCTGATTGTGTTGACAACAATGACAATACTGTCACTACACCTTGCTCAACAATATCCCCCTTGATCTTAACGTCTCCTTGATCTTGATGTGTTTGTAACTTGGCCTCCTTGATATTAATGTCTCCTTCATGAATGCTCCTTAGTTTGTCCCATATTTCTTTTGTCGTTTTACAACTAATAATCTTTACCAGTTAACTGTCCACTAATCTGCACATGATAGCATTCTTTGCTTTTGAGTCATTCTCAAACAGTTTCTTATCGACAGCATCGGTTGGAGAAGTGGTGGGTATTGTGTATCCACTATCTACTGAATCCCAAATGTCGTATCCCAAAGCACAAAGATATGTCTACATCCTAAGTCTCCAAAATACGTAATTAGTTCCATCAAACAATGGTGCTTTGTTTGATGAGAAGCCTTCACCACCTGCCATTGTGTCACTTCCAATATCACCCTAGTCGGTTAAGCTTATTTAGGAACCTTGCTCTGATACCAATTTTTAGTCTCACAATGACACTAAGAGGGGGGGTGAATCAGTGTAGCTCTTTAAAAACTTAAATCTTCAACTCTTAAAGTCAAAATAATGAAAACTTGAAACCAAATAAAGCAAGTATAACAAGAGAACATCACACAACACAAGATGTACCGAGGTTCACCGATTTGGCTACATCCTCAAAATGACTGTTTAGACTCCCATCCAAATTTAGCCTTTGCAAAACACCAACTTTACAATCAATTTACCAGCACCCACTGGAAGGAGCACCAACCCCTGATTTATCTACACCAATAGAAAGGAGCACCAACCCCTGATTTATCTGCACCAACAGAAAGGAGCACCAACCCCTAATTTATCTGCACCAACATAAAGGAGAACCAACCCCTCTACCAAGCACCCACTTGATTTTGATATTGATAATAAAATGACATATATGAATCTTCTCTTCTCACATAAAAATTGACCGTTATCTTAGCTCGTTCTGTCAATTGCTAAATGCTTTCTGGGTATTGTGCAAAAATTTGTCTATGACCTCCTCTAAAAATTTCAACCAAAATTGATATTGTATGAGAAAGTTATGCCCAAAATACTAAAGTGATGTTTTTCACCTTTTTTCCAAAAACACGGATTTTCACTCTTTATTTTTCTCCACACACTCTTCTCTCCGCACAAAAATAAAATCGCACTCTTCAATAAAAAACTTCTAACTTAAATGCACACACTTGGATTCCTTTTCACTTTTCACTTTCTCCAAAGATCTTTATTTAAAAAAAACTACTTAAAATAATATAACTTTTTTTTTTTATATTGAGAAGGCATTTCATGAAACACGTCACATGCAAATAATTGACACCTTACTTGTTCTCATACTTCGGAGCCACGTGAAAACTCAAACCAAAAACAAAATATCATCTATTTGATGCCTTAAAGGTGTAACAACACTGAAACTGAAACTCTGGTGACTCTTTAAGGTTGAAACGGCCAACTAAAGGATTTTGCCCAAGTGGCACAAATTGACATAAAAGAGACCTGTAACGTTTTTGCAAAAATCATAACTCTCACCTCGTAACTAGGTTTTCTATGAAATTTGAAATGTAGAATTTTTACAACAATTAATATTTCCAAACCAAAACACACTACCTAAATCCTTACGGTTCGCCTGTACCACTTCCATAAAAACTGCTACTGACACACTTTTTCAAAAAAGAGTGTTTTTGTGATAGTCTTGTAATGCTTGTAAAATTCGCCTCGTTTCTATATTTTCATTGAAATTTGGAACACATGTTATTGAAGATAACTACCACCTCCAGTTCAAATTTTGTTGCATAACTCCTTACGGTTTGTTTGCAGTGCTTATAACAAAACCTGCATTTTTTTAGCCTGTACAACCACTTGCCAAATCATCCGCCAAGATAACGGAAACACCACCGATCACTCCAAACACTGTATTGACATCTCCAATGCTATTATGGACTATTTCATGACATGTTGGCATGTTCCAAACTGATCCATATTGTCCAACTATGCTCGTGGTGACTTTTGCAACTTTTTGACTATTTTGCTGCTTTGACAACTTTCTGACGATTTTTTCAACTTTTGCAAATTTGCACAAAAAACCTATAACAACTTCACCCAAACATCAAAAACATCCTAATAAGAATTTAACATCACTATACATACTCTTAATAACCTCTGAACTCCTATCCACTGCATCAACCGATCTATCTGATTGTGTTGACAACAATGACAATACTGTCGATGCACCTTGCTTAACAATTTTCACAAGAAATACAAAGACCCCCAAAGAATAAGGAACCTCAGAGTTCCCTTGATGATCCCGTGGTTAGGGTTTCATAAACATGCTTGTTCAAAGACAAAAAAAATCCAACAAACCATAAAATTTTAAAGGTGGGTCCCCAAGCTTTGGGGCTAGTTGTGGAGCAGCCACAACAAATGATTACTCTACTGGGAAATGCTCTTGGAATTTTGGTAAGAACCCAATCTAAAATGAAAATACACAAAATCAACGAAACAAAAATCATTTAGTGATGTCTCAAGAAGGTGGAGGTAAATAGCTTCAGAATGAAAATAACTAATCCATATGCCTTTGCTTAGTGTGTGTAAATGTGATTCATTTCCACATCTCTAAAAATCCTCTAGATTCCATCATCCCTTTCTACATAGACTATGAAGTACAACTCATGAAATTAAGACTTTTATAGACAAAGCCCCACTACCAATCAGACGTCTATAGCCCTAGTGAGGATTATATAACTCACCCGTGTGTTCGCTTAATGCTTTGTAAAGCCCATCTATCCTAGGTGTGTCTAGATTTTCAAAGCTCATTTTCTCTCCTTTTTTTTTCTTCTTTTTTTTTACTATGTATCAAAATTTTCCTAGCCATGGCCCCACTGCAAATTAGATGTCTATAGCCCTGGTGGAGTTTTCCTAAACTAGATGACAAATTTCAAGAAATCTGTTGCATAGCTTGTACCTCTCTAACACTTGGTCTATGAAAGGTAATGGGAAATGGTCCTGATGTGTGACCTTGTTCAACTCCCTGTAGTCTACACACACTCTCATTTTACCATTTTTCTTTGGGACAATAACCAATGGAGAAACCCATCGACTATCTAAAATTGGGTACATGAACCCTACATCTAAAAGTTTTTCAATTTCTTCCTTGACAATATCTTTTAGAGTAGGATTCAAGCATCTTTGAGGTTTTCTCACAGGTTTAACATCTTCAATGTACATCCTCTGTGTATACACATCAGGGTGAATTCCGATCATATCCTTGTAACTCCAAGAAAAAGCCTAAACATATTTTTGTAGGATGACAAATAACTTTACTTCCTGTTCATCAGTCAACCAACTATTAATGTTTAAAACTTTACCTAGCTATATTTCAATTTGTTTTATTCTAGGATGAACAAAGTTGGTTGCCACATACTTGCTGATTAAAGAATTTAATGGACAGTGATGTGGTTGAAAAGTATGAAATACTCTAGATTCCATTTCAAAAGTAACACCTGATGGAATCATTCCTTTCATAGGATATGTGAAAGAGGTAAGAAGATGATGGTTCCATCCATGTGGTAGTATGAAAGATATTTCTTGTATTGGAATAGATGATAGATGTTCTAAGGTTTGTTCTTCATCCTTCCACAGTAAACAATGAGCAATTATTTGATCATCTTTAAGTCCTTCTTCTTGTAATGTATCAACTAGGAAAATTTCATCCTCAAAGATTTCTCTTTCTTGTGATTTAATTTCCTCAATGTGTTCATTTAATATTATTGTGGCTAGAGTAGAAACAGTTTCTTCCTATTCTTCATCAGACTCAGGAAACCATATTTGTCCAAAAAAATTTGTTGAATTTTGGGAAGGTGGATAAAGGAAAATATTTTTAAGATCAATGCCATTTGAAATAGTCATTTCCCCGGATCGACAGTCTATAAAAGCAGATGCAATGGTAAGCCAAGGCCTTCCTAAAATGATGGGATAGCCATTAACTAAAATTTTAAACTACAATACTAGGAAATCTATAGGATATTCCCAAGAAGAAACTTCAATGGAAATGTCTTCCAGTATTCCTTCTAGTTTAACAACTGACCTATCTGCCATCTCCAAAACTATAGTTGTAGGACTAAGATTATTGAGTTGCAGTTTTTACATTGTCTCTTTAGTCATTACATTAATTGCAGCTCCAAGATCAATCAATACATTTGGGATTTGTACTAGCCCAATAGTGATTGTGACAACTAGACTACCTATATCACTATATTTTGGAGGAACAAGTTTTCCAAATAGCAGGTCATCCAATTTCCCTTCTACTTGCACAGTTTTAGAAAAGGCCTTCTTCTTTCTGCCAGGTTTCTAAATACACAACTCCTGAATGGTTTTCTTAATTAATGGCACATCCTTTATTTCTTGCAACAAAGGAAGGGATATAGTCATTTTATTAAGTTCTATGACTAACTCTGATTGGGATAGTTACAGTATTATCAAACATTTCAAGATATTGTATCATTCCTACAGGGGGTACATCTTTCATCTGCACATTTTATGATTTTTCTTTCTCCTTTTTGTTACATTCCAAACATAGCCTGCGTCGGCTATGTTTTCCAAGCGTTTAATATTTAGTATATATTGATTCACAATAGTTTATTTGAAATTATCATTCTTATTTTCGAACTTCATCTGCGTTATTCGCATTGGCCTATACGGCGAGGGTGTGCCCACCTCAAGTGGCATTTAATTATTTTTATTCTTCCGCTACAAATTCTTATTCGATATATTATTTTTGTCATTCTGTTTCGAAAATCTCTCTCTGTACTTCTCATTGTGCAGAAGGATAGATATATCCTTCCAAGTGGTATCAGTCTAGACGATTTCGGGAGCGCCTGCGTACTCGAGCAAGCTAATTTACAGTCGCCTGATGCGTTTCATTTAAATTTTCGTCCCCGTCGTTCGCATCTCCGTCACCGTTCATTCGCATTTCTGTCATCGTTCGTCGCATTTCCGTCACCTTCCGTTCGAATTCCTGTCCCAAAAATGCAAGCAGCGATGGCCAGGGTCTCAGATCTTCCTTCGCAGTCAAAATCCGAACGCCAGGTCGTTAAATCACACACAGTCCAGCACAACCTTTCGCAAGCTTCGTCAACCAATCATAAATCGCGATTAAATTTTTTAAACCGGGAAAGCTAAGGTTGTCGATTAAATTTTATTCGCTGACGTCAGTTACATTTAGCCGCTGCGTTGGGTTTAGTTTTATTTATCCCACATTGGGTATACACGGTGCAAAACAAGGTTTAAATCACATTCGCCACACCTTCTACGGTGTGACTTCGGTCACACAATAGGAGCTCCTTCGCGTTGTCCGCGTCGTACCGTGTTGTCATGTCGTCCTTGCTGTCCGGTCCCCTCTTGCTGTCCTGTTCGTGTCGTGTCGTTCTTGCTGTCGCGTCGTGTCAGTCCTTGCCGAGTGTCGAGTGTCCGTGTCCGCGTGGCTGTCCGTCGTGTCCTCTAGCCGCGTCGTGTCGAGAGTCCTGTTCTCCGCGTCTTGTCCACGTGTCCTAGTCCCTGGTCGCAGGTCCTTTGTCCATTTCGTTGTGTCGTGCCCTCGCGTCCACGTCGTCTTGTCCTTAGGTCGAGTCCGTCTCGCTGGTTGGTTTTCGTGTTCGTTGGGTCGTGTCGTGTCTCATCGTGTCACATTGTCGCTGTCATGCCTTGTCCTTGTCTAGTCGGGTCGTGTCCGTTGCGTCTCGTGTCTTACGATTCGTGTCTTGTCAAGCACTTATCTGAAGTTGTCCTCAAGGAGCCCACAACATCCAATTCCGCGTCGCAGTTGGAGTGGCAGTTAAGGCAGAAAAACAACAAATTTTTTGCCAAAAGATAACCCAATTTTGCAGAAATTGAAGCTCAAGGATTACTAAGCAAGAAATTTTGAGCAGTGCATGAGTAGAAGTTGGATCAAAGGTCCTGACGGTCGATTATCAAGCTCGAAAATGACCAATAACAACGCAAGAAGACCTAATCGAAGCCCAGGTACAAAAAATTCTCCTTCTCCTTTCAAAATTGGCAGTTATAATCCACATCATCCACTGGTAGACCCTATGGCTACTAACCCTCCCCCAACTCACGAAAACATCACACAAGGAAACTCAAGTAACTCAGCCATTTCCAACGATGAATCTCTTCGACTCTTACTAGAGGGTATGAACGAAATTAGTCTCAACCTAAAATCCCTAGTGCGAGCACAAAACCAGCTTAATCCCAATACTAATCCCCAATATCACTCCCATGCCCAAAGGAATGAAGACAATGTCGATCAAAATGACGATTGGGAACAGCAAATAGGCACTTCGGATAATTCCAGGGATCGCTATCATAGACAGCGGTATAACCAAGATCAAGAAAGGGATACGGGTTATCACCAACCGAGAGGCCCTAATAATTTTCCACGCATTGATATGCCCACTTTTGAGGGTCATGATCCTCGTGGTTGGATAGCCAAAATGGAAGGCATTCTCGACTTATATCAAATTAAGGAAATTGATAAAGTCCCTTTCGCTGCATCAAAATTAGGCACTGAGGCCTACCAATGGTTCGTATGGCTTAAACGAGAGAAAGGAGCTACTATTAACTCGGAGAAAATTCACTACCTCTTTTTTAGAAAGATTTGATGAAGGAGCTACATCATCATACACGATAAGACTGTTATCTCTTAAACAAGAAGGATCGGTTAGCGAATTCGTTTCGGAGTTTACCAGTTTACTACCATACACTTTAGACCTCAGTCCCGACACAGTGGTAGGAGCTTTTCGCAATGGATTGAAAGAAAATATTCGAGTGGAGGTAGACATGCACAATCCAACCTTGCTGAACGATTGTATAAGAATAGCTAAGCTGGCCGAAAAGAGAAATCAGTTGTCTGCACGGCGTGACACTTATAGTCGTCCTTCGTATCGCAACAATTCCTTTCGTAGAAATGATCAACCATCAAGATACTTTTGTTATAAATGTCGCACTCATCACCCCAAGGAACAAGCATGTGCCCAAAAACAAAACTTTCATATTGAAGGCGATCACTATGAAGGAGAAGAGGAAGAACCTTACCAACCAGAAGAACCTATGCCAGAAGAACTACCAAGTACTCTAGAAGAAAAAGAAGAGGATACAATGGCGATCTCCGTGCATGCCCTCATGGGTTTAACCGCCCACCATACCATCAAGGTACCAGGATTTCTCCGCCAGAAAAAGGTGAATGTGCTAATTGATTCTGGTAGTACCCACAATTTTATCGACATCAAAACAGCAAAAGCTTTGAATTTATTCATTAACTCTTCCAACAAAGACAAATTCCGAGTTCTAGTGGCCAACGGGGTGAACGCACAATGTGTTGGTCGCACATCTCAAGTTTCCATAAATATGGGAACTTATACCTGGTTTGGATCCCTTTTCGTCATGAATTTAGGGAACTCGATGTCATTTTGGGAGTTGAATGGTTGGAAACATTAGACACGGTTAGCTTCAACTTCAAAAAATTATTTGTGGAATGGAAGGAAAACGGACGAGTCATTCGCTTACAAGGCATTACTACTCCTCCATCACAAATGGTGAGCTCTCATAGTATGGAGAAGATGTTAAAAAAGGGTGGATATGGGTTTATAGCTCAAATTAATTGTTTGGAAAAACAATCTCAAGCAACTTCGGATATTACTTGCTCCGGAGTTACAAGACATCATAACACATTACGAAGAGGTTTTCCAAGAACCTAAAGGATTACCACCTAAACGATCTCATGACCATGCCATCCATTTGATTCCAGGGAGTGTCCCACCTAACAATCGTCCTTACCGCTATCCTCAACCACAAAAGACAGAAATCGAACAGATCGTTCAGGATTTGTTGGATCACGGAGTCATTCGTCACAGACACTAGTCCTTATTCCTCACCTGTCGTTCTGGCTAGACGAAAAGATAACTCTTGGCGTATGTGTCCTGACTTTCGTTCTCTCAATAAACTCACTATCAAGGACAAATTTCCTATACCTGTCATAGATGACCTACTAGATGAGTTGCATGGTGCAAAATTTTTTACAAAATTAGACCTTCGCTCCGGATTTCACCAAATCCGTGTCAGAGAAGAAGATATTCCTAAAACTGCTTTTCGTACTCATGAAGGTCATTACGAATTTTTGGTCATGCCTTTTGGTCTCACCAATGCACCATCCACATTCCAAAGTCTCATGAACCAAGTGTTTCGCCCACTCCTCCGTAAGTTTGTGTTAGTCTTTTTTGATGATATTCTCATATACAGCAAAACATGGACGGATCATTTACATCATGTGGATAAGGCCCTTCACATTTTACACAAAGAAAAGTTATTTGTCAAACGTTCCAAATGTTCATTTGGTGTTCAAGAAGTCGAGTATCTTGGTCATATAGTTTCACACGAGGGCGTCAAAGTGGATCCCAATAAGATTAAGGCAATTCAAGAGTGGCCTTTACCTAAAACCATCAAGAAACTTCGTGGTTTTTTGGGTCTCACGGGCTACTATCGCAAGTTTGTACAAAATTATGGTAAGATTGCAGCACCTCTCACCGCACTCACAAAGAAGGATGCTTTTCGTTGGTCGACAGAGGCTTCTCAAGCCTTCGAAGCTCTTAAGAAGGCCATGTGTACAACTCCAATATTAGCAACTCCCAATTTTCACAAACCATTTATTATCGAATGTGATGCATCAGGAACAGGAATTGGGGCTATACTAATGCAAGAAGGTCATCCATTGGCATTTGAAAGTAAACAACTTTCCGAGAAAATTTTGGGAAGATCAACATACGAAAAAGAAATGTTGGCTATTCTTCACGCAGTAGAAAAATGGAGACACTACCTAATCAGTAGCCGCTTCATTATAAAAACAGATCATAGTAGCCTCAAACATTTTCTTGAGCAAAGGTTTTCATATCCGAAACAAAATAAGTGGTTAACCAAACTGTTGGGCTATGATTTTGTTATCGAATACAAGAAAGGGAAGGAAAATATAGCCGTCGATGCGCTGTCCAGGAAATATGAAGATGAAGTAGTCATTAACGCTATTTCAGGTCCTTGCTCCCAATGGGTGAATCAATTACAAGATGAATGGTTGTCCAATAGCGAAACTGCTCAGATACTTCAAGAATTATCTATAGGGTCCTCTAAACACCCTTTGTTCTCTTATGAAGATAAAATCCTCCGGAAGAAGAACCGCATTTACATTCCACACAATTCAGAACTCAAATCGAAGATCCTCGATGAATCACACGCTTCTCCATCAGCAGGACATTCAAGATTTTTGAAGACATATTTAAGGGTCAAACAATCATTTTGTTGGAAAGGATTAAAAGCAGAAGTCAAACAATGGGTAGCAGAATGTGAAGTTTGCCAGCGCAATAAAGGAGAAACAATCAAATCACCAGGATTGTTGCAACCATTACCCATCCCTGAACGACAGTGGGAACATATATCCATGGATTTTATTGAAGGTCTTCCAAAGTCAGAAGGCAAGACAAGTAATCTTCGTCGTCGTAGACCGGTTATCCAAATACGCTCACTTTCAGGCTTTACAACATCCATTTTCCGCAAGCAAGGTGGCAAAGGTATTTATGGATTCAATTTTCAAATTACATGGTATGCCAAAAAATATTGTAAGTGATAGAGATCCCATCTTCACTAGTAACTTTTGGCGGGAATTATTTCGACTTAGTGGTACCAAATTGAACATGTCTTCAGCCTACCATCCACAGACAGATGGTCAAACAGAAGTAGTTAACAAATGTTTGGGTACGTACTTAAGATGTTTTGCTCAAGATAAACAATACCAATGGAGCCATTGGTTAGCATTGGCAGAATGGTGGTACAACACTTCTTACCATTACTCAATTAAGATGTCTCCATTTGAAGCATTGTATGGCACCAAACCTCCAACAATCGCAGATTACGTACATGGATCATCCAAAGTAGCCAAAGTGGATGATTGGTTCCAACAAAGGCAGTCTACACTCACCATCCTCAAAGAGAATTTAGTCCAAGCACAGAATCGTATGAAACAACAACAAGACTTGCACCGATCGGAGAGAACTTTTAATATAGGTGATTGGGTGTTCCTAAAGTTGCAACCTTACAAACAATCCTCGTTAAGGATAAAGTCCAGCCAAAAGTTGGCTCCACGATTCTATGGTCCCTACAAAATTGTGCGCCGCATTGGAGAAGTAGCCTATCAATTAGAGCTACCTACATCATCACGAATACACCCGGTATTTCATGTTTCATGTCTCAAAAAAGTAATTGGTCAGAAAGTACAAAGTCAATCAGAATTACCAGTGCTCGATGAGGAAGGACGCATACATCTCCAACCTGAAGATATACTACAACATAGAATCCGAAGACTGAGATCACGTCAGATTCAAGAATTTCTCATTAAATGGCAAGATTTACCAGAGGAGGATGCCACATGGGAACTTGAAAGTATCTTCCAGACATTTCCAGCTTTGAGGACAAAGCTTTCCGAGGAGGGGAGTCATGTTACATTCCAAACATAGCCTGCGTCGGCTATGTTTTCCAAGCGTTTAATATTTAGTATATATTGATTCACAATAGTTTATTTGAAATTATCATTCTTATTTTCGAACTTCATCTGCGTTATTCGCATTGGCCTATACGGCGAGGGTGTGCCCACCTCAAGTGGCATTTAATTATTTTTATTCTTCCGCTACAAATTCTTATTCGATATATTATTTTTGTCATTCCGTTTCGGAAATCTCTCTCTGTACTTCTCATTGTGCAGAAGGATAGATATATCCTTCCACTTTTCCAAAGTTGTTGGTAACTGTTCAGGGCTGGAAGAGTCTTGTTTTCCATAAATTTCTTCAATGGTGGGTGGAGCAGGGTCAAGTAAGACCTTCCCTAAATACAATTGGATATTACTACATCCAAGTACATGAACTATAGCAGTTTCTTCAGACGCAGCTCTATAAACAAGGGTTGCTTGTCTGGTATTATTTGGGTTAGCCACAGGTTGATCTAGAAGTGGAGGTTGTTTTACCTGTTATGTTTGTTGTGGTTGCACTCTTCCATGAAAATTCTAATTAGGAGCAGGTAGCAGGTTTTGATTTTGTCCTTGATATCTTTATTGCCCTTGATATGATGGGTACTATTGCCCCCATATTTACCCATATTGTTGATTTTGTGTCTAAGGTGGATTAACTGGTGGACTTGTCCATCCAAAGTGTGACCAATCTTGAGGAGTTGACCATGATTGATTCCAAGGTTGTGAGGGTGGTTCTGCATATCCCCATGGTGTATTCCAAGGATTTTGTCCCCATCCGATAGGAAAACAAGGGGCATTTTGATAATGTGAAAAATTACCTCATTGTATTTGTCCAATAACATTAAGTTCTTCAGTTTCGTTTTCCAAAACATTTTTGAGTTGAGGCGGTAGATCACATTTATCAGTTATATGTCCCTTTGAACAAATACCACAAATGATTGAGATAGAAGTTCAGTTTAAGGGACAATCTTGTAATGCAAGCTTGTTTCTGCATCTTGGGTAACAGATAGCCAAGGGTGGTGTACAGTCAAATTTTGCATTTCTCTTCCCTAATGTGGAATTCAACTGGACAAGAATATCAGTTTTCATGTTAGAAATTTCTTCCATTAAATATTTGATATCATTACTATTAGAATTCTGCTTCTTTCTTCTTTTCCTAGTGTGGGAATAATTTTTTCATAACTCTACAATATCATTAATGTCAAGCTAGTTCACATCTCCTTTTTTCCAATAAATCTAATACTTCTCTGGAATCGTCCTACAAACCTCTTAAGAATATGGTCTTTAACAAATAAAATTCTATAGGACCACATCTCTTTTGGATAAAAGTAAATCTATGAATATAGTCCTCCAAATTCTCATCCTCTGCTTGTTTAATCTGAAACAATTCATCCTTCCTATTTCGCACTCTACAATACTCCTAATATTTACCCAAGAATACAGTTTCCATTTGTTCCCAAGTACAGATTGAATAAGATTCAAGAATCATAAACCAGCGTAAAGCTGCATCTTTAAGTGTAGATGGAAACAATTTCAGTTTTTTATTGTCATTTACATAGTCATAAGTCTGACATAGAACCTTAAATTCAAACAAGAATTGGTCAAGATCCTCAAAGAAAATTCCCCTAAAGGTTGGCAATATGGAAGGTGAAATTATTTTCATAGGAGCATTCTGAGTAGGATTCAGCCGAATAGCATATTCAAAAGTCCTAGTAGAGTTTTCATCTTGAACTATAACTTCCCTATCATGTTCTTCTACCATAGTCTCCCCCTCACTTTTGACTTCTGCAATTTATTCAGATGGACCAGGTCTAGAGGGATGTCTGGAAGCAAGCACTTCTAAGATTTCTTCTTCCAAGGGTCCTAAGATTTCGGTTTATGAAGAATATGATTCTCATTTAAGCCGTTAAGGGATTTCATACACAGGCAAGTCTTCACTTGATCATGAAGAATGCCTTTCAGGAAAAGAACCGATTCTGATAAACCTCCCTCTTTTGTCTCTTGGCCTATGCATTCATTCTTATTTGCTAAATAAATTGAAGTAAAAGTTTCTAAGAATTGTTACTTGTATCAAGACAACAATTCTTGTCCTGCTTTACTTCTCCTAAAAACACCTTGGTTTCCCTGACAACGATGCCAAAAATGATGAGTGTTGTTAATCACACCACTTATTCATTATAATTGTCAGTCTAGGGCGGTGTCCTATGGCTGTATACGATAGCAGAGGTAAGCAGCTTACAAGCTAATTTACTCAAGAAATGGATTTATTGATAAGACCAGTTAGTTTTTGGGGTTTCTGGTGTCACCTTTAATCCTATGAACTAAATTAGAATCCTAATTACATTTACTAAAATAAAATTACAAAAATGGAAAGATTGTAGAAGATTG
The DNA here is from genome assembly GCA_028583015.1 of Wollemia nobilis. Classification (NCBI taxonomy): domain Eukaryota; kingdom Viridiplantae; phylum Streptophyta; class Pinopsida; order Araucariales; family Araucariaceae; genus Wollemia; species Wollemia nobilis. Next base: position 3,300,818 of record JAQPPZ010003518.1, on the reverse strand, counting down.
AAACTAATTACTCTTGTAGAATAAAAAATAATAGAAATGCAACTTATTCATGCTTGCAAAATAGAAATGACAGAAAGTAAATCCTAATTACATGAACAGAATTAAAAATGCTGAAATGAAATGCTGCAGCAATGAAACAAATAGAAAGCAATGAACATAAATGGAAATACCAAGAACTGGAAATAATTGCTGAAAACAAGGAAATATCAAAAAGTGTTGTAAGATATGAAATTCTATGCTAGTTGATCAATTTCCTTGCATCTAATCCCATATTTCATACATCTACAAACAACATAGTTAACAAATGAAATGTAAATTGTCAGGTTACTATTAACCTGCTGCAGCAAGAAATGAACAGTAAACCTGTCAAAAGTTGATCCTTCTCTTGAGCTTGGAAGTGGGCCCTTGCTCCCTGATTCAGAAGAAGGCAAGAAGACTACTCTAAGCTACATAATTTTCACTCATTCACTCAAGAAGCTAATTGCATGGAGAAATTTCACTTTTTATTGAATTTGAAATAACATTACAACAATGCAGGAAAAATCCTGCAAAATTCTTGCTCTGTTATAGCTAAAACAAAAAAACGTCTATCTATCTTGATATTTCTTTATCCCTATTTCCCTATATGCTCAAAAAATATGGGAGCTAGGTTATTTATACTATTCTATTACAAATTTTGATTTCTTTTGTTGTTATATTTCAGGGATTCAGCAACTATTCTAGAGTTGTCTTCTTGAAATGTAGGAAACTATTCTGCTACAACATATCCATTTTCCTTATTGGGAATTATCTACTGGAAGAAATGCATTGGAAGAGATGAGAAAATCCCTCACACAACTGTATCCATCTTCATTTCACCATTTTCCACCTTTCTGATCATTCTGTTGATGGTTTTGACCAAAACTGGTCCTACTTCGTTCATTCTGGAGCTGCTCCGAAATATTAGGCAGTGACGCTTATTTGTGCACCAATTGCTCAATATAATGGGTTTTATTGGCTAGGCAGTCTTCTTAAGTTATAAGAAGACAAATTCCATAAGTTTTACGTGTTGGAATTGAAAATTTCCAAGCCATGCTGTTTATGCACAATTGGCTGGAATTTGTATGGTCAAACTCTTTTTTCTGTAGTTATACCAGTTTGAATAGGTTTTGGCATATTTTTGCAATTTGAACATGTTAGAAGGAAAGGAAAACAAATAACATGATCCCGAAATGGAATACACATCAACATAAATTATTGCATATTCAAAATAAATGTTTATTTGCTAAGTAAATCAGCTAAAACAGTGCAAAAAATGCAGAAAATGGTTAAAACATAATACTATTCTCCTGAATATTTAAACATGTAAATAGTAATACATAATGCATTCCATCATCAAAATTAGCACAAAAACATAGCATAAGGTCTATCAAATAGTTTATGAAATATCCAAAAATGATCTATGAGTGCGGCAATTTCTGGCCTCATCAAGGCTACTTATGTTGAGCCCAAAAAATCTTTTTTTGCATGGAACTTGTTGTGTCAAGGCCTTCCCTTGGGAGAACGCTTGAAGCACCTTGAAATTCCTGATCCTAAATGTCATTTGTGTGGTGTTCCTGAGTCTTGTATTCACCTATTTTGGAATTGTAGAAGATCTAGGCAAGATTGGGAATGGGTTCTTTCTTTTTTTCCCATTTACAGCTGCAAGATTTTCTTGGCCCTAAGCTCTTCTTGGGGAATATTTTACTTTGTCTCTCCCACTGTTTGAAATTTGGCAAGTTTTCAGGATTAACCTACTCTTTCATATTTGGAAGGCCCGTAACATAATTATTTTTAAATAGTGTACACTTTCTATCACATTTACTCATGCTGAAAAATTAGAAGTTTTTAATGACATGTGGCTACATATATGTACTCAATCCAACAAATTTGCTATGTATTTGGATCATCTGCATGTTCTTTTGGTGCACTAGGTCAATGCTCCATGTATAGTCAATCGGATCCCCATAGAGCGCTCTTCTTAGGAGTATTTTCAATTTTGCTCTCACCATCGACCTCCGTCATATGCTAGAAGTGATCCCACAAACAGGCACTAGTCCTAGCCCTCACTAGTCAGGAAGCATCCTAATGTTGGTATTACTTGTTCATCCCACCAAGATGGGGGGTGGGATGATGTTCAACCATTTTCTCCTGGGCTAATTGTTGGTTGGAGCGATGCGGGTACTGAATTCCTTAATCGTGATGTAGAGGGATGGATTCCCATCCCATAATCACTAGCAGTTTATGTAGGACAACACGTCAAGGCACATTACTCCATATGATATGCTTTCTTTGATGTAATGATCATCAATGATCATGATTGGTAAACTTGTGTTTTGTTGGTGTTTTGTTTACTAACCCTTGTCAAGGAGGGTTAATTTGATTCCCCATGGGGTGTATTAATCCACCCACTTTTTTTATTGTAAACGTTGTTATCTTAAATTAATATAAATTTATTTTTTTCATAAAAAAAAAACAAATAAAATATGTTTTTACACAAAATAAATATTTTATTAAGGAAATAAAATGAGTATAAGCCAAAAGCAAGCATGGGCCAAGAACAAGTAAGAATATTGTTCATAAAGCACAAAGCATGAGTAAGAAGTAGAAAGAAAAGTGTGATCAAGGAGCAAGGACTACTTCTTCTTGTTTTAGATCTTAGGAGAAACTCAAAAAGTAAAGGATTCATGTCAAGAAAATCTAGTTAACATGACAAATAAGTCATTTTTGAAATTTCTTATTGAAATTAAGATGCCTTAATTGGAAGTATAGATGCCCTAGTTAGCAATAAAAGGAAGAGCAAACATATGACAATCCCTCTTGGTAGAATATACTACACTAGAAGCGATTATCAAATATGATATGATTGAGAATGATATAATAGTTTTTAAAACCATAGGGTTAATATCTAAGTTCCATAGATATTAGACAAGTTATTTTAGTTTTAAAATTGGATCAAGTGGAAGTGGGGATTGAATTCAAATTACTCCATTACTTTTCTTCCAAACAGATTTTTCCTTATTATCTTTTCTAGTTCAGAAACAAGGGATAAAATAATGGATGGAGACCCTTGGTTTAGGGGTAAAGATGCATTATATTTAATACTATGGAGTGAGAATTTTACTGTGGAGACAAATACTATTAAAATATTTTTGGTATCAATTAGATTTTTTGGACTTCCTTATCAATTCATCAATAAGGAGGTACTAAAGAATATTGGCAATACTCTATGTGAATTCATCTAGGAGGGACCAACTACTAAAGATATAAGGTATGTTGTATATACTTGAATATGTGTTGCCATGAATATTTCAAAACCTTTACCACATTTAATTAGGATTAAATATAAATCAAGAGAATGAGATCAACAAGTGTATTATGAAAATATTGCATTCTGATGTCACAAATGTTATGAAATCCCACAATGTCAAGATATTGAAAATTGAAAATGATGGAGAAAGATATGGAAGTTTTAGGCATAATGGTAATTTCAAAATTAAAGGAGATCATATCATAGGAGAAGCTAAGTCAATTCAAGGATTTTCCACTCCTAAAAAAGTGGTAATAAAAACTTCTCTGCACCATTAGATGGCAAAGGCTATAACTCACTCGAATCAACCATTAGAAGAAAAAATTACATAAGGGATAAGGAAGTATAAAACACAATTTCAAATACTAGAGTATAGTAAAAGAATATGGGAAGGCAAATTTTAAAGCAAATTTCATGGAGGTCAAGCTCAATCTAGGTAAATCATCTTCATTTTTTTCAAGTAGAATAAATTATTCTCCTTGCAATGAAAATAAAAGTAGTACAAGGTGTATTTGTTGCACTTTAGGGTTTCAAGATCAACATGATAAATAAAAGCATATGGAGGATGTCCAAGCAAATTTAGGGTTTTTAGGGAAACATAAGAAATGAATGACTATGGAGGATCACCTGTGCATTTTAGGGCTTTCAAGGAAATACAAATAATAAAGTGTTAATGATGTTATTCCTTCCATTTTAGATTCTTTAGGACAACATAAATATTTAGAAGATAAGCCTCATTATGAACAATATAGAAATATAGAATAAATTTATGAAGATGAGAGTGTTTGTGGGAATGGAAAAATGGGAGGAAAGCCATCAAAGCATGAACAAAGAGAAAATGAAACTCAAATGGATATCGATTTGGGAAGCCAAATAAAAATATCAAAAGTGTTAACAAGTGTTAATAAAAACAAAAAGTGATGATGATGAAAATATTATCATGGAAGATTAGAGGTATTAATAATACCCCTAAAAAAGAGTTATTAAGGAATTAATAGGTTATTATAGTCCCGAGTTTATTTTAATACAAGAAACAAAATTAAGTAGTGAGTGTTAGCTTTTGAAGCTTAATACTTAAGATAAAATTCACCAAAATATAAATACTAAAGTTGCAATACAATATAATGGCAATATTCTAGAAGTATAAAAATAAAAAATAACTTCAACAATTGCTCATAAACTTACCATTAACAAATGCTCACAAAAATGGTATAAAAGCTCTAAAAGTACGTAAGTGTCACGTCACATCATGTCACTTTACATATACATATACACTACATATATAATGTAATGTGACTCTTCATATGGAGAACTTTTTGTCTTCACCCTTCTAGATACTCTTCCACTTCCTATTCTATAGACACGTGCACATAAAAACTATGCACATTTACAATACCAAAATAATTTGCACACTTTAATAATACTTGTGCACTTAGTACATTGCATAAAGTAAATCATAACTTCTAATCTAGAACACTTTTCCTAATCTAATGATGTACACAAGGTGGTACATTAGCATGTACCAAATAATGTAATATATTCCAGCACCCCCCTATATTACATTATTTGGTTATTGAAGACTTTAACCTTCAATATGATCTTCATATTTTAACTCACTTTGCACTGTATGCCTTCTTGATCAGGTTCATTCTCTTCTTGCTTATCTTCATAATTAACATCAATTTGTAAATATTTAGATGATGTCACATTATCAGTCGTTTCTTACAAAAACACTTTTTCTTTACCTTTGTCTTTCATATCACGAATCCTCTAATGAAAATAAACTTTTGAGCATTCACTTATAGCATCATGATAGGATCCTGAATTTGATGAAGTTGAATCATTAATATTACATGAAAAATAAACTACCTATTCTAAGAAGGATTTATCCACTTTTGTTTTCTTCTTAAGAGATTCAATCAACTGCTTTTGTGTTAGATATTTCTCTTTGTAATGTTTGAGTGCAAGTAGTCCCATATATGTTATACTAGCAATGTTTAAAAGAATCATAATACTGTATTTGTGCATTTCCAATCATAAAGGAATCAGCATGGCATGAGCAATGATACCACCATAATGTCACATGTGCATTTCCAACATAGCGCTTGATTTCCATGGTGTGCGTGTCTGGGCCACTTCAAAAATCTCAATTGTTTTATCACCCCAAACACTATTTTTTCCCATTACAGTGCCATCAACAACCTACTCATCACTTTCCACTTCAGTTTTAGGACTTCACTTAAGGGCATGCAACCCAATAAGCTCTACCATCTGAACTCTGTGTTGATTTTGCCTTTCGTCTCCTTCGACATGTGTGCTTGTTTCTCCTTTAAGACTCATCATTACCCAAATCCCCACCACATTACCCATTCATATTCCACCAACCCCAACACCAAGTCCCTCCTCCTTCAGTCCTTCATGGTCATCCTCAAGCCCTCAATGCTCCTGCTCGACCCTGTCATCGAGGATATTTTGAAAAGCCACAACTACCTTTCCTTCCTGTAGAAATTTGTAGGAAATGAGGATAACATCTCTAATGCAATAGTTAAATATTGGAATGGGGGTTAGGTCACGGATAGAGACCTTGACTTCACCATTGATGTTTGAATTTTGACAGATGTTACAAGGTTTCCTCTCTATGATAGAAGCATTCAATGCAACAAGCATACAATGGTGGCAGAGCTTGACTATTTTCTTAAGAAATGGAAGGATATCCTCACCACTGTTGATGATATTAAGCAGACGAAGCTTCCAAGGCCTTGGGACCGTGTTATGATCCTCGTCCTCCAATACTTTAGCATCGATAAGGTTGATTCCACTTTATGCAACTTCCATTTATTTTCTTAAATCATTTTAAAGGCAACAAGAATGAACATTCCTGATTATCTCTTTAGGTCTATTGAATTATATGTCACTAATTTTAGGACTAATAAGACCCATTATTCCATTCATCAAGGCCTTCACCTTATCCTCTATAAGCATGCCTTAAATATGTTCACTAAAAGAGCTCTGGTTGCTCCCCAGCCTGTCCCTCCTCAGCCTGCCCCCCTAGTCCCTCTTATCCTGACCCCTCACCTTCCCTAGCTTATCCTCCCACCTATTCTACCCCTACCATGATCGAGGATACCAATAGTCGTGAGATGCCTTTCAAGATATCAAGCGATGATAACAACCCATATTACTGCTCCCCTACCCCTTTGAAGCCCAAAGAGGAACCTTGTACTGAATTTGAGCTCAAGCCTAGGACCGTAAAACACTCATTCTCCAAATTCCTCATGAACCTCATCCCACCCTTACACACGCATCACCACGCCTAAAAAATCTCAAGAAGGATATGTTATCTTTAGCTAGAATTAGGGATCCGATCATGGAGATCGATGATGTGGATATTCAACTGAAGGAGCCTGCAAAGGAGGAAGGCAAGGCAGTTCAATTACTTAGATAGTATCCATGTATCACTTGTCAATATTCGAACCTAGATCTCCTCCTTAAATATTAAGGACTCTAACTAGTTGAGCTATCACCATTTGATAATGATATTTTCCTTTAGTTAATTTTGCAACTTATTTTTGAATTCTGCTCGCTTTAATACTTTATCTTATTTTAATAAATTTGATCACATTTTTTAGTAAAGTACAATTCTTTGCTTTATCTCCTTTTTTTCTTTTCTTAATAAACCTTTAAATATCTCATAAATTCCTCTTGTTCCAAATTTTCAACTTCTTCCCTTTAATTTTCTCTTTTTAAATTCATTTATCTTATTTCTTTTACCTCTCTATTCAATATTATTTTAATAAATTTATTTCCCTCATGAATTCAATAAATTTACCTCTTTTCCTTTTTAAGTCTATGCACTTTTCTTTGAAATAAATAATTCCTTCAAATTAAACCTTCTAATATTTCTTTTTGAAATTATTTCTGCATGGTGAAGTAAATATTTTTGACAAAGTGTTTTTTTTACCTTTGAGACTTTAATGTTTTTCTTGCAGTTCTGCACGAACAAACTATTGAATTGTTTCTTCTCTGAATATTCCTGGTTGTGAAATTGCATTGAACTATTTATATTTTTCTTCTTTCACACCTTTTGCTACCATTAATGCCTTTTTCTCAAGAATTTTCAAAAATGCATTATGTTTTATTTTTTTCTGTGTCAACTACATTAACTTTCTGATTGTGATTTTCCTTCTAAGAGTGAACAATCTGAAATTCTCCTCTTCCTTCCTTCCTTGTTGTAGGATCTTCACACTATCTTTTTTTTTGTTACTTTGGCAAACCAGTGGGTGACTTCATTCCTTCTCTAGAATGCTTACACCCAACAAACTTGCTCATAATTATTTTTAGAATTTATGTGATTTCCACCTTAAATTGTTTACTCTATGGCTCTTTCTTGGTGGCACTCTCATGTCACTTTCTTTCACCTATTGATTTTTCACCATGACTTCTTACAAACTTGAACTTCTCTCAAAATTAAACTTTTCTTAAACGAGGTTTTGATACAACTGTTAGCATATAAGTTATATTCAACATTAAACAATTCTTAATATATAAATAATTTTACTTCATCATATATATTTTCAACACAATAACTCATAATATTTTCACTTTTAAATGACATATATTGCAACATAAAGTAATGTACTGTAACACCTCATAGTATTACAATACTCACACAAATTTATTACATTACACATTGCATGACTTTTTTATAAATAGCCTTTACAAAAACATTACACATTATATAACTTCTTTATAAATAACCTTTACAAAAACACTACACATTATATAACTTCTCTATAAATAACCTTTACAAAGATTTTTGAAATCTCAACTTCAACAAACTATTCATTTCTTGAAAATATAACTCTTTATATTTTTCATAAAATAAATATATTTTATTGCCTCTTACAAAATATATTTTATATGAACCTATAAATTTCACATTTTTGATCATCCATACTAGAAACTTTACATCAGACCATGCAAAATATCACCTTTTTTATTTCTTTATGAAAGATAGGGAGCGTTTGGAGATTGTATCTAATGGTAAAGAGAGAGTTCAAAATAGTAGTGCACATGGTCACGAAGCATCATTCCAAATGAAGAAAAGCAATGAATATAATGAAAGATTTATGGTAACGAAATAATTAATAAACCAGAATGGTACGAAAGTGAGAAAACACGTTAGTGGGATAATAAAATCGAACTAAATTATTCTCATTAAACTCCACCACAAGGAAGCGAGAAGAAGATGTATGAAAATGAGCATCTATCCAACCCTTCAAACGTTTCCTTAATTGTGCCAAGTGAACATGTGACTTTTAAGGGCGTAAGTTTAGCTAAATATAGTCAAAGATATACAAGAAATTTCTACAAAGGAGCCAATAGTTGAACCCCTTTTGGGAGGCCAACTCTTATCAACTGAACTTTCAACCACGTCAAAATCACCTCTAAAGATCCAATCATCCAGATCATGCTAAAATTTTTTACTTTACTTGTGTGAACGTTTTGGGTGAAGCGAAAATAAGACTGCGCTGTTGTCTCTGTTTTGTAGATTGCGTCATAGATTCTACGAGTACTATCATGATTAGGTTGGAATCCACCTAATTTAGGGTTTAGGGATCCTAAGTCTACATCCACCTCTTGAGGGAACGAGGATTTTTAAGCTCTTAATCCACTCATGCAGGATTCCTCAGTAATTAATCTTCTTACTTTCTAAGATCTCCTGTTCTAAGAGTGTCAATGTCGCCAAGAGGAAGACTAATACTCAGGAATAAGGTGTGAACTCGATAAGTATTAAAACGGTAGGCCATATGTCCATATCGAATATCCAATCTAAATATTTGACGTATGCTCTTACCTCATAAACGTTGTGAACGTTGTAATTGAATTCCACGATTCACAGATTCCTCTCCATAAAGCAAACATATTTACATGGTCTATATTTGCATCAATTTCAATCGATCCTTGTCAGGAATCTATAAATAGTTTCGTTGTGCCTTTTACTCTTCACAGATTATGTTTGCTACCCTTGCATGCAAAAGGTCTATAGGGCATCAATTTCAATGGAGAAGAGTGGTATGGACGGACAGGCCAAGCCAATTATCGGAAAAGAGGTTGAGGGTGGCAAAGAGAACTTAGATTTACATGGTGTTCTCCACATGTATTCAGGCAACAGCGATGCCAGTTATGCCCAAAACTCTGCAACACAGGAGCGATTTTTCCGTCAAGTGCAGCCACTGTTGAAGGCAACCCTTCAGAATCTGATATTCCCCACAGAGGGACCTGTCCGAGTTGCAGATCTTGGCTGTGCCACCGGTTCTAATACCATATCAAGCATGGACTTTGTTGTGAGAACATTGACAGACCTCTGCAATGGTTCAGCACTCCCAGAGTTTCAAGCTTTCTTCTCCGATTTGCCATCCAATGACTTCAATGGGCTGTTCAATCTCTTGGACCGCCCTAACCGTCCATATTTTGTTGCCGGGGTGCCTGGATCCTTCTACAATGTCCTCTTTCCCAAGTCAAGCATTCATGTGTGCTTCTCCATAATGGCCCTCCATTGGATTTCAGAGGTTTAAAAAGCTGCTTAGGTTTTTTTGCTTAAAAAAATTATTATTTCTGATTATTTATATATATTGTGTACAAAAGATTTATAACTTCCTTATTGTCTGTGAGTCTTTAAGATATATTGTGCATAAAGGGTTTAAGCTCTACATTAACTTTTTATCGGTCTTCAATTATTATCTCCCTTCCAAATACACCTTACATTTTTTTTAGAAATCTTATAAACAATATATTTTTTTTTTATTTAAACGACTTTGCTTGTGTTTATTTTATTTATTTCTTAAAAATTAAGCTTCGTCTTGGTCGACAGACTTCTTCCTATGTTTACATTAAGCATTATTTCAATATTGAAGGTGCCTGAAGCTGTTCTGGATAGGGATTCCCCCTTGTATAACCGAGGAAGGGTGTGGATTAACGGAGGCAGGCAAGATGTTGCAGATATGTACTCCAAGCAATCTCACAAGGACCTCACTACTTTCATCAAATGCAGAGGAGAGGAGATGGCAGCAGGAGGAGTGCTGTTCCTCTGCTTAATGGGGAGGCCAGATACTTCACCACCTGTGGAACAAGTTTCAGTGGGGCTTGGTTTCTCTGACCAGGCCTTTGAAGATGCATGGGATGATCTTGTCGCTCAGGCACGGCCATCATCCCCTAGAATATAAATCCCACTAAAATTCCCACCTTTGATGCTTTGGAAACAAATATATCATACTTTTATTTTCCTAACTGTGATTAACGCGTGATGTGCAGGGAATTATCAGCCTAGATTCGAAAGACTCTTTCAATGTGCCATGGTATTTCCCGAATGCAAGGGAATTAAGGAAAGCAGTAGAGGAGAGTGGCGGTTTTCAGATAGAGAGAGTGGAAGTTTGTAAAGGGGTATCAAGAATGTGTGAGGAGGAATATGAGGAATGGGTGAAAAACCCTAAAATGTTTGGAAAGAAAGAGGCAAATCTCCTTAAAAGCTTAGTGGGTAGTTTGGCGGAGGCCCACATTGGCGTTGCGCGAACAGACAAGCTTTTCCAGATATTTGAGCAGAAAGCAGTATACCACCTTCGCTCCAAAACGCCTTCGAGATTTGTCCCTTGCATGGTTGCCTCCCTCATCAAGAAGTAGCTTACCACCATTTATCGAATATGGAGTTTATCGAAAGCTCAATAGTTGTGATCATCACTGTGACAATGCTTGAAATCCGACAGGGAAAAATCTATGGTACTCCCTTTGCAGTAAAAGCGAAGGTAGAATCAGAAGATGCACTTTTATTAGACTCTTGGGCAGTATCTTATTAGTCTGTTGGGAACTATAGCTTTCAACCAATACTTAGTTTTGTCTTATCAAAAATTTTATCGTCCTGGTTTCTGTTAAAGTCTCAATTTTTTTTTTATTTGTATTTTAAAATTTGGTTTAAAATAAAAGTAATATTGGTATCACGAGGAAGGGAACTCTACGAGTTTCGATACTCTCATTTGAGAAGGGCATTGGTATCAAATTTTTAAATATCACCAAGGGCCGGAAGTAAATTGTAAGGGTGTAAATATAAAAACTTAAACAAAACTTATTTTTGCCACATATCCTCGTTATGAATAAATCGTAAGAGAAACCTTTAACTCTAGTTCCTCGTTGCCTCTCATAGGATGACCCTTTCTATCACTAACTGAGCGTTCTCGATTGCACCCTTTCTCATTTCTAGTTACTGAAGCTTCTGGAACGAGCTGAATTGTATATCGTGAGAGGGAAGCGGGTTTTCCATGCACAAATTATTGTCATCGATCTTTGTGCCACCAAACCTCACAACACTCACACGTGCTTTGAAGGACATAACAAGGAGTGCCTAGTTGAAATGTAACTGAACAAAGAGAAAAGCCCAACAACCATGGAAACTGGAGTTGGCCCTCCTTTCAAAGCCTCGTTATTTTAACGAGGATTTACAATCTTTGACTTTCAAACCATCACTTACATATTTTTATACTTGATTAGTTAGTTTAGAGAAACAAGTGTGATATGTAGTGGTTAGTTTTCAATGTTGCAATATAACTTGTCTAAAAATTAAATCTCCTTTAGTATATAAAATAAATTTTAACCCTGGTTAATTGTTTTATAGATTGTTGGAGATGTTCAAAAATACTTCTCTTACACCTTGTTTATGGGATCGGATTAAACAATAACCCAAATTAAAGAAATCTTCATTTATAATGATATATTCTGAAAATGATATTGTTATTATTAAAATAGATAAAACATGTTTTTACACAAAATAAATGTTTTAGTAAGGAAAGAAAATGAGTGTAAGCAAAAAGCAAGCATGAACTAGGAATAAGTAGGAAGTTTGTTCATAAAGCAGGAAGCATGAGTAAGAAGTAGAAAGCAAAGTGTAATCAAGGAGCAAGGACCACTTCTTCTTGTCTTATATCTTAGGAGAAACTCAAAAAATAAAGGATTCATGTGAAGAAAATCTAGTTCACATGACAAGAAAGTTACTTTTGAAAGTTTTTATTGAAAGTAAGATGCCTTAATTGGAAGTATGGATGCCCTAGTTAGCAATAAAAAGAAGAGCAAACCTATGGTAAACCCTCTGTGTAGAAGATACTACACCAGAAGTGATTATCAACGATGAGATGATTGAGAATGATATAATAGTTCTTAAAACCATAGGGTTAATATCTAAGTTCCATAGATACTAGACAAGTTATTTTAGATTTAAAATTGTATAAGTGGAAGTGGGGGTTGAATTCAAATTACTCTATTACTTTTCTTCCAAATGGATTTTTCCTCATTATCTTCTCTAGTTTAGAAACAAGGGATAAAATAATGGATGGAGTACCTTGGTTTAGGGGTAAAGATGCATTATATTGAAGACCATGGAGTGAGAATTTTATGTTGGAGACAAAGACTATTAAAAGGTTTTCGGTATCAATTAGGTTTTTTGGACTTATCAATTCATGAATAAAGAGGTATTGAAGAATATTGGCAATACTCTAGGTGAATTCATATATGAGGGACCAACTACTAAGGAGAGAAGGTATGTTGTATATACTTGAATATGTGTTGCCATGAATATTTCAAAACCTTTACCACATTTAATTAGGATTAAATCTAAATCAAGAGAATGAGATCAACAAGTGTATTATGAAAATATTGCATTCTGATGTCACAGATGTTATGAAATCCCACAATGTCAAGAGATTGAAAATTAAAAATGATGGAGAAAGATATGGAAATTTTGGGCATAAGGATAATTTCAAAATAAAAAGGAGATCATTCAAGAATTTTTCACTCCTAAGAAAGTGGTAAGAAAAAATTATATGCACCATTAGATGGCAAAGGCTATAGTTCCCTTGAATCAACCATTAGAAGAAAACATTACATAAGGGATAAGGAAGTATAAAACACAATTTCAAATACTAGAGTTAAGTGAAAGAATATGGAGAGGAAAATTTTAAAGCAAATATCATGAAGGAGGTCAAGCTTAATCTAGGTAAATTATCTTTATTTTTTCAAGTAGAATAAATTATTCTCCTTGCAATAAAAATAAAAGTAGTACAAAGTGTATTTGTTGCGCTTTAGGGTTTCAAGATCAACATGATAAAGAAATGCATATGGAGTATGTCCAAGGAAATTTATGGTTTCTAAGGAAACATAAGAAAGGAATGACTATGGAGGATCATCTGTGTATTTTAGGGCTTTCAAGGAAATACAAAGAATAAAGTGTTAATGATGTTATTCCTTGCATTTTAGATTCTTTAGGACAACATAAATCTTTAGAAGATAAGCCTCATTATGAACAATATAGAAATAAAGGAAGAAATTGATCAAGATGAGAGTGTTGGTGGGAATGGAAAAATGAGAGGAAGACCATCAAAGCATGAACAAAGAGAAAATGAAACTCAAAGGGATATCGATTTGGGAATCCAAATAAAAATATCAAAAGTGTTAATAAGTGTTAATAAAAAAAAAGTTATGATGATGAAGATATTATCATGGAATATTAGGGGTATGAATAATACCCCTAAAAAGAGTTATTAAGGAAGTAATAGCTTATTATAGTCCTGAGTTTATTTTAATACAAGAAACAAAATTAAGTAGTGAGTGTTAGCTTTTGAAGCTTAATACTTAAGATACAATTCATCAAAAGATAAATACTAAAGTTACAATACGATATAATGGCAATATTCTAGAAGTATAAAAATCAGAAATAACTTCAACAATCACTCATAAACTTGCCATTAACAAATGCTCACAAAAATGGTGCAATAGCTCTAAAAGTAAGTCAGTGTCACGTCACGTTGTGTCACTTTACATATACATATACACTACATATATAATGTAATGTGACTCTTCATATGGAGAACTCTTTGTCTTCACCCTTCTAGATACTCTTCCACTTCCTATTCTATGGACACATGCACATAAATAACTATGCACATTTACAATACCAAAATACTTTGCACACTTTAATAATACTTGTGCATTTATTACATTGCATAAAGTTAATCATAACTTCTAATCTAGAACAATCTTCCTAATCTAATGATGTACCCAAGGTGGTACATTAGCATGTACCAAATAATGTAATATATTCCAACACCCCCTTATATTACATTATTTGGTTATTGAAGACTTTAACCTTCAATATGGTCTTCATATTTTAACTCACTTTACATTGTATGCCTTCTTGAATAGGTTCATTATCTTCTTGATTTTCTTCATCATTAACGTCAATTTGTAAATCTTTAGATGATGTCACATTATTAGTTGTTTCTTGCAAAAAAAAATTCTTTGCCTTTGTCTTTCATATCATGAATCCTCTAATGAACGTAACGTAACCTTCTGAGCATTCATTTATAGCATCATGATAGGATCATGAATTTGATGAAGTTGAATCATTAATATTACATGAACAATGAACTACTTTTTCTAAGGATTCATCCACTTTTGTTTTCTTCTTAAGAGATTCAATCAACTCCTTTTGTTTCAAATATTTCTCTTTGTAATGTTTGAGTGCAAGTAGTCCCATATATGTTATACTAGCAATGTTTAAAGGAATCATAATACTATCTTCATGCATTTCAAATAATAAAGTAATCAGCATGGTGCGAGCAATGGTACCATCGTAATATGTCACATGTGAATTTCCAACATAGAGCCTAATTTTCAAGGTGTGCATATCTGGGCCACCTCCAAAACTATCAGTGGTTTTATCATCCCAAGCACTGTTTTTCCCCATAGCAAGACTTTTTATAGTGCCACCATCAACCTCCTCACCACTTCCCACTTTAGTTTTGGGACTTTGCTTAAGGGCATGCAATGAAATAAGCTCTACCATACAAACTCTTCTTCGATTTTTCCTTTTGTCTCCTTTGGCATGTGTTCTTATTTCTCCTTTAAGACTCGTTGTTACCGAACTCCCCATCGCATTACCCATTCGTATTCCACCAACCCCAACACCAAGTCCCTCCTCCTTCTATCCTTCATGGCTATCCTTAAGCCCTTTGTGCTCTTGTTCAACCCTACCATCGAGGATATTTTGAAAAGCCACAACTACCTTTCCTTTGTGTAGAAATTTTTAGGAAATGAGGATGATATCTCTAATGCAATAGTTAAATCTTGAAATGGGGTTTAGGTCACGGTTACAAACCTTGACTTCACCATCGATGTTAAAATGTTTGTGGATGTTACAAGGATTCCTCTCGATGACAAAGGCATTCGGTACAACAAGCATATGATGGTGGCAGAGCTTGACTATTTTCCTGAGAAAGGGAAGGATATCCTCACCATTTTTGGTGGTATTGAGCAGACGAAGCATCTAGGGCCCTGGGACCGCATTATGATCCTTATTTTCCAATACTTCACCATCAATAAGGTTGATTCCACTTTACGTAGCTTCCATTTAGCTTTCTTAAATCATTTTAAATGCAACAAGAGAATGAACATTCCTGATTATCTCTTTAGGTCCATTGAATTATCTGTCTCTAATTTTAGGAATAGTAAGTCCCATTATTCCATTCATTAATACCTTCACCTTATCCTCTATAAGCACACCTTAGATATATTCACTAAAATATCTATGGTTGCTCCCCGATCTGTCCCTCCTCAACCTACCCCCCTAGTCCCTCTCAACCTAACCCCTCACCTTCCCCAAATTGTCCTCCCATCTGTTCCACCCCTGCCATGATCAAGGATACCAGTAGCCGTGAGACACCTACCAAGGTTTCAACCAATGATAACAACCCATATTACTCCTCCCCTGCCCCTTCGAATCCCAAAGAGGAAACTCTGTACTGAATTTGAGCTCAAGCCTAGGGTCATGAAATGCTCATCCTTAAATTTCCTCATGAACCTTAACCTGCCCCTTACCCATGCGTCACTATGCCTAAAAATCTCAAGAGACTTCATCTTTGGCTAAAATCAGGGAGCCGACCATGGAGATCAACAATGTGGAAATTCAACTGAAGGAGCCTACAAATGAGGAAGGTGAGGTGGTTCAATTCTCATAAAGGAGGGTAGTAATGGTGCTGCACTACGTAAAGACATTTTCACCCACCTTACCAGTTCGATGGCCACCATATCCATGGTGGCCAACTCGTTCAAATCTATAGGGATAATTTTCAATCAGGTGGTAAAAGACCTTATTACGATTCATGCCCAGCTCAGTGTCATCTTCTAGGATTTGGTTAAGTCTCAGACTACTGCTGAAGGCAAATGATATGTTATTTTCTTTGTGGGGTTGCCCCTTGGGATGGCCCCATATTTTTGGAAGGAATCATCCCTTTCGATCCCTTTATTTGACTTGTTGAGATTTCTGGATTATTTTTTACCTAGTCAGACCCCTTCTGTGGGTTTCCTGTTGTTACGACCATTGCACCTATTTTTTGTTGTTCATATTTTGGTTGCAATAATATTTTGGGGTCCCTTTCAAAATTCATACATTGATGAAAATAGCTTTTACTGACAAAAAAAATAATACCATATTCATCATTGTCAATTCCTTCAAACATTCTCACATGCATATAATACTCTGGTGTCTCAAAAGTTTCTTCTAATGCTTTCTTATAAATAAAACTTGAGATTAAGTCTAATTTTCCTTCATATAAGGTTCGAGGTGTATATCAATTTGTTTTCCTAAACACCATAATGGGGGTGGAGGTCCAAGGTTCAAATCTAGGGCCTCGCCAAACTGAATGCTTATCCCTTTCCTAGTGCTTTTAGTGGTGTAAAAGGTTTAAAATGATTGTGGCATGGTGGTTATAGGGGCGGACTACATGGAGATATGTGTGGAAACTTTTGGGGTGGACAACACAGAATACTATGGTGGCTTCTGGGATGGACAACGCAAAATATTGTGGCGGCCATAAAAATTTGGATAGCCTGCCCAGATTCGTGGTGGCTACCAATTCCACCATGTAAAATCGAAAAAAAAAATCCTTCAGACTTTTCAATCAATAACCATGTAAAATCATAATATTAGGGGTGTGAATAATACCCCTAAAAAAATAGTTATTAAGTAATTAACAGGTTATTATAGTCGTGAGTTTATTTTAATACATGAAATAAAATTGAGTAGTGAGTGTTAGATTTTGAATCTTAATACTTATGACAAAATTCATCAAAATATCAATAATAAAGTTACAATATGATATATGATAATGGCAATATTTCGGAAGTATAAAACTCAAAAATAAATTCAACAATCACTCATAAACTGCCATTAACAAATGCTCACAAAAATGGTACAATAGCTCTAAAATTATGTGTCACATCACGTCGCATTACTTTATATACACACATACACTACATATGTAATGTAATGTGACTCTTCATATGGAGCATGCCTTCACCCTTCTAGAGACTCTTCCACTTCCTATTCTATGGACACGTGTGCACATTGACAACTATGCACAGTTACAATATACTTTGCACACTTTAATAATACTTGTGCACTTATTACATTGTATAAAGTAAATCATAACTTCTAATCTATAACACACTTTTCCTAATCTAATTATGTACCCAAGGTGGTACATTAGCATGTACCAAATAATGTAATATATTCCAACACCCCCTTATATTACATTATTTGGTTATTGAAGACTTTCACCTTCAATATGGTCTTCATATTTTAACTCACTTTTCACGGTATGTCTTCTTGATCAAGTTTATTCTCTTCTTGCTTGTCTTCATCATTAACGTCAATTTGTAAATCTTTAGATGATGTCACATTATTAGTCGTTTCTTGCAAAAAAAAAAATCTTTACCTTTTTCTTTCATATCATGAATCCTCTTATGAACGTAACCTTGTGAGCATTCATTTATAGCATCATGATAGGATCATGAATTTGATGATGTTGAATCAATAATATTACATGAAAATGAACTTTTTCTAAGAAGGATTTATCCACTTTTATTTTCTTCTGAAGAGATTTAATCAACTGCTTTTGTGTCAAATATTTCTATTTTTAATGTTTGAGTGCAAGTAGTCCCATATATGTTATACTATAAATGTTTAAAGGAATCATAATACTATCTTCATGCATTTCTAATCATAAAGGAATCAGTATGGTGCGAGCAATGGTACCACCATAATATGTCACATGTGAATTTCCAACATAGCACCTAATTTTCAAGGTGTGCGTATTTGGGCCACCTCCAAAACTATTAGTGGTTTTATCACCCTAAGCATTGTTTTTCCCCATGGCAATATTGTTTACAGTGCCACCGTCAACCTCCTCACCACTTCCCACTTTAGTTTTGGGACTTTGCTTAAGGGTATGTAATTCAATAAACTCTACCATCCAAAATCTTCTTCGATTTTGCCTTCTGTCTCCTTTGGCATGTGTGCTTGTTTCTCCTTTAATACTTGTCATTACCCAACTCTCCACCGCATTACCGATCTGTTTTTCCCCATAGCAAGACTTTTTATAGTGCCACCATCAACCTCCTCACCACTTCCCACTTTAGTTTTGGGACTTTTCTTAAGGGCATGCAATGAAATAAGCTCTACCATACAAACTCTTCTTCGATTTTGCATTTTGTCTCCTTTGGCATGTGTTCTTATTTCTCCTTTAAGACTCGTTGTTACTGAACTCCCCATCGCATTACCCATTCGTATTCCACCAACCCCAACACCAAGTCCCTCCTCCTTCTATCCTTCATGGCTATCCTTAAGCCCTTTGTGCTCTTGTTCAACCCTACCATCGAGGATATTTTGAAAAGCCACAACTACCTTTCCTTTGTGTAGAAATTTTTAGGAAATGAGGATGATATCTCTAATGCAATAGTTAAATCTTGAAATGGGGTTTAGGTCACGGTTACAAACCTTGACTTCACCATCGATGTTAAAATGTTGGTGGATGTTACAAGGATTC
The DNA here is from genome assembly GCA_028583015.1 of Wollemia nobilis. Lineage (NCBI taxonomy): Eukaryota > Viridiplantae > Streptophyta > Pinopsida > Araucariales > Araucariaceae > Wollemia > Wollemia nobilis. The sequence continues at coordinate 3,281,564 of JAQPPZ010003518.1, read as the reverse complement.
CTCTCGATGACAAAGGCATTCGGTACAACAAGCATATGATGGTGGCAGAGCTTGACTATTTTCCTGAGAAAGGGAAGGATCTTCTCACCATTTTTGGTGGTATTGAGCAGACAAAGCATCTAGGGCCCTGGGACCGCATTATGATCCTTATTTTCCAATACTTCACCATCAATAAGGTTGATTCCACTTTACGTAGCTTCCATTTAGCTTTCTTAAATCATTTTAAATGCAACAAGAGAATGAACATTCCTGATTATCTCTTTAGGTCCATTGAATTATTTGTCTCTAATTTTAGGAATAGTAAGGCCCATTATTCCATTCATTAATACCTTCACCTTATCCTCTATAAGCACACCTTAGATATATTCACTAAAATATCTATGGTTGCTCCCCGATCTGTCCCTCCTCAACCTACCCCCCTAGTCCCTCTCAACCTAACCCCTCACCTTCCCCAACTTGTCCTCCCATCTGTTCCACCCCTGCCATGATCAAGGATACCAGTAGCCGTGAGACACCTACCAAGGTTTCAACCAATGATAACAACCCAGATTACTCCTCCCCTGCCCCTTCGAATCCAAAAGAGGAAACTCTGTACTGAATTTGAGCTCAAGCCTAGGGTCATGAAATTCTCATCCTTAAATTTCCTCATGAACCTCAACCTGCCCCTTACCCATGCGTCACTATGCCTAAAAATCTCAAGAAAGAGACTTCATCTTTGGCTAAAATCAAGGAGCCGACCATGGAGATCAACAATGTGGAAATTCAACTGAAGGAGCCTACAAATGAGGAAGGTGAGGTGGTTCAATTCTCATAAAGGAGGGTAGTAATGGTGCTGCACTACGTAAAGACATTTTCACCCACCTTACCAGTTCTATGGCCACCATATCCATGGTGGCGAACTCGTTCAAATCTATAGGGATAATTTTCAATCAGGTGGTAAAAGACCTTATTGCGATTCATGCCCAGCTCAGTGTCATCTTCTAGGATTTGGTTAAGTCTCAGACTACTGCTGAAGGCAAATGATATGTTATTTTCTTTGTGGGGTTGGCCCTTGGGATGGCCCCATATTTTTGGAAGGAATCATCCCTTTCGATCCCTTTATTTGACTTGTTGATATTTCTGGATTATTTTTTACCTGGTCAGACCCCTTCTGTGGGTTTCCTGTTGTTACGACCATTGCACCTATTTTTTGTTGTTCATATTTTGGTTGCAATAAGATTTTGGGGTCCCTTTCAAAATCCATACATTGATGAAAATAGCTTTTACTGACAAAAAAAATAATACCATCTTCATCATTGTCAATTCCTTCAAACATTCTCACATGCATATAATAATCTAGTGTCTCAAAAGTTTCTTCTAATGCTTTCTTATAAATAAAACTTGAGATTAATTCTAATTTTCCTTCATATAAGGTTCGAGGTGTATATCAATTTGTTTTCCTAAACACCATAATGGGGGTGGAGGTCCAAGGTTCAAATCTAGGGCCTCGCCAAACTGAATGCTTATCCCTTTCCTAGTGCTTTTAGTGGTGTAAAAGGTTTAAAATGATTGTGACATGGTGGTTATAGGGGCGGACTACATGGAGATATGTGTGGCAACTTTTGGGGTGGACAACACAGAATACTATGGCGGCTTCTGGGATGGACAACGCAAAATATTGTGGCGGCCATAAAAATTTGGATAGCCTGCCCAGATTCGTGGTGGCTACCAATTCCACCATGTAAAATCGAAAAAAAAAATCCTTCAGACTTTTCAATCAATAACCATGTAAAATCATAATATTAGGGGTGTGAATAATACCCCTAAAAAAATAGTTATTAAGTAATTAACAGGTTATTATAGTCGTGAGTTTATTTTAATACATGAAATAAAATTGAGTAGTGAGTGTTAGATTTTGAATATTAATACTTAAGACAAAATTCATAAAAATATCAATAATAAAGTTACAATATGATATATGATAATGGCAATATTTCGGAAGTATAAAACTCAAAAATAAATTCAATAATCACTCATAAACTGCCATTAACAAATGCTCACAAAAATGGTACAATAGCTCTAAAATTATGTGTCACATCACGTCGCATTACTTTATATACACACATACACTACATATGTAATGTAATGTGACTCTTCATATGGAGCAGGCCTTCACCCTTCTAGAGACTCTTCCACTTCCTATTCTATGGACACGTGTGCACATTGACAACTATGCACAGTTACAATATACTTTGCACACTTCAATAATACTTGTGCACTTATTACATTGTATAAAGTAAATCATAACTTCTAATCTATAACACTTTTCCTAATCTAATTATGTACCCAAGGTGGTACATTAGCATGTACCAAATAATGTAATATATTCCAACACCCCCTTATATTACATTATTTGCTTATTGAAGACTTTCACCTTCAATATGGTCTTCATATTTTAACTCACTTTTCACAGTATGTCTTCTTGATCAGGTTTATTCTCTTCTTGCTTGTCTTCATCATTAACGTCAATTTGTAAATCTTTAGATGATGTCACATTATTAGTCGTTTCTTGCAAAAAAAAAATCTTTACCTTTGTCTTTCATATCATGAATCCTCTTATGAACGTAACCTTGTGAGCATTCATTTATAGCATCATGATAAGATCATGAATTTGATGAAGTTGAATCAATAATATTACATGAAAATGAACTTCTTTTTCTAAGAAGGATTTATCCACTTTTATTTTCTTCTGAAGAGATTCAATCAACTGCTTTTGTGTCAAATATTTTTCTTTTTAATGTTTGAGTGCAAGTAGTCCCATATATGTTATACTAGAAATTTTTAAAGGAATCATAATACTATCTTCATGCATTTATAATCATAAAGGAATCAGTATGGTGCGAGCAATGGTACCACCATAATATGTCACATGTGAATTTCCAACATAGCACCTAATTTTCAAGGTGTGCGTATTTGGGCCACCTCCAAAACTATTAGTGGTTTTATCACCCTAAGCACTGTTTTTCCCCATGGCAATATTGTTTACAGTGCCACTGTCAACCTCCTCACCACTTCCCACTTTAGTTTTGGGACTTTGCTTAAGGGTATGTAATTCAATAAACTCTACCATCCAAAATCTTCTTCGATTTTGCCTTCTGTCTCCTTTGGCATGTGTGCTTGTTTCTCCTTTAATACTTGTCATTACCCAACTCTCCATCGCATTACCGATCTGTATTCCACCAACCCCAACACCAAGTCCCTCCTCATTCGATCCTTCATGGTCATCCTTAAGCCTTCTATGCTCCTGCTCAACCCTATAATCGAGGATATTTTGAAAAGCCACAACTACCTTTATTTCATGTAGAAATTTTTAGAAAATGAGGATGACATCGCTATTGCAATAGTTAAATATTGGAATGGGGGTTAGGTCACGATTAGAGACATTGAATTCACCATCAATGTTCAAATGTTGGTGGATGTTATAGGTATTCCTCTCGATGACAAAATCATTCAATACAACAAGCATACGATGGTGGTAGAGCTTGCCTATTTTCTTGAGAAAGGGAAGGATCTCCTCACCATTGTTGGTGGTATTGATTAGACAAAGCATCCAAGGCCCTAGGACTGCATTATGATCCCTATTTTCCAATACTTCACCATTGATAAGGTTGATTCCACTTTACACAACTTCCATTTAGTTTTTTTAAATCACTTTAGAGGCAACAAGAGAATGAATATTCTTGATTATCTCTTTAGGTCCATTGAATTATCTATCACTAATTTTAGGACTGGTAAGGCCCATTATTCCATTCATCAAGACCTTCACCTTATCCTCTATAAGCACACCTTAGATATATTCACTAAAATATCTATGGCTTCTCCCCAATTTGCCCCTCCTCAGCCTGCCCCCCTAGTCCCTCATAGTTTGACCCCTCACCTTCCCCAACTTGTCCTCCCATATGTTCCATCCCTACCATGATCAAGGATACCAATAGCCATGCGACACCTATCGAGGTGTCAAGAAATGATAACAACCCAGATTACTCCTTCCCAGTCCCTTCGAATTACAAAGAGGAAACCCTGTACTAAATTAGAGCTCAAGCCTAGGGTCATGAAATGCTCATCCTCCAATTTCCTCATCAACCTCAACTTGCCCCTTAACCACGTGTCACTATGCCTAAAAAATCTCTAGAAGGAGATTTTATCTCTCGCTAAAATTAGGGAGCCAACCATGGAGATCAACAACATGGAAATTCAACTAAAGGAGCCTACAAAGGAGGAAGGTGAGGCAGTTCAATGCTCATAAAGGAGGGTAGTAATGGTGCTGCACTACGTAAAGATGTTATCACCCACCTTACCAATTTGATGGCCACCATATCCATGGTGGAAAACTCATTCAAATCTATGGGGATAATTTTAAATCAGGTGGCAAAATACCTTATTGCGGTTCACGCACAGCTCTGTCATCTTCCAAAAAATTTTCAAGTCTAAGACTACTACTGAAGGCAAATGATATGTTGTTTTCTTTTTGGGGTTACCCCTGGGATGGCCACATATTTTTGGAAGGGATCATACCTTTTGATCCTTTTCTTTGTTCTATTGAGATTCCTGGATTGGTTTTTACCTAGTCAGACCCCTCCTGTGGATTTCATATTGTTACGACCATTGCACCTATTTTTTGTTGTCCATATTTTGGTTGTACTAAGGTTTTGGGGTCCCTTTCAAAAACCATACATTGATGAAAATAGATTTTACCGACCAAAAACATAATACAATCTTCATCATTTTCAATTGCTTCAAACATTCTCGCATGCATATAATACTCTAGTGTCTCAAAATTTTCTTCTAATGCTTCCTTATAAATAAAACTTGAGATTAAGTCTAATTTTCCTTTAGATAAGGTCTGAGGTGTAGATCAATTGGTTTCCCTAAACACCGTAAGAGGGGTGGAGGTGCAAGGTTAAAATCTAGGGCCTCACCAAACTAAACGCTTATCCCTTTCATGGTCCTTTCAGCGGTGTAAAAGGTTTAAAATGATTGTGGCATGGTGGTTATAGGGGAGGACTACACGGAGATTTGTATGGAAGCTTCTAGAATGAACAGCGCAGACTACTGTGGCGACTTCCGGTATGGACAACGCAAAATATTATGGCGGCCATAAAAATCCAAATAGCCTGCCCATATTCGTGGTGGCTACCAATTCCACCATGTAAAATTAAAAAAAAATCCTTTAGACTTTTCAATCAATAAACATGTAAAAGCATAATATTAGGAGTATGAATAATACCCCTAGCAAAAGAGTTATTAAGTAATTAATAGGTTATTATAGTTGTGAGTTTATTTTAATACAAGAAACAAAATTAAGTAGTGAGCGTTAGCTTTTGAAGCTTAATACTTAAGATAAAATTCATCAAAAGATCAATAATAAAGTTACAATATGATATATATGATAATGACAATATTTCGGAAGTATAAAACTCAAAAATAACTTCAACAATCACTCATAAAATTGCCATTAACAAATGCTCACGAAAATGGTACAATAGCGGACAAGGAGATGGAGAGGGAAGAAAGTAGAGAGGGGAGGGTTCTGGTCCCTCCCCTGCTCCCCCTCCCATGGCTCCTGGTTCCTGCCCAGTCCCTGGCTCAACCCAGGTCATCCCTCCCGGGGAGTGGTTGTTTGCAGATGATCTCCTGGGGGGAGATCCTTCTCCACTATCTGCGCCCCTCCCGACCGGCTAGGGTTTCCTTGGTTGTTTTTTTGGACTGGTGCTTCCCAGGGATCCCTGTTTGGTTGGGGATCCCTTCCCTTTTTCCCTCAGGCTTCCCCCTGGGGTTTTTTGCAGGTTATTCGCGTGGATCTGGTCCCCTGCGTTTCTCGATGCGATGGAGGTGACGGTTTAGGGTTTGGATAGCTTCCCCCTTTTTCTTGTGAATCCTCGGCGGGCTCTGTGCTTGGACAGGATTCTTGGTCCCTGCTGCTGGGATCCTCTTCTGTTTTCCCGGGGTGGGTTCCTTGTGGTGCAACTCTTTGGTCACTTCCTGATGGGTTGGATCCTCTCTGTGCTGGCTGTCGGCTTCTGCAGGATGGCTCTCGCTGAACTGAATGTTTTCCCGGTGGGCGGGATGGTTTCTCCACAGGGCGGGATCCGTCAAATCCACCGGTTTTCCCGTGAGGCGGGTTCCTTTCTTTTCTGCTATTTTCTCGGATGGCGGGATTTCCCTGTTGCTTCCCGCTAGGCGGAACTATTTGTGGTGGTTTTGACTGCTTCCCACGAGGCAGGATTTTATTGTAACGGTTTTTCTGTGCTTCCTGCTGGGCGGGATCTTCTCGATGGTGTTTTTGGCTACTCCCCGCTGGGCGGGATCTCCAAAACTACTTTCTTTCTTATTTGTTTGTTTCCCGCTAAGAGGGATTGTTTCATGCTTACTGTTACCGCTGGGCGAGATTTCTGTTTTGGTGTTCAGTTTCAAGGGATTGATGCCCTAGGCCCATTGCTTATGTAATCAGGTTTTGGGATCCTTGTTAAAACCCGCTATAAATACAAACACCCAAAATGGTACAATAGCTCTAAAAGTAAGTGTCACATCACGACGCATTACTTTATATATACACATACACTACATATGTAATGTAATGTGACTCTTCATAAGGAGCATTCTAGGCCTTCACCCTTCTAGAGACTCTTCCACTTCCTATTCTATGGACACGTGTGCACATTGACAACTATGCACATTTACAATACCAAAATACTTTGCACACTTTAATAATACTTGTGCAATTATTACATTGCATAAAGTAAATCATAACTTCTAATCTAGAACACTTTTCCTAATCTAATGATGTACCCAAGGTGGTACATTAGCATGTACCAAATAATGTAATATATTCCAACACCCTCGTATATTACATTATTTGGTTATTGAAGACTTCAACCTTCAATATGGTCTTCATATTTTAACTCACTTTGCATTGTATGCCTTCTTGATCAGGTTCATTTTTCTTTACCTTTGACTTTTATATCATGAACCCTCTTTTGAACAGATTCTTCTGAGGATTCACTTATAGCATCATGATAGGATCCTGACTTTTATGAAGTTGAAATATTAATATTACATAAAAAAATAAAATTCTTTTTCTAAGAAGGATTCATCCACTTTTATTTTCTTCTTAAGAGATTCAATCAACTGCTTTTATCTCAAATATTTCTCTTCGTAATGTTTGAGTGCAAGTATTCCCATATATGTTATACTAGCAATGTTTAAAGGGATTATAATGCTATATTTATCGTTGTCAATTGCTTCAAACATTATTACATGCAAATAATACTCTAGTGTCTAAATATTTTCTTCTAATGCTTCCTTATAAATAAAACTTGAGATTAAGTCTAATTTTCCTTCAAACTTTTCAATCAAGTTTTTAATTCCATACTTTATAACTTTCACTCTTCCTTTTTTGATTTCTCTTTCCATTTCATTATTCAATGAACTCTTTGGAGTAGACATCCTTTTAGCTTCTACCTTATGACTTCTAATCTCAAGAATATAATCTCTTCTAAATTTCTTAATCCAATGTTGGTGTTGAATACCTTATAACTCCAAACTTAGAAATTTAGAAATTCCATAAAATAATATTTGCAAATTTTATAAATTAAATTTGATGTTGAAAACCTTATTACTCCATTCTATTTAAATTGCAAATATTTCTAATTGTTTTGTAAATTTAAATAATCAAATTACAAAACTTTAAGTTTAGTCCTTCAATTCCTTTAAACCAATTTTCAATCCTCCACAAAACCTTTAAATAACACTAATATTATTTCTAAGGTTTCAAATTTTAATTCTTATCCCTCCAAAGTATATAAGTTCACTTTTATCCTTAGAAAATAATAAGTATATATATTCCTTATATCTCCTTATTATGAATGTGCATAAATAAACTTTGAATAAAATAAATTACCTTAACTTTAGTTGTGGTAATTCTCTCTGGTCAACAATGGTTGACTATCAATTGATAGGTGCTCCCCCTTTTATGAAACCTTTGCTATACTTTGGGTTTCCTTGGAAAATATTTTGCCTTCTCCTTCTGATTGGCCAAGTGCATACAAATCTCTCACAGGTGCTTTGCAATGTATTCAACATTTAACTATTTGACTCCCTATGTGGCTTGAACTCTCTTCCTTGCAATGCCAAATGGCACTTCACTTCTTACTCCCACTTAACCTTCAATTAATGGTTGTGCTTATATGTCCTTCTATTTCTTGTGCATCTCTACGAAATATTTCATTGACTCCTCTATCTTTAGCCTTTTTAAAATGTTCTCTCCTTGGAATGGGTGCTAGAAACTCTTGACCTTCCACCTTATGTGTGCCACATGGCACTTAATCTCTTCCACTACTCTTAATTCATCTTCCTTGTTCTCTTGAAATATTTCCTTGCCTGGGCAAATGGTATTATGGCATGTTGGGCATTACTTCATGAAAATTTTAATGCCTCCTTTTACCTTGGTGCCTATTTGATGTTTGAAGCTTGTCCTTGTCTCTTCTTACATGTGTCTTTTGCATGCAATGTGTCCACCAACACTTGTAACTTGCCCTGAACCCTAATCCTTCTATATTCTATGTATTCTCTTGCATTCTTACGCAAAAAATATTCACTTGGACTTCATGGGTGAAAATATATGGCTTGCTCAACACTTTTGATGGTGGTGCTCCTTTGTAGGGTCATGGAGCTTTCTTCGAATAATGGTGGTGCTTCTTAGTGGTGGTGCTTCTCCTTCTTAGGACTATGGTGGTACTTCTTAGTGGTGGCTCTCCTTTGAGTGACGATAGCTCTTCTATGGTGGTGCTTCTTTGTGTAGTGGTGGCTCACCCTTGAATAGTGGCACCTTTTCTTGGTGCTTTTCTACACCAACCGAATGCTCTTACTCCTCCTTTGGATTATGGATATCTAGTGTCTTTAGACACTGAGAAATTCTACCTTGTTTTTAACCCTTGTTCGATATTTAACTTACTCAAGAAAATGCTTTTATTTTATTTCCTTTCACTTTAATAAATTTGCATTCTTATGAACTATAAAACAACATTTAATAATAAGGTTATACTCTTCTTATTTCTCCTTTCCAAATAACTCTTACTTAGATTCTTGCTATTTCAATCTTGCAAATTTAAGATGTAAATTCTATTAACACCTTTTTCTTGAAGACTCTTTTTAACTTTCTCCTTAATATTTCAATAAGGCTAATATGGTGCTCTCAAATACTTAATGTAAAACATATTTAAATGCTCAAATAATGAACTTATGTTGCACCAATATCGCATACCTTTTTGGTCTCCTTTTGCTAGTTTCTTTGGTGATTTAATTCACACCTTATTGTAATCTCAATTTTGTAAGTTTTGTACCTTTGTTCTCCTTCACAAAACTTACCAAATTCATAGCTCTAATTTCTGCTCAACTTTCTACTAGTTTTTTGCCTAATAACTCTTCCCAAATCTACCCCAAAGTTCTCCAAAATCACAACTCTTTATCTTCTTCTAATGCTATCCACAAAATCTGATTTTGTGGCTCCAAATCTCCTCTAAAACTGCTCCTTCGAACTCTATAACTTGCAGCTATTAATGCTGCCCAAATGTTGTAATAAATTTTGCAACTCTTCAATCAACTCCTCCTTTGTTTCATTGTCCAAAACCTACAATGAATATCTCTAGAATGCTACCTTCTTTCGTTGTCTTAATCTTCTTCAATATCCTATTCAAGGGCACTCCAAAACCTACCCAAAAATTTCCAAATATGCAACTCAATACCTTCTTCAATTTAGTATCCTTCAACCCTTCAATTTCTCCTTCAAAAATCTGCAAACTTCTCCTATCAAATCAGCCTTCAAAAATATTGTGGTTATCCTTAAATTTCCCAAAATTATGGGCTCTTCAATCTTCTCTTCTCCCTCAATATTCTTGTCGAATTCTGACTTCAAATTTGATCTCCTTCACTATCTTCTTCCTCAAGAATTTGAATGTCTTGAGGTCTTCAAAAACCTTCTCCAAAATTTGGCAAACTTCTTGCCAAAATCTTCTTTCTCTTGGGCTTGTTTTCATATGGCGACAATTGTCCCAAATCCTTCTTATCAGAAACTTCTCCTTGCTTGCAATCTCCTATCACGAACCTTCTCCAAATCTCCTCCAATGGTTACTTCTTCAACTCTGCAAAGTTACTCCTCCTTGCTTGCAATATCCTATCATAAACCTTCTTCAAATCTCCTTCAACGATCACTTTCATAGTAAGGCTTTCTCTAGCCTTATTCCTCTTCTCTAAATTCTCTTGAGACCACTTCTCTTGGGTCTTCTAATTATGCAACTCTTCAACTCCTCTTCTTAAAACTTCAATGAGACCTTTCCTTGGTCTCTTCAATCTTCCAAATATTAAAGCTCTTAAATATGACCACTTTTGGGTCTCTTCAACTTCTCCAATTTGTAGCCTTCAACCTCTAATATCCAATCCTCTATGGGAACCTCCTATGCAGATCTCCTCAATCTTCAATCTATAGTATTCAATCTGTAATGTTCAATCTTCAATCTTTCAAATTTGGAAGTTCTTCAATATGACCTCTTTTAGGTCTCTTCAACTTCTTCAATCTGCAACTTTCTATCTCCAATCTTCAATCTTCTATGGGGACTTCCTTCTTGAGTCTCCTCAATCTCCAATCTCCAATGGGGCCTTTTTCTTGGACCTCCTCAATATTCAATGTCTACTTTTTTGCAACAAAAAACTAATCCCTACACGAGGAAAGCACATAGAATTTTAAGCAACGAAGGTGAAATTCTTCTCTATCTATTGTAGGAAGCTTCCCAACTTTTGAGATTTAATTTTATACAACAATAAATTAGATAGTAACAACTAAATACTTAAAAATCTCCATAATTCTAAAATAAATAAACTTCACTAGTTGTTCTCAAAACTAGTGGAAAGAATTTTGTGTTGAGTCCTAGTCTTCACGAGTTCTCCCTCAACCCTGTGGAAAGACTCTAGCCAATATGAAATCTACAATCTTCTTCAATCTACCAATTTCTCCAATAGAACCTCCTTCTTGGGTCTCTCAATCTCCTCAATGTCAAGGTCTATCTTCAAGACCTGTAATCTCCTTCTATTTCGAATTTGTTCTTGGAATAGGTAAATATTCAAACTTCTTTGGTTTTCCTTTCCAAAGGTAATCTCCTTAACTTCACTAGTTTCTCCTTTACCAGTTGAAATCTCCTTTGCAACTTTAAAACCTATGCAAGTCAAAACCTTGTTGTGGCTCTGATACCACTGTTAGCTTTTGAAGCTTAATACTTAAGATAAAATTCACCAAAATATCAATAATAAAGTTGCAATATGATATATATGATAATGGAAATATTCTAGAAGTATAAAACTTAGAAATAACTTCAACAATCACTCATAAACTTACCATTAACAAATGCTCACAAAAATGGTACAATAGCTTTGAAAGTAAGTGTCACATCACGTCACTTTACATATACACATACACTACATATATAATGTAATGTGACTCTTCATATGGAGCACTCTTGGCCTTCACTCTTCTAGAGACTCTTCCACTTCCTATTCTATGGACACATGTGCACATGGACAACTATGCACATTTACAATACCAAAATACTTTGCACACTTTAATAATACTTGTGCACTTATTACATTACATAAAGTAAATCATAACTTCTAATATAGAACACTCTTCCTAATATAAGGATGTACCCAAGGTGGTACATTAGCATATACTAAATAATGTAATATATTCCTATAGTGAGGAATGTAAGGATGCTTTTTAAAATATTTGGAAGATGGGTGATTGTCTAGAAGTTTCTTCTACAAGATCTTAGATGATATTGAAACAATATGGGACAAATGCAAATGGGATAGACAACTATTAGATGTAAAAAGTAACTTGGTTGCTAATTATTTTGTAGTAAAAAGAAAAATATCAAAGTTGGGGTTATAAATGTATATGCTCCAACTATAGTTACTCCTTGTGAACGATGTTGGAATGACCTTAGCATATTTTTATTGAATACAATGATGATTCATTGTGATCTACAGATTTTTTGGGGTGATTTCAACATAGTTCTACCTCTCAAAAATAATTATAAGATTCTAGGATGGTCTAAATCAATGAAATTTGGGATGTTAGTCTTTCAATTTTTTATTATACATGGGATAATAGACATATTGAAGCAAACTCGTATAGTATAAATATTGGATAGATTATTGTTATCCAATAAATGGTTTTAAATAAAGCATGCAATCTCTTAAAATATTTTATTGCGAGTAGGATCAGATCACAAACCCATTATTTTGACTTATGATTTAATAATAATGGTAATCCAAATCCATTTCACTTCTAGTCTATGTGGCTCTAAGACCATGATTTATTCTAGATGGTTATGTTATGGTGGGATGAAACAAAATTTTAAGGATCATATATGTACAAGTTTATTCAAAATATGAAATATTTAAAGGAGCAAATGAAGATCTAGAATGCCAAATAGTTTGGTAACATTTTAAAATAAAATAAAAAATCAATTCGAAGCTCAAAGTTTTAGAAGAGAGTAAAAATTAATAGAATGGATCAAGTTTCTTATGTGAAAGAAAAATAATTACTTTCTAATTGTAATACATTGAAAAATCCAAGCTATAATCTTAATGCAATGGTAAGGGCTTTGGACTCTCTTTGAGAAGTCCAAGGTTCAAACCCCACTTATTATAAGGGGACCAAGACCCCTTATAAAAACCTATGTAAAGTCATTGAATTTTAAGTTGTAAGATTACAATAGTGGTAAGGGATTTTACCTCTCTTTGAGAGGTCCAAGGTTCAAACCCCACTCAATATAAAAACATGTGTAAACTCATTGAAAAAATAAATTGAAAAATGAGGACTCATATTGGTTCCAATAATCTAGGGAGAAATGGCTCAAAGAAGGAGATAGAAATTTAAAAAAAAAGTAAAAAATCATGCTATAGCAAAAACATTTTTTTGTCACATCAAAAATATTTTAACTCGGGAAAAAGATAAGCTTTTGCAAAAAATTCCTTCAATTATCATATAGGGACAAAATGAAATATTGATGAAGAATATATCCATGGAGGAGCTATGTGAATTAGTTTTCTCTTTCCATTATAATAAGGCACTTGACCTCGATGAATTTCTTGCAATTTTCTTTCAATGTTTTGGGGATTTATTGAAGATTAATATGTTAGTTGTAGTTGAAAAAGATTAGAAAATGAATGCTTTATTAAGTGATATTAATGCCACTTTTATTACATTAGTTCCCAGGAAAGACAAGACAAAATATTTTGATAATTTTTTTCCAATGAGCCTTTGTGATAAGATTTATAAGATGTCTTTGAATAAACCCAGAGACTACAATTACGCAAATAGACATTATTCCGAGAGTGATGATCGAAGAAAGTATATCTGGCATCCCACATGCTGGATAACCTGTTCTTTCAAGGTTGTAAGAAAAAATATATATATATTTATAAGATCATTTCAAAAATTATGGAAAATAGGTTAAATATCATTCTAAAGTGTGTTATCTCATTGGAACAAAGTGGTTTTGTTCGTGGTAAACAAATTTTTAATGGTATAATCGTTGCACATGAAAAACCAAGTATGCATATGAAATGAGATATGAAAAAATCATATGATAGGGTTTCTTAGAATTTTCTATATGACATTCTTAAAAAATTTGGTTCTGATTATAGTTGGTATGAATAGATTAAATAATGTTGTAGAACTTATTTCAAGTCATCTTGTATACTTCGTCAAGGTGATCTAGGATATCTTATCTATTCATTATTCTTATGGAGGAATTAGGGAGATCTTTATCAAAGGAAAAAATGGAGGGAAAAATCCAAGGTATTCAAGTTGCAAAAAATGGTCCATTTAAATCTTGTCTCAAATTTGTTGATGATACTTTTCTTTTCGGTGATCCCTTAATCAGTGGGGCCATGGATTTTAAATCTAAAAAATCTATGAAAATGCTATTATACAATTGGTTAATACTATAAAATCTAGGATTTCTCACTAACATTGCCCTAGATTTACAACAAAATATTATGAATACTTTAGGGCTTAAAATTGAAAATTTTCTATCAACCTATATGGGTATTCCTTTGTCTCATAAAGGAAATAAAAAATATATTTTAATCTATTATTTGGAAGAATGAAATCTTGTTTGGTAGGTTGGAAAGGTAAGTTCTTAACCATAGTAGGAAGGCTACAACTCATAAAGACTACAATTCAATCCATATTTATTTATATGATGTCATTTTATAGATTGCTAATAGGTATAGCATTAAAATTTTATAAAATTCAAAGAGAATTCCTTTTGGAAAGGTTGTGAGAAAAAATTTGTAATAAATCAAACTAATTAACATTGATTAAAATTTGTATAAATACTACAATAGTGGCTTAGATTAGCCTGTAACCAATGGAGCTAACTAGCCGACTTAGGTAGGAGTTGCAACAACATTAACAACTCACTAATAATGTAATAACCTAAGTACATAGTACGCTAACATCCCCCCTTATTACATTATTTGGATAATAATATAACTACTAGCTATGCTAACAACCCCCCTAATTACATCATTTGGCAATACGAAGAGAGCTATAAAAAAATTCAAATTTGACACATGCAAGTACCTTAGTGAAAATATCTGCAACTTGAGTATCTATGAGAATGTACTAAAGCTGAATTCGGTGCTTGGTAACTTCGTCTCGAATGAAATGATATTGCGTATCAATGTGCTTGGTTTTCTCATGATGCAATGGGTTCTTAACAAGGTTCAAAACACCCTGGTTGTCGCAGAATAAATGAATTGGAGATTTTGATGGATGACCCATATTTGTCAGAATGGGATGCAACCATATCACTTCGCACACAGCTTCACGTGTGGCACGATATTCTGCCTCTGTTGATGAGAGAGCAACTACTTGTTGCTTCTTGTTGTGCCAAGAGACAGGATCAGATCCAAGATGAAATATATATCCTGATGTTGACTTACGATCATCATATGATCTTGCATATTCAGATTCTGTGTATCATTGCAAGAAGAATTTTTTGTTCTTCTTGTATTCTAGGCCATATTCCATAGTACCACGGACATAGTGAAGAATACGCTTTGTTTCTTTCCAATGAGTGGTCTTAGGCTCCTACATGAACCTCGAAAGATAGTTGATAGCAAATATGATATCTGGCCTAGTATTGGTTAGATATATGAGACTCCCAATCAACTATTGATAGAGAGTACCACCTACCTGAGGTGAATCATCATATCACGATAACTGAATTCCTGTCTCCATAGGAGTTGCCATTGGCTTGCAATCAGTCATGCGATATTTTTCCAACAGTGTCTTGGCAATTTTTTTTGAGACACTTTGATGTAGTTCTCCTTCTAGCTGACTTCCAGACCAAGACAATATTGGAGAAGTTCAATATCTGACATCTCAAAATATTGATACAAGTCTCTTTTGACAATAGAGATCATAGTTTCTGAACTCCCTGTAATTAGCAGATCATCAACATAGAGTACAAGCAATACTATTTCATAACCTTGTTTCTTGAAATAGAGGTTTGCATCTGAAGGACATCTCTCAAATCCATGTTGCAGGAGGTGATTATCCATTTTTATATACCAATCTCGAGGAGCTTGTTTCAATCCATATAAGGATTTGACCAATTTGCACACTTTCTACTTTTGGCCTTCTTGTACAAACCCTTCAAGCTTAGTTATGTATACTTCTTCTTGGATATCACCATTTAGAAAAGCACTTTTGACATCCATTTGGTGAAATTTCCCCCATACTATGCTGCCATAGCATAAATAGCTCGAATTGTGGTCATCCGAGCAGTAGGTGCAAAATTTTCTTCATAGTCAATGCCTTCCTTTTGCACATAGCCATTTGAAACAAGATGGGCCTTATGCTTATCAATTGTCCCATCTACCTTGTACTTGACTTTGTACACCCATTTGCAGCCAATGGGCTTCTTTCCTTGTGGCAGATCAACAAGCTTCCAAGTTTTGTTCTTTTTCAGAGACATGTACTCAGCATCCATAGCATCCTTCCATTAGGGCTTGCTAAGTGCATCTTATACAAAAATGGATTCATGTTCATTCATTGAAGATATAAAAACCCTGTCATCATCTATATCCATATCCTCTGTGTCTTTATTTGGATATACAAAAAGTTCTTCAAAAGATTGACAAATATCATCAACCTCAGTAGTCTCTGCTGCTGCTCTTTCCTGTCGAGCCATACTACGAGTACGAGGTCTATCCAAAGTCAAATCTGGTGGAGTGGATAACTTTGCGTCTCTGATTGTACTTGTATACCATTTTGGATTCTTCTATTGTGGTGTTGAAGAAGAGGTAGAAGGACCCCCTGTCTGTGTTGTTGAAGGGAACTCCTCATCCTTCGATTCCACAAGATCTAGGTATACATCAAATTTGTTTTGTGATGTGAAAGCCTCATCAAAAACAACATCTCTATTGACATGAATTTTCTTGGTCAAATGATCTATCAAACGATAACCTTTAGAGTGCTCATCATAACCAAGAAAAATGCATCTCAATGTTTTCTCATCTAGCTTTTTCCTTTTCTCTTTTGGTATGTGCATGAAAGCATGACATCCAAAAATACGAAGATGAGATATGGAGGGTTTGCGTCCATTCCATGCTTCTTATGGATTCATTACTTGTAGGGCCTTTATGGGTGCCCTATTCAACAGATATAATGAGGTGGTGACAGATTCTACCTAATATTGTTGCCCAAGAGTAACTCCTGTGAGCATACAACGAACCATTTCCATAATAGAATGGTTCCTTCTTTTAGAAACTCTATTTTGCTGAGGATTGTAGGTAGTTGTTAACTGTCTTGAGATTCCATGCTTAGCTAAGAATGCTAAAAATTATTTAGAGGTAAACTCCCCCCTCGATTTGAGCGGACGATTTTAATAGAAGCCCCTGACTCCTCAACAGATTTTTTGAATTGCTAGAATAAAGAAAAAGCCTCAAATTTTAGTCGAAGAAAGAAAACCCACATCTTTCGTGAGTAATCATCTAAAAATAATTAAAAATACCTCTTCCCCCCACAACTATTGGGTGTGAAAGGACCGCACATATTGGTGTGAATCAACTCCAGAGGTTTCTGCACTCTTGTTGAGCTCTTCTCAAAAGGTACTCTATGTTGCTTTCCTATCAAGCAGTCAAAGCACACTGGCAATGTGATAGAAAGGGAAGGAAGACCCTTTACCATCTCATACTTACTAAGCTCAAGTAAGTAGCCAGAACTAATATTTATGTATCTCGTGTGCCATAGGGAAGTTGCTTCCTTGGTAGAGACCATCATGGCAACATGGGGAGTATAGATAGCATCCAAGGCAAATAATCCATGCTTATATGAAGTTGTTGCAATCTGCTTACCCTTCTTGGTAATTGTACAACACTTCTTGTCATCCTCAACATGAAAGTTGACAGCCATATTTTTATCCAAGATTTGTGTGACGACAACAAGTTGTTAGCCAATCCTGGAACATAGAGGACTTTTTCAATCTAACACTTGCCAGCAGAAAGAGTGACAAAAATTGTACCATATCCCTGAACCTTGTAGGTTTTGTCATCAGCAATAGTGATAGGTCTACCCTCTTTGGCCACAAATGATTCAAACCATGATTTGTCACCAGTCATGTGTTTACTAGCTCTAGAATCGACATACCATACAGGATCCCTCTCTTTGGAGACTATGGTAGTCATGAGCACCTTGTGTGCCCATTAAGAATCTGAGTCATATTCTTCAACATCAACATTCCCCTTGGATTGTTTGTTGTTATTTGGTGGTTTGTTGTGGCCTTTGTGCTTATTTTTATGCCAACACCTGTTGGTGTCATGATTGTCCTTTTTACAGATTTTGCAATCTCTTCTATTGAGATTGTTTTCCTTTTCCTTTTGAATTTTTTTAAGAATTTCCTCCCTTCAGAAAATTACCCTTCTTCTATGAACCTGTCCTAGTGGATTATAGGGTTGTATGAGAAGAATCATCCCTGTGAAGTTGGCGTGCCTCTTGTTGTTGAAGTAGATTGACCAACTCAATAAAGGTAATTGTTCTCTCTGATACCTGAATGGAGGTGATCAACGTATCAAAGGAATCAAGAAACTCATTACCACTGAATTGAGAAGCTTGACATTGATAATTTCTCCCAAATAATTCAATTTGCCTTTCAATTTAGATACTCTACAAAGAAAGAGCTCTACTATCTCACCCTGTTTCAAACTCAGATTATGAAGTTGTTTTGTAAGATGAAAAATGGTGGAATCATTATTTCCCTCATAAATAGTGGTAAGGGAATCCCATGCCTCTTTAGAATGCTCTTTGTCAGCTATATGAGGTTGAAATTCATCGGAGACAGCAAACAAAATGACCACCTTTGCTTGATTGTCTTTCTTGTCAAATGCGATCTGATCAGCAGTTGAAGTTGTAGCAATTGTGGATCCAGCTGCTGGTGAAGGTCGTGTTGTTGTTCCAAAAACAACATCCCATAAATATTCCATGATAATGACTACCTTCATCTTGTTTTTCTATGGTGTATAATTAGGACCTTTCAATAACTGATGAGCATCAGTCATTAACTTTGCAAAAGAAGCCATTGTGAGGGTTCCTTATATCACCAATTGGCCCCCCTTTCTTTATACCTTAATGCCAGGCCTTTATATCATACAAAATACCCGCCCTTATGTGAGGGAGACTATAGGTATTTTGAAAAAATCAAAAAAATTACCCGCCCTTATGTGAGGGAAACTGTAGGTAATTTTAAAGATTTTACGATACGTGGAACTTAGGCGGTACTGAAAGGGAATCATCTTGTTGATGGCACCTACCATAGAAAGTCATCAATCCTCATGCATGGGGCGTAACTTCCCCTAAAAACTATGGATTTTAGAACTCTCATCAGGATTTACACCTAAACACAAGAACGATTAGGGTAGTTGATGGAGTAAGAAAAATAGCAAACTGGAAAACTTATATCTCCCCAACGATTCATAGAGAACAAGCTCAGATGTCATTTTTGGTAGTTATATTAGGTGGCGGATATAGTAGCGCAATCACGAAAGCTTTACCTATAAGTGTTGGCCATAGGTATCACAAATTCCGAACGCTGCATTGCAAGAAATTGCACGTATGGGTTTTATGTATTCCAGGGACTTAGGGAGTGTATTTGATGTTAACTTTTAATGAAGTAGTGAAAAGTAAGAAAAAATGCAACATACAACATAAAAGTGCCCACAGAAATAAACCACTAAGTGTCGGGCCCTGCCAAAAATGCACCTTTACAATATTGCCAAAAAATTGCTTTTTCAAAAAAATTACTCTCAATCCCCCCTTGATTTTGGAAAAAATACTTTCCCCCTAAAAAAACTTTTTTTTTAGAACATTTTTTTTTTAAAAATTTTTTTAATAACTAGAAATTAAAAAAAAAAAAATCATATAGGAAAAAATTAATTTGTTTTTAATTAAAATTAATTTTTAAACTATATAAAAAATATATTTTTTTAACTTTAGTAAAAAAATATTAAAAAAATAATAATTCTTACCTGGGGGGATAGGCGGGATTTGAACCCGCAACCTCAGGGCTCCTTGAGCCCTACCAATCAGCCCACAACTAGGTGGGCTAGCAGGATGATCCGAAAGGATCAGGGGAGCTCTCAAAAGATATCACGTCATCTAGCCATCGACGAGCTAGATCTATAGGGTTGTTGTGTTGCCACTCCCGAACGTGGTCATCTAGAACACCGTCTCCAACAGTCAATGGTTTTGTTGCACCTGGTCACAGGCTACTCGTCATAGATAAGGATTTGCAGAGAGCACTGTCATGCCTCGACGTTGCGCGATGCCTCATACTATCATGAAATGTAGAGCATGGCAAGTCCAGGTTACAAACATAGATCTCACACCCAGATTACGAATGCAGATCTCAGGTGCTAAATGCTTAAACAAACCGATTGTTGTCACTATCGATATTTACACAATCGTCGAGCACCGAAGGGAGAAGAACAATGGAGGTGGCAAAAAAAATAGCTATCCCACATTCAATATGGGAAATCTTGTTCGGTGTTGAAAAATCAATACACGCAATGTATTGAGTGTCTACCATCGGGTAGGCTCTCCAAGCAGCAAACAGTCTCATGCAACCCATTGATTAGCGTCCCAATCAGCTAGGTTTTAGGTCTCCATGTCCCAGTCACCTAGGTTTTAGGTCACCACGTCTTGTCCCTAGTTAGCAGTATCCATGTCAGCCTACTTAGGTGTCTAGGAAGTCTGTTCACATCAGTCTTAGCGCTCAGGTTTACAAGTCCATGTATCGTGAAGGCCCATTCGGCTTGTTTAGGTTAGGGCTAAATTGGATCTGATCTACAATTAGGGTATCCGCATCATGATCTATCCAGATGCCTATGTCATCGTTCATGGTTAGGGTGACCATCGGTGATCTCTGCCATGTCATGTTCAATAGATCTCATGTCATCCTAGGTATCACTTAGGGATCTTGCCTAGTTATGCAATCCTCAGTCATGGAATTGTCCATAAGCGAGCTTGACTCTCAAGCTACGAATGAGCCCCAGAGCTCTAAAAATGGGTCTCGTTTACCAATTAGGGTCCCACTTTAGGTCCAAATGTAGATCTGTCAATTCGAGGTTCACACTAGCAAACCAAAGCCTCGAGAAGCATGCTCGATCGACCTAGTAATAGGAAGCATACCCAGTCAACCTGGCGAGCTACGAAATGAGCTCGACAAAGCGAGATCTGATACCATGTAAGAAATCAGACTAATTAACATTGATTAAACATTGTATAAATACTACAATAGTGGCTTAGATTAGCCCATAACCAATGGAGCTAACTACCCGACTTAGGTAGGAGTTTCAACAACATTAACAACTCACTAATAATGTAATAACCTAAGTACGCAGTACGTTAAAAAAATTTAGGTTTCCTCTTTGTAAGTGGGATAGGGTTTGCAAAGGAAATAATATTAGAGTATTAAGATTGTAGAATTGCATACTTATGAGTTTGGCATTAGGGGCAAAGCTTGGATGGATGTTGTTTAGAGATCAAGTAAAGAATTGGGAAATAATATTACTTCAAAAATATATAGGTGTTGGCAATTTTGACATTATGCCACATTGAGATTTTTGATGGAGTTTTGTTGAATGATTTTTTATTGTAAAAGTGGCAAAATATATTAATACTATGTTGCAGTATTTTGGCCTGTATAATGTGTTACAGTATTTTTATGTGTTAATTTTCCTTCTAATTTTCATGAATTTCATGCTTGGGAATAATGGGTGCTGCAAGGTAAATTGTTTGTGAAGAATCGATAAATATCACCTAAGGACGTCAAAAGAAAACAATGCTTGGAAAATCAAAGGAAAAGAAAAGACATAACAGCCTTTTGCCCGAATGAAGGATGGAAACACTTATCGCCTTTCCCCGGGGTGAAGACGTCTTTATTTTTGAAAAATCTTGTTGCTGAGCAAAGGGAAGAGCAAAGTGCGTTCACCCCAAAAATGGGTGACAAACTCGTTCGCCTCACTTTGGGACGAACGTAGAAAGAAAAAGAATGACAAGTTTGGCAATGACTTTCGCCCCAAGTGAGGGGTGAAAGTCCCTTTCGCCCCTCCTAGGGGTGAAAATACATTTTAAATGGTTAAGTCGAAGTGGGCCCGAAGTCGAAGCGCGACGACAATTCAAATAAGTGCGTTCACCCCAAAGATGGGGTGAAAGCATCATTCACCCCACTTTGGGGTGAATGCACCCAAGTTCAACTCGGAAAATATTGAGTTTGGGAGAACACAAAGGAAATAGCAAGGCGCCAGGATGGCATTGAAAATTCAACTCTGCATTCGTCCCAAGAGAAGGGTGAAACTACCTTTCGACCTTCCTTCGGGTGAACATATATATAAGACATAAGGTGTGGATCCCATTTTAGTGTGCGCTGAGAAGAGAAAAGATGAAATAACTTTCGCCCCAGGTGAGGGACGAAAGTCCCATTTGCCCCTCCCTAGGGTGAAGCTACAGGAAGAATGGTCAGACAAACATGTCAAAGGTTTTATTTTTGTTTTGGTAAAATATTAAAAGATTGGGTATTGAAAATTCAAAACCACATTCGCCCAAGGTGGAGGGTTATAGCGCCTTTCACCTCTTTTGGTGTGAACGTGTGTTTTAAAGAGAAAAGACATATTATATAAGGTGATTTCACCTTGGGAGGAAAGGTAAGGCTTTCATTTGTCTCCTTCAAAGATGAAACAACACAAGGATGATTTGAAGCATCAAGTGTAGAACTGAAGGAGTAATAAGTCGTTTCTACCCAGATTTTCTCTAGAGTTGGTTATTGCTATGATAAAGATGTGAATGAAATAAGAGGAGTTTTAAATCAGTATTTTTGCTTATCTTTTAGGTAAAATTATGAGCAATAGTAAAGGTGTAATTCTGAGTTGTGAATAGGGTGCCCTTTCCACCAAGGAGTGCAAATAAAGGGAAAATGATGTAAGTTAAAGGAGGCACTTTCGCTCATCGTTTTATTATGGGTGAATTCGATTTTAAACATCAATGGAGACTTTTCAAAGGTGCTCAAGTTGGATGAGTGATGGGAATTTAATGATTGGGGCGAAAAGTGATTGAAATTGTCGATTTCAAGCTAAAGGAGCTGCAACATTAAAATCATAGGGCGATTTTCATGAGTTCCAAGACATTTTGAATAGGGGTAAATTTCCAAGGCGCAATGGGTGCACCAAGTCATTGACCATATTTGTAGTTTTCCATGCACCGACACTCGAATGTGTTGATTTCTTGGGAGTTTTTCCTTAAAAGCTGGATCATTATCTCAAAAGGTGGATTTTCAAGATTTCCAAGGAGGAATTTCCTCACCAAGGTTCTTGATCTATAAACATTTTGTCTTCTGTGTATTAAATGAATAGAGGTGAAAACCTCTATAAATACTACTCATTTTCAATTGTAAAGAGGAGGATAGACACTCTGTAGAAAAACTATTCAAGTTTTCTACGTAAATAGAAGGAGTTGTGGCTTCTGATTTTGCAAGTAGTCTTTATGTGTGATTTCTTTCTGTTCAAGCATTTCTATTTTATATTCATGTTTGTTATCTATTGTTAAGTTCAAATTTTGCATCTGGATTTGGGCATTGTTGGTGTAAGTGTGAGTACTGGAATGCGATTCTAGAAGTTATCTCTAAGGAATTGTAAGTGGATTCTCTTGCCTCCTTTCTATTATATGTTGCTATGACACTTGGTTGGAATTCCTACTGCTAGTCTATCCCCAATCCTACATCTTTGGCCTATGGCTATATTTCCCATTTCTTTCTATTATTTCTAATTTCTTTCCTACAACTCTAGACTTAAATCAGTGTAGGATTAGTAAGGGAGCCAACCCTCTCTGGAGATTGGCATGGAGGACATTTCTTTCCTTCGACCTTTCAATGTTGGTCATGTCTAGGGCGCACAAATGTATGTTTGTATTTTAGGTAGATATTTGACCAATAGTTTTTGGCATGCTCGGTGGGACATTCAAAAGTTCCACTTTCAATAGTATTAAGGTTTGATGTTCACCTTCGTATTGTTAAGGTTAGAACATCTGGCGACTCAACTATACCTAGAAGCCTCCGAATGTGAAGGCAATGAAAGTTGTACTTCATGATCACAAGATCGAAGGCCAAAAATTTTGAAGATCCCATTGAGTTTTATGAACTTGACACCCAAATATTAGGAGAACACCCTAGATTAATCACTCCACCTCATACGTCAGTCATAACATCTTCATAGTTAGTTGGTGTGTTTTCCGTTCCTTCAAGTCCAGCTAGTACTGCTACTAGCATCCCACCTCCTCAACCTCACACACCAGTTAATATGGCTCAGAATCCACCACCACAACAACCACAACCACCAAGGTAGTTCCCAGCATGGAATAGCTCAGGAGCTTTGAATTTACAAGCATAAAATCTAGTCCCTCAAGCAGCATTGAAGGCTTTGCCTACCTATGATGGTACTGGTAAAACTGCTTATGAGCATATCCAAGATGTGGCTTCTTTGGTGATGATCCATGGCATCGTAGATGAAGATATTATGGTAAGATTATTGGTGTTGTCACTTAGAGGGAAGTTGTTGTATTGGTATCGATCTTTGCCACCTGCTACTATTACCACATGGGATCAGTTGGTAGAATTGTTAATCAAGAACTTTCATGAGCAAGTTGATCCTTTCTCCTTGCTGCATCAATTCATGAATATCCAAAGACATCCATAGGAGGAGATAGTGGACTTCAATGTCAGGTTCTCCAAAGCTGGTAGAGAGTTCTTGATGGCCTTCGGCCCACGCATGAGCAAGCTATATTTTACTATCTTAGAGCCTTTAACTCTGATATTGGTATGGTTGTCTGATAAGCCAATGTAAATACTTTTCTAGATCTGTACACGTGTAGAAGGCTAAAGTAGATTTGATTGCCATAGGTAAGCTTGCCTCTAAAGGTAACTATGCCCATCCTTCTTGATCTTCCACAACATTTGTATTCAAGTGCATTTTCATAGCCTATGCCTTCTATGTACCTTGTTCCCTCATGGAGCTCGGGTCCACCTCAAATTGCTCCAATCTAGTTCCACAACTCCTCACTCCAAGTATTTTATAATTACCTACACTAGTTATTCCGTAGTTGCTAGCACTAGTTCCTTTCCTAATGTTACCAATACCACCTATTCCATTATAGTTGCCTACTCCATCAATACCTCTACCTTTACCAACACCTCCTATACCCTCAAATCTTGATCCTTACATGAAATTATTACAAGAAATACAATCTGTTAATTCAGTCATAAGGACAATGTTGAATGAAATCATGATAGTTAAGAAGAAGCAAGTTGAAGCTGATTTTTGGTCAAGGAGGTTTCAAACACCACCAATTACTAGGGAGCAACCAACTACTAGCAAGGGTCTTAAGAGGAATACAATTATGTTGGAAAATGAAGAAACTAGTACATCGAAGAGAGCATATTGGTGCTCCACCTGTAATGATCCTCATGGAGAAGACACATGCATGGTTCATTTGAACTATGTATAGACATTAGCAAAAAGTTCTATTGGTGGACAAGTTAATATGATAATGGAAGTTGATCATAATTTTATGGTCCCTTCTTTGGAGCAAGTTTCAGTCCTTACGAGGGCTGGAAAGAAGTCGATGATTATTGATCCAGTAGAAATGGAGCCTCTGAAAGTTCTTACTGAACAAAAGGTACAAAATGAAAAGGTACAACCACAAGTGAAAGTACCTAGTGCAACAATGAAGTAACAAGATTCTATCTTATTGAAGGATCTATTGCCCAAGCAAGCTCAAGAGAAGTTGTAGATGAAGGCATCAACTTCACAGCCCATAGCCGCTCAAGTGCAAATGGAGGCAAAAGAACAAGCTAAAGAGCACCTCAAGTACCCATCATTGACTAAGCGATAAAGGGTGGAAGCTACTCAACAGTATCGAAATAAGTATGAGCAAGCTGTAGAAGAAAAGGTCCCTGGTACTTCTAATTATAATATTGTTGAGGAAATGAAGAAGATCCCTGCAAAGGTGAGTTTATATGATGCATTACAGTTACCTGGACAAGTTGACTTGTTGCAAGAGTCTCTCAAGTCTACAAAAGATCAAAAGAAAAGCCTTTCCCAAATAGTGTTAGCATAAACACTACCAACTTCTACCACTAGAAAGAATAGACCACCTCCATTCTATTTGTCTCTCAGAATGGAAGGGTGGATCATGCATAATTGTATGATTGACTCCGGTGCTGTGACTACTATCATGCCAAAGGTAGTATGTGAAGTCATGGGGATGGAGTATACAAGGAGTAGTCTAGGTGTATTGTAGTTG
This sequence comes from Wollemia nobilis, assembly GCA_028583015.1. NCBI lineage: Eukaryota > Viridiplantae > Streptophyta > Pinopsida > Araucariales > Araucariaceae > Wollemia > Wollemia nobilis. The sequence goes on along the minus strand of JAQPPZ010003518.1, from coordinate 3,255,610 downwards.
GATGGGACCCTAGTCAAAATGGTGGGAGTAATCAAGGATATTCCTATCGTTCTACACAACATACCTTAAATCACTGTCATCCAAGAAGTAGTGGTGGTTGACTTGGAACCATACTTTAGCATGTGTCTTTCGAGGGAATTCATAGCGAAACTAGGAGGATATATTTCCTTGGATTATTCACATTTGGAGATCCCATTCAAGGGAAGAAGAATCCACATCTATAATGAAAAGCCATCCACTTTTCATATAGAAAAATTGGAGGAAGAAGAAAAGCCCACTGGTGCAGTCAACATGATGATAGAGGAATTGCAAGAAGTGGACTTGATGGAGGAAGCTCTTGGTGAGCTCCACCTTGAGGATGAGTTTTCATTGATGGATTTCAATGCGATGGTAGAAACTGATATCGGTTGTTATACCATAACTAAACCTGAGTAGATTGAAGAAGAAGTCTCTGATTCCCTAGACCCTATCTCTGATCAGCTATGGAAGTTGTATTTTGATGGTGCAAGGTGTAAGAATGGTGTAGGGGCTGGAATTGTTCTTGTTTCTCCTACAGGGTTGCAGAAAACCTATTCATATCGGTTAACTTGGAGTTGCACGAATAATGCCATCGAATATGAAGCATTGTGCCTTGGTTTGAAGAAAGCTAAAAAGTTGGGCATAAAATAGTTGTAAATCTTTGGAGATTCTGAGCTCATCGTCAACCAGACTACAAACAAATGTGTGTCAAAGCAGCACTATTTGAAGGCCTACCGTAACAAGGTATGGGATTTGTTTGAGTCCTTTACAACATTGAACATTCAGGCGATTTCGTGAGAGCAGAACAAACATGCAGATATCTTAGCTTCCCTTGGTGCTAATTTCTCTCTCGTAGAGCAAGTAGTCAGGAAACCCAAGATTGTGAGGGTAATTTATAGACCTTCGGTCCCTGATAAAAATATTTATTGGCAAGTGTTCGATAATGATGAACAAATAATCAATTTTTTGATTAAGGAAGCTGCAAGTGCAGAAGATAGAATACTTGTCGAAGAGGAAATGGAAGGAATGATTCAATTGAAGAACAATCACATTCCTAGGGGATTGATTTCTCTTGAGAGTTTATTTGATCAAAATGATAGGGTAGAGAAACATAAGATCAAGGTGGATGCGAAGGAATACAAGGAAATGCAGTTGGAGTCTAAGAAGATTATCAAAGTTGGAATAGACTGTACGTCGAAAGAGCTTGAAGATATTAAAAATTTGTGTTATGAGTTTCTAGACATCGTCGCTTGGAGCTATCATGATCTAAAAGGATATGATAAGAATGTGATCCAACACACCATTGAATTGCAGGAAGGGGTGAAGCCTTTTCGGTAGAAACAATGGCCTATCAACCCAAAAATTGAAGTGCTTATGAAAGTAGAGTTGTTAAAAATGTTGGAGGTAAAAATAATTTATCCTATCAAGCACTCAACATGGGTGGCAAACTTGGTTCTAGTTCGAAGAAAAATGGAGATATTCACCTATGTGTGGACTTTCAGAATCTGAACCAAGCATCCTTGAAATATCACTATCCTTTACCATAGATTGATCAGATTCTCCATGTAGTCGTTGGAGCATAGAGATTTTCATTGCTTGATGGTTTTTCTGGCTACAACCAGATCTGGGTGAAGGATGAGGACCAACACAAAATGACATTTACTACAAAATGGGGCACTTTCACCTATCAGAGAATGTCATTTGGTCTTTCCAATGTTGGTGCCACCTTTCAGAGAGCTATGGATATCACTTTCGATGAGTTGTTGAATAGAGTTATTGTAATTTACCTTGATGACATGACTATTTTCTCACATCATAGGGAAGAGCACGTCTCTCATCTGAGGCAAGTGTTTAAAAAATATTAAGAATTTGGAATTTCCATTAACCCGAAGAAATCCATTTTCGCTGTCAAAGAGGGAAAACTCTTGGGACATGTGATTTCACAAGAAGGATTGGCGATTGATCCTATGAGAGTTGAGGCTCTCTTGAAATTACCACTACTAGTTAACAAGAAGGATCTGTAATCATTCTTTGGTCAGATCAATTTCATTCAGAAATTCATTGCTGATTTTGCTCAGGTTGTAAAGCCAATGATCGAAATTCTAAAGAAGAATGTAGACTTTAAGTGGATAGAAGTAAGAAGATAAGATTTCAAAGAAATCAAGGAGAGAATCACCCAAGCGCTAATATTGATTAATCTAGATTATTCAAAATATTTCATCCTTTATGTAGTAGGAGAATAGGAGAGTTATGTTGTTGTCCTCACTCAAAAGCAAGATGATGGAGATGAGAAATCGATTGCTTTCCTGAGTCAAGTCATTGTACCACACTAGGAGAAGTATAACTTCATTGAGAAGTAGGTGTATGCGGTTATGAAATCCTTGAAGAAATTTTGACATTTCATTTCATAGAGTAAGATAATCATCTATGTTATTCATCTAGATGTCAAAAATTTCATTCTTCAAGGAGAATTAGGTGATAAGAGAGCAGGTTGGGTCTCAAAGATTTAGGAATATGATGTGGAGATCTGACCGACTAAGTTGGTTCATGGATGAGCTCTCTACCAAGAATTGGCCAAAAGTGTAGCTTTTGGATCACTGACTCTAGTACAGGATGAGGTTATCAATGAAAGCAACTTTGTGAATCGAGCTACAGGTGATCATGATTGGATAGAGGACCTTGTCGAATTCTTTACATCTAGGAAATGTCCATCACATCTTGATGCTTCACAATGATGAAGATTCAGACTGCAAGCGCTTAGGTATGTCCTGTTGCCAAGTGGGCTATTCCATAAGAATATAGATGGAGTACTCCTCAGATGTGTGAAGGAGTCAAAGAAGCAAAAAATCTTGGAGGAATTCCACTCTAGCTTATCCAGTGGACATTATGCAGGAAGGCCTATGGCCTTGAAGATCATCCGAGCTAGGTATTTCTGGCCTACTCTTTTCGTAGATGCACACAAGGTGAGCCAAAGTTGTGATAATTATCAGTGGTATGTTGGTAGGAATAAGAAAGTATCTCTGCCTCTGCACCCGATTCAGGTGGAAGCACCATTTCAGTAGTGGGGCTTGGATTTCATTGGAGTTATTGATCCTCATTCCTCCATCGAGCATAAATATATCTTGACAGTGACTGATTATTTTACCAGGTGGGCAGAGGCCATTCCGACCAAAAAAGTAGATCAGGCTACAATCATCTCCTTCCTTGAGGGATTGATTACCCATTTTGGTGTTCCAGATGCCATTGTAATAGATAATGGGACTCCATTCATTGGGGCCAATATCATCAAATTTGCAAGTAGGTATGGGATTTATCTCAAGACTTCCTCCAATTATTACCCATAAGGAAATGGTCTGGCTGAATCCACAAACAAAAATTTGCTTTGGATCTTGAAAAGGACACTTGGGAACAATAAAAGGAGTTGGCATCTATTGTTAAATTAGGCTTTATGGGTAGATCGTATATCAGTTAAGAAGTCTATTAAAGCCTCTCCTTACTCTTTGGTGTATGGAAAAGAGGTAGTGTTACCCACTCATATCGAGCTACCTGTCCTCCAAACATTGTAGTTGTTCAAAGATGAAGATGATGAGTTTGATCCAATGAGTGCAAGGTTGGCTCAATTGTTGTAGCTAGAAGAGGAGAGAGAAAAGGTATATGAAGCTTTCATCGAACATGCAAAAGTGATGCAAAAGTGGTTTGGAAAGAAGACAATAGAATGCAAGTTTTAGGTGGGAGATCTAGTCCTCAAGTGGAATGAGAACAAAGCTAAGCTAGGGAAGCACCACAAGTTTGATGCGATCTGGGAAGGTCCATTTCAAGTTTCTATAGTGAATTTGGTGAATGCGTATTATCTTCGAGATATGGATGGTTGGGATCTATCGATTCTAGTTAATGGTCTTCATCTGAAGGCCTATTTTCAATGATGTAATCAAGAGGTACAAGTGTGTAAATATGTACAGATTTTATTTACAAGTATTTTATTGCTTTATAAAAAAAAATGAGGAAGTATGAGATGAACTTTGCTTTGAAAACTGCTCTCTTAGAAAATCAATTTCACCCCAAATATTTCCATGAGGACATATTACATTTTTGGGCAGAATTAATGGTTGCACTGAAAAGTTTTAATAGGTTTAAAAAGCTTGAAGTTAAAAGGTTGCTTTACTTTGCAAGTCTTCAAGTTAAAAAGAAATGTTTAGGAAAGCTTCGAAGACACAAGGAAAATGTATGGAAGTAAAAAAAGTGCCTTAGATGAAAAATTAAAGCACAGAAGGCAAATCATGGGGTTTGATTTCAGAATCATGGATTTTAACAATTAAAAGTGCTTTCACCCCCAAGAAAGGGTGAAAGCCCCATTCGCCTCTCATTGGGGTGAATGCATTCTAAAAAGAGAAGAGTATATGAAAACAGAGTTGTGGGAAATGCACATATATCTAAGGAAATTGTGGCCCAAATGAGTTAAAGTAAGAGATCAATAGCGCTTTCACCCCATGTGAGGGATGAAACTCTCGTTCGCCTCTCATAGGGGTGAAACAATATGCAAAGGTTTTAAAATGTGGGGGGCGCGCTTTGATTTTAATGATACAAGGAGTTATAAAATTTTAATTAAAGAAGGTAAAATAAAAAAAGAAAAGAAAAGCAAGAGTTTTATATTATTAAAAGCTTTTGAAAAAGAAAAAGAAAAAAATTAAAGTTTTTAAATTGATTTTTTTTTATATATGGCATGAAAATAAAACAAAGAAGAGAGAAAATAAAAAGCTTTAAAAGGTGCTTTTCTAAATATGGGGTGAAAAAGAAAGGCAAGAAATTGTTTTAAAAGGATGAAGTTTGCCATGAATTCAATCAAACAGATTGAAGGCATTTTCGGAGCGAAAGAAGAAGAGATCAAGTGCGCCATCAAAGTATTTTTGCCCCTCCATTGCTTTTTTGGGCATGTGATGATTTTTTTGAGCGCCCTCTCAAAGTGATTTTCCCCACTAGCACATGTTGAATTTTGATGGAAGTTGAGACACATTTTTGGAGCATTTAATTTAAAATGTGTACTCGGATTTGCGTTGGGAGGCGTTTTGGCATTCTCAAGGAATGAAATCTCACATCGATGAAAGCAAGGGTGCCCATTGGATCACAGGTGGTGGATTTATTTTCTTGAAGTAGTTTTAGTAGCTAGGGCATATTTTTCAAAGGTATAATGCAGATAAGAAGGGCATATTTTTCAAAAGTAATTTTACAATGAATTAATAGTCAATTATCGTTAAGCATCAAAATTAGTGTCGATTAAGGGAAATGAGGCATGCGCCCTCCTAAATTCACCAAAATAATTTACTGCATTTACTCTAGTGGTTGAGAGCTCATTCTATAAATAGAGCATAGGTAAATTTGCTCAAAGATTAAAATTTTAAATTTTCTATCGGTGCATTTTCAAGCTTTTGGTTGTAGAATTTGTAGAATCTTCAGGGTTATTGACATAATGGGTAAGAAAAGCAAAGAAGTGAAAGATATTGTAGAGCCTAAATAGTTGAGAAAGAAAGTAGAAGGTGGGATAAAATCCAAGAAGGCCTATAGAAATGAAAATGTAGATTTGGACCCGTACTCTAACACCATGGTAGAGGTTGGGGACTACTTGATCACCAATAAGGGTATGGTGAAGCTTTGGTAAGATGTGGAATTCATGTAGTAAAGAAAGGATTGATGTTGGAGAGCCCTTTGACTATGTCATTTTATGCATAATTATTTTGGTATTTGTGTACACCCGTACACCCTTGCCTGGAGTTGGTAAAATTGATTGCCAGATTTTATAATCTAGTTACTAGGGTAGTTCGAAAAGTGAATGGGGAGGTGCTTTTCTCTATCTCTATCGATGAAGTGAGGGAAGCATTTGCCTATGGGTTAAAACCTCCTTCTGATATGATTTTTAAGAAGTTGCATATTAATGAGCAAGAAGAGAGATATGTGTCTACTGTGACAATGCGCCAGTTCATGGAGGCACAATTGATTAAGGAGCCATAGCTAGGGTAGTTACCAAATTTACCAAAATCATTGTTTGAATTCAAAAGCCTAGATTTATTTTTGATGTTGGTATGGGTTGCTAGTCTTTCTACAGATTCCACGGTTCACAAGTGGCAAGCGGCGCTTGTGCAATGTATATCTCAAGTGGAGTTTTATGCTCCAATGACAATGAGAAAGGGGATAAACTCAATTTATTTTGATTGGGCTGATTTCATATATCAAAAAATGCATATTCAGTTAGAGAAATTGAATATCGAAGAGGAGACTTCATTCAAGCATACCTCCTTCCTCGTCTGGTATTTCTTCTTTCATTTACATCAACATTTTTTATTTATTGTAGTAAAACAAGTTGATGAGGAGGATGAGCTGTTGCTAGTTTATATGTGGACTCCCACTCTGTCAAGGAGGGAGTCATTCTATAGTTTTAACCACTTATTTTTGGGGCCCACAATTGAGTTGATTTGTGGCAAGAGTGAAAGAGTGCCATAGGAAATGAAGGAGGCGGTTGTCATAGTCGAGAAGGGTGACATATTTTTGTTAACTCAAGGTGTAGTTGTAAGAATTTATGGCTTCATGGGCAAGCCATTCCTGCTTCCATATTTCACCATCGAGCATGTTTTTTCCATGGAGGTGGTGCACTAGATGGATTATACTAATGATGTTTATGGAGTAAGGGCACAGTAAAATAAGAACTTGCACGATGTCATTCAAGTTTGGTAGCATAGAGGTGAACCAGGTCAACAATAGGTTACTCACAGAGGCTCTTCAAGACCTGGGCCTAGTAGAACTACCGCAATGATGGAGATATGACCCATTGGGAAATTTTTGGAAATAATCAAGGCCAAGACTTTTCATTGCTGTCCATGACCGGATATTCAGGAAAATCGTAACAATTTTGATGGGCATGATTTAGAGTGGCATGTTGAAGATATGATGTCACTTCCTTCGTGGCATGACTTCTATGAGCAAGAGGTCGAATATAACCCCATAGTGCATAGAGATCAAATTCCTCTATCGAGACTATTTGGCTAGATGAAAGAACAATTGCCCATGTGGATCGAAGAGAAGATTATGAATTGGTGGATTATGCGGGTCCATAGAGGAAAAATTATGTCTCCTTATGGGTTGAATATGGATGAGGCATTTTTGGAGGCGTATGATGAATTTTTTAATGTCTATCAACCTATCACTTTCACCAAGGTCATGCCTCAAAGTTTTCAAAAGTCTGATAGTGAAGAAAGCGTGGCTAAAGAAGAGCACCCAATAGTTGAGGAAGCGACACCTGAAGAAGAAGAGCAATAATACATCTTTAAAAGGAGGTCACAGTGGGTGAAGCAAAATATAGATGAGGCACCTCTGTTGGAGAAGCAAAGTGTTGGAGAGGTGCTTCCATTTTTGAAGGCTACAAAGAGGCCAAGAACTGGCACTATTTCTTCATCTACTATTGTAGTTTTATTGTAGTTTCCATAGTTGTATGCTAAATTAATCCACCTCTAGTGTCGGTTCGCTTGTTGCCCAAGAGTTCCCATTGATTCATGAGCAATCATTGGACCAGTAGGTTGAAATTGTTAACCTTGAAGTGGAAGTAGAGGAGCAATATGAAGAACTTATTACATAGTCACTTCCATCACCAGGACACATGATGCCCATGCTCGAAGGTACATCTCCCTTCCCTCTTCTTCTACTCAAGAGCAAGTAGTGGCTGTCAGTTCATTTCCTTCAGTCCCTACTTCTTCTCTCCTCCATTTGGTATACCTTCCATTTCCATTTTGCTCCCTTCCTCTCATCCACAAGTCACTACTACTCCTTCTTCTCTTCCCCTCTCTTTGGCCTCCCTTTCTTTTAGTTCATTTGCATCAGGTCCGAATCTATTTTTGTATCCTTCCCCTTCCATTTCTGCCACTTCCACTATAGTTGTAAGTACACAAGCTCCTCCAAGAGTGAGCGTAACTACAACTGAACCTGGTTCTTCCATCCACTCTACCATTTTGGTCCCCCCTCTCATATTTGTCTCCTCTTCTTCCTTTGAGCTAGATCATGCATAGATTTTGGTCCCTTTCACACCATTTTTGGAGATGCAGGTGCTACCTAAAATCGAGGTGATGCCCAAGCAGCCCAATGTAGAAAATATTAATCATGCTCATCTCAGTTCATCATAGTGGCTGAAGAGCCATAGGAGAAAGGAGGCACTTGCTCCAGCTAGGCCGCTCAAGAAAGTCACCTTCGATCTAGTTGCTATGGAGGCTCACACTACTAAGATAATTCCCCTGGTCCAAAAGCCACAAGGAGAGATGACACCAAGCGATTACGCTTATGAGATCATGATGGAGGACCTGACGAAGATTGATCCCACTAAGAAAATGGGGAATATCCAGGTTGATATGAGCTCAGTTTATTTGCATGATGAATATTATAAGCAGAGATTTTATGACTTCGAGACAAAAATTGTTGAGCTTGAGGATGCCTTGGTAGCAAGTAGAGCACAGTAGGAGAAGATGGTGATAGAGGTTGAACAATGGCATCAACAAGCAGGGGCTCATCAAAAGGCGAAATATGCAGTGGAGCAGTAGGTGCAGTCATTGAAGGCACAACTTGAGTCTATACAGAATCAACTGGTAGAGAAGGCCACACAAGCTGTAGGCTTCTCTCAAAAAATAGTTAAGGAGGCTCACCTTCGGTTGGCTCAAAGTTGTGAGAAGTTGGTAGCTAGAGTAGTTCAGGTTCTTGTAGTATCTCTATGAGGCTCGAATTCAGATTCAATTGAGCCAGCAAGTAATAGATAGTATTGAGGAGATGTTGGAGCCTCATCTGGAGATGGCTATGAAAATTCAAGCCTTGGCTCAGTCCAATATGTGCATTCACCCCATGAGTGAGATGGATCGAGCTTGGTCTACTACCAAGGTTACATTGCATAGCTACTTCCAGAGGTTGGATCTGGTGAGAGAAGGTAGGAATCTCCTCAACACAATGGAGCGGGAGCATACTATTTCAATGATCCATTTTGATGCTCTCATTGATATGGGATTTCTAGATTTTATCGATGAATGGGGTGAGCCTCTACCAAAGGAATAGTTGGAAGCGGCCTGGAAGAATTTTGTGGAGGACACATCAGAAATTGATAAGTGGGAGGAGCCAATCATAGAGGAATAAGTGCTGCTGCTTATGAAGAAGTTCACCCGCATGGAGTTGTCCTTGTTCGAGTTGGCCCAATGAGCTAAGCACCTTAGCCTGGAGGATACCAAGAATCTATGGTATATTTATGAATCACTTAGTGTTCCTTGCTTGTTCACCACACATGCTTGGGCTGAGGTAGTTATAGTTTATGAAATCACCTATGAAATTTTGAAGGAGCAAGAAGAGTAGGTCATAGTAGAGCAAGAAGTAGCAAAGAGTAGTAGCAAGAGTAAGAGGTGGTTAAGAAGGCAGATAGTTGAGCAGGTTTAGAAAAGACGTCCAAATCAGAAGCGCCAACCAAGGCAATCGATAAGAAGACCCACTAAAGAGCCCAATGGATAAAGGCCTGGGATCACTTGCATCCATGCGAGTTGGATACCCCATGAGCCACCAAAAATATTGGCAATTTTGATATTATGCCACATTAAAATTTTGATGGAATTTTGTTGAATGATTTTTATTGTAAAAGTGACAAATATATTAATACTATGTTGCAGTATTTGGATATAATGTGTTATATTATTTTTTGTGTTAATTTTCCTTCTAATTTTCATGAATTTCATGCTTGGGAATAATGGGTGCTGCAAGGTAAATTGTTTGTGAAGAATATAAAATTTGGGTCAAAAAAATGCTAAAAAAAGAAAAAAATATTAAAAAAGGGAAGATAAAAAGTGCGTTCACCCCAAAAATGGGCAACAGACTCATTTGCCTCACTTTGGGGGAATGTAGATAAGAAAAAGATAAGTTTGGTAATGACTTTCACCCCAAGTGAGGGTGAAAGTCCCTTTCGCCCCTCTTAGGGGTGAAAATACATTTAAATGGTTAAGTTGAAGTGGGCCCGAAGTTGAAGCATGATGATAATTTAAATAAGTGCGTTCACCCCAAAGTTGGGGTGAAAGCATCGTTCACCCCACTTTGGGGTGAACATCCTCAAGTTTTAAAGATAATGATAAGTGGTTGACTAGTCAAATGGACTTTCGCCTCAAGTGAGGGGTGAAACTCCCTTTCGCCCCTCCTTGGGGTGAAAGCTCAACAAATGGTGAGTTTGGGCGAACACAAAGGAAATAGCAAGGTGTCAGGATGATATTGAAAAGTCAACTCTGCATTCATCCCAAGAGAAGGGTGAAAATACCTTTCGCCCTTCCTTCGGGTGAATGTATATATAAGATATAAGGTGTGGACCCCACTTTAGTGTGCATTGAGAAGAGTAAATATGAAAGCACTTTCACCCTAGGTGAGGGGTGAAAGTCCCATTCACCCCTCCTTAGGGTGAAGCTATATGAATAATGGCCCAACAAACATGTCAAAGGTTTTATTTTTGTTTTGGGTGAATATTAAAATATTGGGTGTTGAAAATTCAAAATTATGTTCACCCAAGGTGGAGGGCGACAGTGCCTTTCACCCCTTTTGGGGGTGAACGTATATTTTAAAGAGAAAAGACGTCTTATGTAAGGCGCTTTCACCCTGGGAGGAAAGGTAAGGCTTTCAGTTGCCTCTTTTAGAGGTGAAATAACACAAGGATGATTTGAAGCATCAAGTGTAGAACTGAAGGAGTAATAAGCTATTTTTGCCCAGATTTTCTCTAGAGTTGGTCTACGATGAAGATATGAATGCAATAAAGAGGAGTTTTAAATCAAGTATTTTTGCTTCTCTTTTAGGTGAAATTATGAGCAGTAGTAAAGGCATAATTCTGAGTTATGGATAGGATGAAATTATGAATATCATTGCTTTGAGGGTGCCCTTTCCACCAAGGAGTACAAATAGAGGGAAAATGATGTAAGTTAAAGGAGGCACTTTCGCTCATCGCTTTATTTTGGGTGAATTCAATTTTAAACATCAATGGAGACTTTTCAAAGGTGCCTAGGTTGGACGAGTGATGGGAATTTAATGATTGGGGTGAAAAGTGATTAAAATTATTGATTTCAAGCTAAAGGAGCTGCAACATTAAAATCACAAGGTGATTTTCATGAGTTCCAAAACATTCTAAATAGGAGAAAATTTCCAAGGCGCAATGGATGCACCAAGTCATTGACCATCTTTGCAATTTTCCATGCACCGACACCCGAATGTGCTGATTTCCTAGAGATTTTTCCTTAAAAGCTGGATCATTGTCTCAAAAGGTGGATTTTCAAGATTTCCAAGGAGGAATTTCCTCACCAAGGTTCTTGATCTGTAAACATTTTGTCTTCTGTGTATTAAATGAATAGAGGCGAAAACCTCTATAAATACTAGACATTTTCAATGTAAAAGAGAGGATAGACACTCTACAGAAAAACTATTCAAGTTTTCTGCATAAATAGAAGAAGTTTTGGCTTCTAATTTTGCAAGCAGTCTCTATGTGTGATTTCTTTCTGTTCAAGCATTTCTATTTTATATTCATGTTTGTTATCTGCTGTTAAGTTCAAATTTTGCACCTGGATTTGGGCATTGTTGGTGAAAGTGTGAGTACTGGAATGCGATTCTGGAAGTTATCTCCAAGGAACTGTAAGTGGATTCTCTTGCCTCCTTTCTATTATATGTTGCTATGACACTTGGTTGGAATTCCTGCTGCTAGTCTATCCCCAATCCTACATCTTTGGCTTGTGGCTATATTTCCCATTTCTTTCTATTATTTCCAATTTCTTTCCTACAACTCTAGACTTAAACCGGTGTAGGATTAGTAAGGGAGCCAACCCTCTCTAGAGATTGGCACGGAGGACATTTCTTTCCTCCGGCCTTTCAATGTTGGTCGTGTCTAGGGCGCACAAACGTATGTTTGTATTTTAGGCAGATATTTGACCAACAATAGGTTATCTTAATGCAATGAAATTATTTAGGAAAAGAACCCTACCCAAAGGATCATCAACATGGAACTTCATATCATATAGTTTATAATTTTTAAATAAATATATTAGATGGTTAGTCAATGAGGGGTTTTTTGCACATTTTTGGTTTGATGCTTGATTTAGTCCTTATCCTCTTATCTCTAACCCAAAATGGCAACCATTATCTCAAGCATGCCTAACTTGTAAATATCCAAAGGTCAAAGACTATATTAATATGAGCAATAACTCTAGATCATGGATTTATATTAGTAACATGGTTGAAGGAGAGGAACTCAAACAAATTACATATGAACTTCAAAATGTTCTTCAATAATTATTTTTTGCAATTTTTATAATAAAGGATGAATTGGTTTGGATTCTATTAAATGATGGTGGATACTCAGTCAATTTGGGATATGAGGATATAAAGAAATCAAAATTTCCTACTTCCAAATATTTTTTTGGAAGAATATTTGATCATTAGAGGCTCTCTCTAAGGCCTTAACATTCCTTTGGTTAGTAATTCAAAGTAAGATTCTTACAAGATAGAGTTTACAAATAAGAGAATATCATGGACCTTTCAAATGTGCCTTGTGTAAGAATTATTTAGAAACATCATACCATTTGCTTCTTCATTATCCCTTTTCTCACACTATTTGGGTTTACTTTTTATAAAATATAAAAATATATTAAGTAGCTCCATCAACATTGAAAGAGTTGATGAAATGTTGGATTAATTATTTTAAAGCTAAAGCATTATGTATTTTGTGGAGGATTGACCCTTCCATTATTTGTTGAAATTTATATCTTGAAAGGAATAATAGAATTTTTTAAATAAATCTCAAGATCATGCCCACATTTGAAATCATATTATTGCATCTCTTGCATAGTGTCTACAAATATTGTGCTCATCACAGGAAATCTCAAGTGTGGAAAAATATGTGGTATCAACTTGGCTACAATATTTGAACATGCATAGAAGAGTCATCTACGATAATGGAATTAAAACAAAGGATCTACTTTGATCTAGGGTAGAATAAAAATGTCCAAAAACTAGGTTTATCAAAATTAATTTTGATGGTGTTTCTAAAGGAAATCTTAGAAAAGATGATGGAGGTGGTGTTTTTAGAAATAATGAAGGAAAATTATCCTCACTTACTCATAATCATATGTAACATCAACTAACAACTATGCAGAGGCTAGGGAACTTCTAACAGAGATTAAAATTGCAAGAGAAAAATGATGGAAATATATTTTAATTGATGGGGATTCACAAAATATCATTAATGCTATCAACAAAAATGGATGTGGGGATTGGATAAAAATGATATTATTGTCGATGTTCATAAGCTATTACTAGATACAATCTATTGGAAACGAGAGCATATTTATAGAGAAGGAACTCGAGTAGTAGATAATTTAGCCAATCATAGTGTTGATATTCATATTGGTGAAATTCAAATTTTAGAAGACAATTGGCCAAGTGAGATTCTATCTGTTAATAAAATGATGTCAAGGATCTAATTCTAAAAACATAGCACTTTGAGGAAGTTGAAAAATATATTTAATAGAAAAATAAATTAAAAAAACTTGTGAGAAAAAGTCATGCTTGATATGGTTTAATTGACCTAACAACAAATGTTATATTTTGGTATTTTGATGGAAGTGACCCCTAATAAATGCCATAAATAACTTATTAAAAAACAATAATTAACTAAAAAAGAGATTATAACTTTGTAGATAAATAATTGTATTCAGACGATAGTTAAAAAAATAAAATTGATCTCGAATTTTTTGGGGCATGGCTTTATACTCAAAAATTCCAAAAAACCTATTTTTTTATCCTAACCACACTATCAAGGGAATAACTTTGTTCTCAAGGCTCCACTTTAATCCATTAAAAAAATATTTGAAATCTTAAAGGGAGAACAACAAATTTAATAGGCAGCCCTATCACAGATCCTCAATAATGCAAAACCAAATATATACTAAAAATAGTAATTTTTTATTTTTATATTATCATACCCAAAATGTATCTCTAGCCATGTTGATACATCAATAAAAATAAAAACATAAAAAATAATTCATATGCATGTAAGTTTAATTTAATATGCACTTCATAACTCATAGAATGTGAATCATTATATCCCTATATGGGAGACCTAACACATGGAAGGTGAACCACCATAGTTTCATGTGAATGACCTCCCATATTCAATGCAGTGGATATCCAACACAAAAAAAAAAATTATATGAAGAGAGATGCACCCTTAATGCAAAAAACATGAATAATGGATGCAATGTTATAGCCTCTTCTATCTTCTAATATATTGCTTGCATTGTACTTTATTTTTTGAGCAATAAAATTATTATTATTTTTTGCTTATGTACCTATATTTTAATTTCTTATACTTTGCTATAATTGGATTGCACTCTTTCTCAATATTCCTTAACTCAAAATTCTAAGTTTCAAATTTAGTGGTATTAGAGCACTCTATATTTTGAGTGTATATCCATAAACACAAGATCATGATATCGAAATTTTAGGTATCAGATACAACATCTCACTAACTGCATCCTTTGTCATTGCAAATTATCTTATATGGGAACTAGAATTAATAACACTAATATAGTCAATTCTTTCAAGGAGATGTTGAATGAACCCTTATGAATAGAGGAATGAAATGATGAATAAATTTCTCAAACTATTTAATGAATCCTTGCTCTAAATTTTGCAACCTCCTCCACACAACCTCTCACTACTCTAACACCATTAAATGCTTCCACCTATTTGAATATGTAGGTGAATTTTGATATTCCTACTTTTGAAGAAAAAATTAATGTTGTCCTAGATAATTGGTTGGATCATTTAATTCATTGACATAAGAAAACCACTTTTGCACTCTTGAAGGCTTCATTATCTATTCAAAATTAGTGGGAAGCATATTACAATAGGTTCAAGAACAATAATGAAATTGAAGTGGCATTCACATGAGATTATTTCATGAAATCCATCAAGGAAGAATAGTATCTTGTTTGAGCCTATGAAGACCAATATATACAATAGTAACAATTATGGCAAGGTAAATACTAGTATGTTCAATATTATATTGATGTTTTACATTCCATGATAGAAAACTAGGTATTCAATATTTAAAAAAGCATTGAATCATTAAGTACCATAGTGTCCTACAATGGTACATTTGAGAGGAAAAGGACCTCTTATAATTCAACATATTAGGAGAGGCATACAAACTTGCTATAAAATTAGAGTTGAAGCACAAAAACAAAAGTAGAAAATGAGTAAATAATAAAAATTGAAATACTAGGTACCAACCAAAGAAAGAAAAGAGTGACACTCCAAAGAATCAAGACAAATGGATTAAATTGTAAAATCAATATTGGAAGCAAAAAACTACTCCCAAGAAAAAATTTCTCAAAGGGCCAATACTTGAAGAAGTGGTCTTTTATTGTTCACCCCCCCTCCCCCCCACCGCCCTCTCAGTATAAGCTTGTGTTCTTCAATTGGTATCAAAGTTGGTTCCTTCAAAAAAGGTTTAATAGCTTGAAGGAAGATCTTACAAGAACACAAATGGCAAAGAAAGGCAAAGGCATAACCATGAGACACAAGAAGAAAAGAACACACATGGTCATGAAAGAAAAAGAAGATGAATTTGATATTGTTGTTTTGGGAGGAAAAATGGAAATATATTCAAGATATGAATCAAGCGATGGATAAAAGATCAGATTGATAAATATTTGTACCATATGTAGGAATACATGTCACCATGCAGCTTATTTTCCATAAGAAGTTGAGTAATATTTTGTTTGTGGTCAACTCGATCATGATGCAGGTTATTGCAATGGGTTTAGTATCGATGAAGATGAAGATGATAC
Source organism: Wollemia nobilis (assembly GCA_028583015.1). Lineage (NCBI taxonomy): Eukaryota > Viridiplantae > Streptophyta > Pinopsida > Araucariales > Araucariaceae > Wollemia > Wollemia nobilis. The sequence continues at coordinate 3,239,714 of JAQPPZ010003518.1, read as the reverse complement.
TCTCAAAACTAAATTCCTAGAGGTTGGTTCAGAAAAGGATAACAGGGACAATCAAAATAGGTATGAAGAAGAAACTCTACTTTCAGTAATAGAAGAAAATACTCCTATTGAAGATCAAATAAAAGAGAGATATTTAGAAAAATATAAGGAGGAAGCTACTCTTAAGGAACTTGTTAAGTTGAAAAAGGAAAACTCAGAATTAAAGGCTCAAATACAAGAGGATGAGAAATGTAAAGCAAAGTTTCTACAAGATCCCTTTGACTTGAAAGATAAGGTTGAAAAGGCACGAAGAGTTGAAAAATGTATGGTTGAGCAGTCAAAGGTAAAAGAGCTAGAATGTAAAAGACTTATCGTTGATATTGAAGAATTAAAAAGGGAGAACTTAGGATTAAGTTTTCAAGCTCAAGAAGATAAGGAATCAAAAGCAAAGTTTCTACAAGAGCTTACTAAATTCAAAATTAAGGTTGAAGAAGCAAGGAAAATGGAAGAAGGTATGACTAAATAATTAAAGATAAAATATTTAGAGTGTGAAAAACTATAACATGAGATAGTTTCACTAAGGATGGAAGTAAAAGGCTCTAAGGACAAGCTACACAAGTTTGAGAAAAAATCAAATACTTTGGATAAGATTATCAATACACAAAGATCATCAACCACCAAAATAGGACTCAATTTTGAAGAAGAACAAGGGAAACAAGAAGCAAAAAAAGGAGAGTCAAGCTCAAGCACCAAAAAGGAAGAAGCTTCAGAAAATAAGAATGAAAGATAAAGTGAGACTTCTAAGGATAAGTTGGAAAATAGAAAGATCAAAATGGAAAGGAACAATGCACAAATGAGAAACATATGGAACGGGAAACAACTAAGATCATTTTAAAGCTAAAGCATTATATATTATGTGGAGGATTGACCCTTCCATTATCTGTTAAGGAACTTGTTAAGTTGAAAAAGGAAACCTTATAATTAAAGTCTCAAATACAAGAGGATGAGAAATATAAAGCAAAGTTTCTACAAGATCTCTCTGACTTGAAAGATAAGGTTGAAAAGGCAACAAGAGTTGAAAAGGTAAGAATACTTCTAATGATAAGTTGGAAAATAGAAATATCAATAGGGAAAGGAATAATGCACAAATGAGAAACAGATGGAACAAAAAATAGCTAAGATCATTTTATAGAAAAAGCATTGTGTATTATGTGGAGGATTGACCCTTCCATTATTTATTAAGGAACTTGTTAAGTTGAAAAAGGAAAACATAGAATTAAAGGCTCAAATACAAGAGGATGAGAAATGTAAAGCAAAGTTTCTACAAGATATCTTTGAATTTAAATATAAGGTTGAAAACGCAAGAAGAGTTGAAAAAGGTATGGTTGAACAGTCAAAGTTAAAAGAGATAGAATGTGAAATACTTATTGTTGATCTTGAAAAATTAAAAAGGGAGAACTTAGGATTAAGGGTTCAAGCTCAAGAATATGAGAAAGCAAAAGCAAAGTTTCTACAAGAGCTTACTAATTCAAAATTAAGGTTGAAGAAGCAATAAAAATGGAAGAAGGTAAGACTGAACAATTAAATACAAAATATCTAGAGTGTGAAAAAATAAAACATGAGATCTCTATCATTGGAGACTATCGTCCTCTATACTTTATCACCTTCAAAGATCTATCTCAAATTTGTACTAAACACAGTCCTTTAGTCTAGCACAAATCTTTCCTCAATCTCTGTCCTCTGATCTACACTAAACATAGTCCTTTGGTCTAGCACAAATCTATCCTCAATATCTATCCTCTGATATGCACTAAACACAATCCTTCGGTCTAGCACAAATTTATCCTCAATATCTATCCTCAAGCCTTAACACAAAGCTTGAATCAATCTCAAATAAACTCTGCTAGATCTGCCCCAAACCTTAACTCAAGGTTTGAACAAATCAATCAATCAAATATGCTCACAAGTCTTCTCAAATACTTGTCTCAAATATACTTTGTAAGATTCCAAAAAAGCTCACACTAATATGTCCACAAGTCCTCTCTAGAACTTGTCCAAATCTTCTCAACAAGTCCTCACTAGAACTTATCCAAATCTGCTCTCAATCTGTATTGTAAACTTCCACAAAAGCTCATACAAATCTGTCCACAAGTCTTCTCAAATACTTACCTCAAATCTGCTCAACAAGTCCACACTAGAATTATTGGAAGACACTAGGAATTGATTATTTGAAGTTTTGTTTACATCAATTAATGACATTATATACAAGGTATTATTTTGAGTCACAATGGGTCCCATATTGGACTAAGTAAAATTAGAAATAGCGGAGACATAATTATAAGAGAAGCCAAAAAATACCATTTCTTAGAATGTATGATTTTGATTCATTTAATCATCCATTGGACCTTTTCCTTTTAATGGAGTGGGATTCAATGTAGGATCATCTTTGATCTTATCATCTTGATGCACCTACATGATAATTTATTCATTCCTTTTCCCTTTCGTTCCTTTGTTGAGACATGATTAATTCCAACAATTAAAATTCTTTTCTTGATCATTGTTTTTTTAGTGGATATTCAAAATCCTAAAATCCCTCGTATATGTACCTATACACAAAGTTTCTAAGTCAATGATGAAAATTTACAAAAACTTGGCTTATAGAGAATCACTTTCCAATTGAGGTAAATTTCTTCTAGGAATTAAACTTAAATTTCCTTGTAAATTAAGTTCCAAGGAAATCCATTTTAATTCTAGGGTGAATCTCTCTCCTTATAGGGTTTAGGAATATTTGTTGACCTTCCAAGTGAATCACTCCATAAAACTCAAGTGAATTGCTTTTCATTTACTACTTGAAAGAGTTTTACTTTCTTAGAGCAAATTGCTAGCTAGATTGAACTTTGATAAATTTTGACTTAACTGCTCCTATTATGGAGTGAATGGCTTCTAAGGTGATAACTTGGCAAAAAATATCTAAATTTAGCTCAACCACATTTTTCCTATGGAAAATACAAATTTAGATCCAAAAGTGACAAATTTTGCCAATTTGGTTGCCTTGCTTGCTTGTGTTGTAAAAAATTTATACTTTTGAAGTTCATAAAAAAATCACCATTCACAAAACACCTACAAAATTACCCATAAATAATAAAAAAAAAATGAATTTAAAAGTCAATTTGATATTGGGATCAATAGATAGAGTCCTTGGTCCCAACAAGCATGCCAAAAATAAATATTGAATGCACGTTTAATTATTATTTATTTATGGGGCAGCAAAAATAAGATCAAAATGGTCAAGTAAATTACTCCTTGAGTTCAACTTGGATAAATTTCACTAATTTGGAGCAAATCACTAGCTAGTTGTAGTGAATCATTACCCAAATTTGACTTGAAGGGTTCTTGATATTTATGTGATTTACCTCAAGTGAAGCAAAACACTCCAATTTTGGAGAGAATTACTTCCTGAATGAGTGTTGTAATTTACACCTATTCTCAAAAACAAAGGGAAACAAACCATTCACTCAAATATTATACAACAAAAATAAAAAGGGCAAAAAGTAAAGCAAGAGTTATAAAAATTATGGGTGATCTTAAGCACCATAAAAATTGACTATATTATCTATGGATAAGGATCACAACACTCCAATAAAATGGATATAGTGGTGGGGGGTATTTATGCCAATAGCAAAATTCCAATTATATAAATAACTTTAACCTAAGTCAACATACCAAGAGGGCTTTAATTTAATTACAAGTTATAAAGTGGTGTTAATAATGCAAATTTAATCATGGCCCATATAAATTATATAATAAAATAATACTATAAATATATTTATACAATGATTTCTTGTAGGCTTGTACAAGATTGCATTATACAACATCGTGCTTGGCCATAAGTCATATTACACTTTTAACACCCCTAATAATTTGAACTGAGCAACCAAGGAGAATGTATTATTGACAATAATAATTTCTACCCTCCCCATAATGGATACTATAATAGGCCTCTTTAGTTGAGGAAGACCCTTTTGAATTACCCCTCATAGTCTAGAACATGATCACCCATATTTAGGAGCTCGACTTCAATCCTTTGTAATTTGAGCACACATTTTTTGTATGGATATCCTTAGACCTTCTTGTATTATATGTGTAGACACCAAAATCTAGCCACTTGTCATCCATCCATGTCCTTCAATCATAACCCTTTAGTATATATATATATGAATTAATCCTATCCCTCCACCATGTTTTAATCTCAACCATTCATCCATATCAATCCATGCCACTTACCCATATTTAATCTCCACCCTTCCTCATGTTTTAATCTTGGCCACTCATTTTATGTCGTTGAAACCCTAACATGTTCAAGGGAATTTTATAAAATAGGAGTCATTTTGATGAATCAAACCCTAAGTTCCCTTAATATTTAATCAATCCTCAAGCCCTTGTGCCCTAGCCACCTCTTCGTCACTTTCACCCTTCATCATCACTTTCTCATTTCTCGTAGTCACCACTACATAACCTGCACAAAACCAGATTTTGTTCGGTGATACTTTCCTCAGCTCTCGAACGCCCCCTAGAGCCACTAGAACACCCGTGGGTCTTTTTAGAACCTTTCTGGTGCATCTGCCACCTTCACAAAATGCCCTGGTGCATCTACTACCATCATAGAATGCATTTGGGTGTTTTTTGTAGCAAATATGCACTCCTATGACCCTCGGGTGTCATTCGGGAATCCTCACTACCATAATTGATAGAAAAAGAAGCAAAAATCACTATGTTGACAAGCTAAGAAATGTATTTGTATTCATTTTATATTCTTGCATTTTGTTTTCAATATTATATTCAACATCTAGGGTTTAGTTGATTTATCTTTTTGAGGGCCTCACATTGTGGACCCCTCACAATTTTTTCTAATCTCTTTTGTTGTTTTTCTATTTGCAAGTTTAGGGATAATATGTCTAGAAGTTATTCAAGCTAGGGTGGCCCTTTTAGGATACACAAGCCCACTCGCAACCTTGTTTGGATCGAACACCAACTATTATTTTGTACTAGATTTTCGGAGAGCCCTAGTAATTGTAAATTTATATCACCAAAAGTATTGTAAAACCCCACATTGGGGCACATTTATTATCACATTTTGATATCTACTTGCATTAATAAAATCTTATTCTATATTGTGCAATCTTGTATTATTTCTGTGATTTTTATTATTTTATCTTGTGTATTAGTGTTGCTTGATTTCAGTTTACAAAATAGAAATCATGGTGGTACCCCCAAAGGGTTATCTAAGCTAATTTAATTTGTCATTTACTTTCTATTTCTATTTCATCTTGCAGGTTCTATAAATTGGATCATGCAAAAATTACAAAAAAGCTAGGATTTTTGGAGGTTGCAAAAGTCGATCGGAGGTTGCAGAGATGCCCTACAGTGCTCAAGGGACACCCTCCCACATTCATTAGATGTCCTAGTTCATTTCAGTGGCTCTTGGGTGTGTTTCACAAAGTGGGGAAGAGATATGTAGGCTTCCTGGTAAGCCTGCTTTAAACCCTAATCCATTTCTATTTCATTTTTTTTTTTTTATAGTAAAATTGACAAAAGGAAAATCATTAGGTTTCTATTAAAAGTAGTTATATTAATTTGCATCCTAGGCATTTACATTCATCATACACATTACATTTAGAGTATAATTACATTCATGCATTCATTATAGATCATATTTATTTTAGATTTCTATTATTTTTTGGTGTATTCATTCACTATTTTTGCATACTATTTTCATGTGAAATTATAAAAGCATAAAATAGCTGCATAATAGGGTTAAAATTTTTCATTCTACTTGTCTAAATTGGAACAATATCATTATACATAAGTATACTCCTACATATGGTAATTCAAGGTGGAATAACTAGGCAAACCCTCCACTGTTGGAATCACTTGATGATTTAGAGTGGTACTTAAGCGGTGTAACCTAAGTTATTTTGAGGAACTTGGTGTTATTGTTTTTGGCTTCTGATTTATACTTGTAAAATAGGTGTGTTTTTAACATTGTATGAACACAATAGATAACACATATATTAAAATAAATCACACATATTGCACATATCACAATAAACAATAGTGAGTTGGATTCAGGGTTATGCATAAGGGGTTGGACTAGAAATGTACTTGTAAAAAAATGGTGAATCCTAATCAAAATCAAGGTGAATCAAGGTGAATCCTAAGCAAATCAAATCAATCATATTCACACCAAAATTTGGGGTATTTGAAGCCCTAAAAATTAATTTCATATTTGGGGACAATTTTTACCTATTAAATCACCCTATAACTTCATAAAAACACCACCATTAGATTAGTAGTGAAAAAACTTTCCAAAAAGTACAAATATACCTATTTTTTTATATATATTGTGGCAAATTGACCCTAAGAAAAAATTGGTCCTAAAAATTTTAGGCAAATGGGCCGACATCAAGGGTCCTCATATTTACCAATTTCCAATTTTATAAATCATAATATTCACCCAATTTGCGAATATTCACCATTGTGCATAACCCTAGTTGGATTTCATCACCAACCATTTTTTGAGAATTTGCGATGGTGGGCTTCATCTCCATCCATCAATATCTACCCTTAGCAACTATAGACACCCATGAGTAAATTTTTTAGATTTCATCACATGGAAGAATCTCATTTTCCAGCCAACCATAGATTTCACCTTGCATAGTTTATATTAGCACATTCATAACACACAAACCACATAAAAAAAAAATATATATATAAGAGAGATATAAAATAAAAAGAGGTAAGAAAATATTTTCCAGGAAAATAGGATTGGATTGCTTGTTTAATTTTGTAAAATTTTTATTTTCATTTCTTTCTTGCACATTTCACATTTGATTCACTAGCTTATGGTTTTAACTCAAATTCAAACAAAAGTCTTGAGTCAAATTTCCATCAACCAGGTCACTCCATCCATGGAGTTTTTAACATATTTTCCTACCACTTCTGTGGTTAACCCCATTAGTGTGATATAGATAAGTTATTTAGATTTATCTGTGGGTCCCTCACATGCTATGAATACTTCAAATGTTGATTTTTTGCAAAGAGCCATCCATACATCCATTCCAGAAATAGAACCATCATCCCCCACCAACCATAACATAACCCACATAGACATGGCCCAAGTGGAAGCTCTTAAAATATTCGCTAACTATGTTCTAGAACAAATCCATAGTTTCAACCAGGCATAATCCTTCTTTTCAATAGGAACTTACCCATTTCTAGCATTCTAGTATTACCTAAGTGTATACTAACCTATTTTTGATGCATCATGTGCACCTTCTTGGTATTGTTCCATTTCACAATACTCATGTGTTCCAAGCACTTCCATTCCACCTTCATACACTACCACCTATAGCAATCCTTTGTATGAAGCACATATAAATGTTGCTTCACAAGTGCCATCCTCCACCCCACCCAATATATCCCATCCAGTTGTAATTCCCATTGCAACCTATCATCCACCTACCTCATATTTTTCCTTCACATCCACACCATATGCCTCATAGGTGGCCATACAGGAAACATGGCAACATATCAATACATTGTTTATGTCTCAATAAAGTGTTCAATCCTATTCCCAAAAATAATTATAGAGGATAAATTTTAAACTTTGGTCTATTTCCACCCAACCCACATTCTTCACCCTAGATCCATCATGGGTACCATAATATTCTATGGTTTCCATTCCCACACCACCATTAACTTACACCCATGTCATTCCCACAAGTCATCACATTCATAGTCCTCACACATCATCTCCTTTTCAACATTCACAATCATTTCTTCATCAACCTCAACATAACCAAATTCAATTCACTCCACCAAATCATCACCATCTCATCACACCCCAGCATCTCACCACTCCACCTTCACAAAATCACCAAGTAATTTAGGGCTTCCACATACCTAGGGAAGACTCTAGAATTCAAGCCATGCAACAACAGATTGATAGTCTGATGCAACATACTCCTGGTATGATGAACCAAAATCCAGCTCTAAGATATTTGATAAATCAACCAATTCACTTTTCAGTACCATCACCATCATATCTGATATATTTTATGACGCTAAAATTAGACAAATTCAAAGATACTGAGGATCCTAGAGAGCATGTGAGCACATTCATCCATTCATTTTTCAGAATCCAACATCATGATGCTCTAATGCTTTGAACTTTTCCTTAGGCATTGGTGGAGATGTTGTAGAGTGGTACAACCATTTACCTCATCACAATATTTACACTTTTGAACAGTTGGTTGACCAATTTCTTGAAATATTTTCCCTCAATGTTAGAAATAAAGTATCATTATCTGACTTGTATGGCTTAAAATAATTTTATGATGAGTCAGTATATGATTTTGGCAACCATTGGAGGGTTGTTATCACAAAACTACCATTCACCCTACCAATGGAAGAGCTAACCCGATTGTTTACCAAGAGTTGCCTAAAACCTATCTCTTGGTTATTACAATTACAACAATATAGATCATTTGAGGAAGCTCTTTCTCAGGCTATCATAATTGAGGAGATCAAAATCCAAGAAGGTGTTCTTAAGTCCAAAAAGAAATAATGGTAGAATAAGGACAAATACAAATGTAATTATTATGGCCAATACAAACCAAACTAGGCCAATCAAACCAATCAAGTCAATCAAGTGGTCATGAGCCAACCGGTAATGGCTCAACAACAATCTGTGCAACATCAACTACAAAAAATTATATATCATGTAGCTCCCTCACCTTCATAATTAATCCAAAACATAGTGCCAATTGTGAAAAATTTCCCACATCAATAATATGTTCGACAAAACCACCAATACACCCCCTTCACTGAATCGTATCACTCCATATTTCATAGGTTGTATGACATAAACCAACTTGCCTTACCTAAGGTTAAACCAGATGATCCCACAAAATGTAGTAAACACTATAGGGAATATTTGTTTTTCCCTTATCATAGGTAGAATGGGCATGATATAAATAGTTGCTACAACTTCAAATACATAGTGCAAGATCTTATTGACTTAGGGACCATTAAGTTTGATAATCCCTTAGCTCAACAAAACCAAAACCTTGGTATTTATCAAACACCACTTCCTCATCACAAGGAGGTGCAACCAACAATAGGAAGAGTAAATACCAAGACTCCTCCTAATCAAGTCAATCATATTCAACAGTACCAAGGTTTTGTGGGTGCTATCCATGTAGTTACCCAAGGTCAACAACATACTAATAATCAACAAAATATACATCAATAGCATGTTCAATCTCCTGTAGCACCACAGACAAGTGTCTATCAACCTACTACATCATCATCACCCATTCAATTTTCCACCAATCCTTCCTAACCCATTCATATTCAAAGTCATACATATCCACCCATTCATATTCCCAATCATCCATTAAGGCCAATCATCTCTCTGAGTAGTCGGTTAACCACTAGCCTTAAAATAGCTTTAGCTAAACTTTCTATCTACAAGCTTATACAACAATCTCCCCCCACATCATGAGGAATTAATGGATATTTTAAAATCCATTGAACTTCAATCTCAAGATGCTAATACCTTTATCAATTTTATGGGGAGCATCCGAACATGTATGGAGCCTTCCATTACATTCTACAATTTTGAAATTAAACCAATATCATCAGAATCGGTGGATCCTCCATTGTACATCATGGCTCAAATTGATAGGAAGTCATTTAAACAAGTATTTATTGATATTGATTCCTCTATCAATATCATCACCACATTAGCTCTCCAATACCTCAATCTTCCACCATCCCACATTATCAAATCCACCTTCACCTCGAAAGCATTTAATGATGCTCTTTGCTCCATAGTTGGCACTGTCATTTTACCCATTGAAGTAGGGGTAAAAACATTACACACCATGTTTCACATCTTGGAAATGTCCATGGCATACAATGTACTCCTTAGACGTCATTGGATGAAGGAAATAAGATGTGTCCCTTCTATACTTCATAAATGCTTGAAATATGTACATGAGGGGTAGATACATTGCATACCAATGGATGTTAAACCATTTAAGTATTACAATTTCATTTCAAATTCTTATGAATCCATGATTTTTCTACCCATATTTTTCTCACACAATCCACCTCTTCATCAAAAACTCCTATTCCTAAGGAGCTCCCCATCACCATAACACATCAAGATTTCATCTTCATACCCCCATATTCATCACCTTTGACTACATGTGCATGTGGTCAAACCTAATCCACATCAACCACATCATCAACTTCAATATCCTCCACCATAATTCCTTCCACATCATCACCCCTTCAACAACCACCTCAACCAAATCCCCCTTCATCCACATTAGTTGATGTATCACAAGTCAAATTAATTTATTGTGATATTTCATTCCAGTCCATACCTCTCCCATTGTCAGAGCCCCAAGCCAATCCTAATTCATCCACTTCCACATCCACATCATCCAAAGTTACGATCCACCTCACTAATACTGGCATTGGTGAATACGTGGCCTAAGATATCATCGTCACACCTTTTAGCATCCAAAATGCTAAGGATTATGGTTACCCATGTGATCCACCCTTATCTATAGGAGCAATGTACAACATGGGTTGAATGCCCAATAGCATTAATTTTGTGTATGAGGGAATTGATTCATCATCCAATCTATCTTTCCTAGATGAACCCAAACAACCAACACCTACTAATATACAACACATTTTGGATTTTCGTTCTCCATATTTTCATATAGTTAATTGGCAAGGACATGGCCTAGGATGACATGAATAGGAATTGCATGAGATCATCGATGTTTCATATTGATAAGCTCATTATCATTCAGGTGTAGGCTATCATCCACTTTCTTCCACTTCTTCTTGTGAACAATATTTTCAAATTTTACATTTAAGTTCAAAAGAATATATCCATCACATCAATGAATCTAAAGATGAAATTTATGAAAAATTTAACATTATGTCGATAGCTTCTAATGAATATAATGAGGAATTAGAACCCATTATTCCATTCACCGAACATGATGATTTTTACCTTAGAATGTTCTCCATCCATTAGCCCATCCTTCGCTTGCTTCTTCCACAAGAGCGATCCGAACCAACTGGTGAACCACCACCTCCACTCCATTGATCCATATCACCAACAAATTTTGTAACATATGTACATAATTCATAACAAATTAAAAAACACACACAAAAATTCAAAAAAAAAATATTTCATTGCATGTACATGGCTTTTTGCCTATTACATTTATTTGTGTTGCATGTTATTTTTTAGGTTCCCAGAGTTCTAGCATAGGTTCTAGCCGAAAGTATTTATCCATATTTCCCATTACCAAATATAATTTTTCCCTTTAAGTTAACATGAATCCTATTGACTTATTCACCCCGCTCTGTAATCCATACAATTTGGCAAATCCAATTCCAATTGACATGAGCCTTATTGATATGGATTGGATTTCCTCACCTCCATCCTTTTCCAAATTTGTCCTTTTTGAGAAATTATTAAGGGCTTTATAAAACTACATTCCTTCATCGCCTCCACTTTCACCTTCACCTTCACCTTTGCCTTCCCCTTTAGATCCTGAGGGTTTTTAGATAGACATAAAAGAGGTTGAGTCAGAAGAATTTGATAACATCATAGATGAAATTCATCTGATCCCAATACCCCATAAACTTGAGAAAGGTTCTCATATGTCTATTAAAGATACCATTGATGTGAACCTTAGTTCAGATGCAAACAATCCCCAAATTTTCAAACTTGGTAAAATTTTAGCTATTGATGAAAAAGAGCAATTAATTGCTCTCCTCAAAAAGAATAAGGACATTTTTGCATGGTCCTACAAAGACATGCCTGGTCTTGACCCTAATTTGGTTGTCCATAATATCACCTTGCACTTTGATGCTAAGCTAGCCAAGTAAAAACTGAGAAGGATGCATCCTACCATTGCCCTCATGGTCAAAGAAGAGCTTCAAAAGCTATTCGATGTGGGTTTCATTATCTCCATTGACTATCCTGAGTGGCTTTCAAACATGGTTCTCGTTTGTAATCCTAACAGGACGATACACATTTGCACTCCTAAGTATGACTTTCCTCTACCAAACATTGATACTCTTATTGACACTTGTGTTGGCCATGAAATACTTTCTCTAATCGATGGTTTTTCAGGATACAACCAAAGTTGAATCAATCTTGATGACCAACACAAAACAAAATTCAATACATCATGGGAGACTTTTTATCACAAGGTGATGCTCTTTGACCTTAAAAATGCAAGTGTTACTTATCAACAAGACATGACATACATCTTCCATGATTACATGCATAAGATCATCAAATATTATATGGATGATCGCTTGGGAAAATCCAAAACTCCACAAGAGCACATTGGTGTCCTAGAAAAAGTCTTTGATTGACTTCTAGATCATAATGTGAGGTTTAACACCAAGAAGTGTGTCTTTGATGTTTGTAGATCAAAAAAACAGTGCACCTAGCAAGGGTAAATGAGATGCATCTATTTTTCTACTTGATCTAAGCACTATGAAAGCGACATTAAAGTAAGCATAAGATGAAAAATAGATGAAATAAATGGGTGGGTATCCTTATATTAATATAAATATCAAATATGTGGTTACAAAATGTCCCTTCGAGGACTCTCAATTTATACAGTCATTACAAAACTCTAAGGATCAAATCCTTCCAAAAATCCAAGGCATGCTTGTAGTGTCTTCCTCACACTCACATTTGAAGAGAGTAGGCTTATGATGCCACTGTAATTTTCCATTGATGTTGTAAATCATTGCTCCTTCCTTGTGCATTGTGATACTTGGATCTACACACAAGAAAACCAGATTCATTAACAGCATGTGCAGCTTAATATGAAATCGTAGAGGTGCATGCGTCAATGAGCTTGAAAGAGGAAAAGTGCAATAGACTATTCAAAGCTACTCTAAATTCTACCAAAACTTAGATTCATGCATATTATGTGCTTTTTAAATGATATAATTAAAAACAATAAGGAAATTATGCTCAGATTTGTGGTCATCCTGGGGTGAGCCATTCAGGCCTGCAAAACACAAAAAGCATGATAACAGAAGCAAAACAACTCCAAATTGCACCAAATTTTAACAAGCATATATTCTACTCTAGAATTGACCTATACAAAAACATTAACAAAATGGTGCTCCAATTTGTGGCCATCCCAGGGTGAGCCATTTAGGATTATCATAATTTGGGGGTCATCCTAGGGTGGGATGACCACCAAATATGGTGGTTTTTACCACCAATTCCTTTGGGATTTGGTCCAAAACACTCTCATGGGTATTGTCATCAAAATTGGGGATCTGATTCACTCGAGTGGGTTAGTTTTGTAAATAGATTGCACATTTTTGAATCACTTGGAAACCTCCTTTTCTCTATAGATATCTCAAGGGAAAACACATAATAAATTGGGGATAAATATCAATGGTACTTCATTGTGAATACTCCTCTCTAAAATTAGGTAGAATTGATCCACTTTATAGCCCAAGAGGGCATATGGTCAAATGGGCATGCGAGGCCATGCAAGGCAAGTATTACATTTATCCAAAGGTTGCCATGTGTTGGAGGGGGAAGGAATCTCCATTTTAGGCCTCCAATTTGCAAATTGGTATGAGATTTATGTGCCCTCATACTTGTATGCTTGAATGGGTAGAATAAATAGTAGTTTTAGGGTGCCATTTATCCCTCCTTTGAATTTTTAAGGGTCCAATGCCATGGTCATCCCATCCAAGGATGGCTTCTGGTGGCCATCCTGGGTGGGACAACCATGAACTATGGTTGTCCTAGGGTGGTAAGGCCATGTCTACATGGCCCAAAACTTCCCAAAGTGGGGTATAACCTCCCAAAAATGGTTAGGACCATTATGTAACCTCTGAGATTTACCCAAGGGGGGCATATGGTATCCATTACAACTTGTCTTGGTCATCTAATCGGATTGACATAATTTTAGTATCTACAGATGCAAATTTTTGGAATGCATTGTGTGCAACACAGCACTGAGCAAAAATAGATGACTAAAATGTCAAATTATTAAGGTTATCTAGTAACCTAACCAACTTTAGATGCGCCAATCATGGAAAGAGCATGCGTTCTTGAATTCTTGCTTCTGACGAGCTATGGAACTCTATTCAAGTACAACCTCTCCTATAAGGCTTATCTAATCTTGGACATTATTCAGTCATGAGGAGGTGATACCAACTCCTTCACACTTCTAGAATGCCAAGCATTTTTTTAATTGAAAGTTTTTCTTGTTTTCTGCCCTAAGCAGGGGCGTGATTATCTTTGTCAATGATTCGTTGAACGAACGCAATTTGCATGATTGAGTGTTTGATTATTGATTTTGATTATGAATATGTAGTTATGACTACCCCCTAAAGCAATGATTTGATGAGGGAATGACCAGTGATAAAAGCAACGAGTCGCTTGATTCATATTACTTGGTTGGATTTCCTTCAGCTTTACCCATTCTAAAATGTGTCTATTTTGAGGATTTTGATTATTTTGGTGATAATTCATGGAAGAAATGAATTGAATACCTAATTCCCATGGGGTGGTCCAGATGCAATGGCCTACTTGAGTATTTAAGTAGGAAATTTTCAATTCAACCATGAACAATTTGGTTCAATCTTGATCCTTAGTGAATTTTTGTCAGATTTGACCTGCTTTTGGTTGTTTTTAAGATTTTTTCACGCTTTTTTACTATTTTTGAAGTGGTTTTTTTGTGGCCACCCTAGGGTGGGATGGCTACACATTTTTTTGTTGTCCCAAGGTGGGACGATCAACCAATAAGCTGACCGTCCCACCCCAGGATGACCATACCTTTTGTCGGGCTATTTAAGCTCAAAATTTGAAAAATGGGCTCATTTGTGCATTTTTGATTTGGCAGTTTGAGAGGTGAGGAGTAGGAGACTATTTTTTCAAAGAGGAGCATTTTCAAAATCATCCCACAGTCACCATGATCCAGGTTGTGGACTCGATGAGCAGTAGAACCGACGCGAGACGGGTAAGGGCTAAATTTTCTCCTATACCTTATTGAACTTGGAATTGTAATTTTTTTGTATCTTCTCACCAAACACATAAAATTTTGGTAGTATTTAAGAATTTGTGCTTTAGTTTCAAATTTTGTGTATTTTGGTTGCATTATTTTCCATTTTTAGGGCATTTATACCTGTTTTTGGTGGCCGAGAAGGCCATTTTTGGGCTATTTTTGTGGCCATCCTTGGGATGGAAAACCGCCCTGAGATGTTTGGGGTCGTACCTAGGTGGAATAGCCACAAATTTTGGGTCCATCCCTAGGTGGGATGTCCGTTATTTGTCTTGAAAAAGAGTCCTTTTTTTATGTTTTTGGGTGTCTTTTGCTTCCTTTTTTCTTTTTTTTTGGTTTTGTTTTAAAACTTTCTTGTCCCTGCCAGGTGATTAAGAGTCAGTATCACTTTCTGAATCTCTTTAGGACCACTCATGGCCTATTGACATAGGATTACTAGGAATGGCTTCATGTCATTGGGCTCAAGAAAGAGAAATGCTTAGATCCAGTGATAGGGGACAAAGCCTACCTCATTGTGTTGATAGATCTATGGGACCCATGCACCAACACCTTCCACTTGCCTACTGGGGAGATGATGGTGACCCTAAAGGATTTATACTAGATTTTACGTATTTTTATAGAGGGGCATTTGATCGTATCTACTCATCGAGATCTCAAAGATATAATTTTTGGGAGATACTTAAAAGAGGATTGGCCTGAGGTGCTACTATATTTGTCGAGCAAAAGCATCCTAGTGGATCTATGGTACGATGCAAAGGTCTTGTAGATAAGACATACCCTATTGATGACACTTATTTCTAATATGCTACTCTTAGACTCATCAAGATCCAGGTTCTCTTGGAACCTATTAGAGTTATTTTTTACATTGGTGGAGTACCCCATAAAGAGGCCTTTGGTAATGGCATGGGGAAATACATTACTAGCATAACTTTATGACAAGTTGTATGAGATCCACTATACAAGGTAGAAAGGATTGCCCTATAGATTCTTACTGCAAGTGTGGGAATGGCAACATATTATCATGGATCGGCCATGGGGCTACCCTGGATTATGCAGGTACAACTCATGAATAGGGAGATAGGATATAGGATCCTATGGTAGTTGTATTAGGAGAGGGATCAGATACATCCTAATGTAAGTTCGATTGAGCACTATACAAATTCATTTGCATGGCTTAGGGTAGATGCAGTTATCTTGCGACCATATAGATATTGTCCAATATTCATAGCTTTGGTAGGTATAGTGAGGAAGGTGGCTAGTTGGTCAACACAGGACTGAGTGAGATTACTTCTTATATGCTCGGGTGCTATGGTAGTTTGGGCTATGCCATGGGTTACCTAGCGATCCAATCATCTACCGATGTCATGGCAACGATAGGACATTGGCTTAGCCTATAGTGGAGGCAGTTGGGAAGGAGGCAGATCATGTGGAGGCTACCACTAAGGGAGATGATGTCAAGACCACAACAAAGTATGACTCCTGGTGGGTGATGCACCGATGACATGGGGATGGACCACTAGGGGGTGACATGGCTACATGGGCATAGGAGGCTCATGAGGAGGCTCCATATGAGGCTCCAGTTAATGAGAAGCTAGGCTTGGGGGTGGGGCTTGATGAGGAGGCCAACTCAGGGGAGTTACATGTGCATCACCAGATATATGATGAGTGGATAGACCACATGGATGCAGAGGGAGAGCAAGTGGACTATGATGAGGATGATCTATATGAGTAGGGAGTGCAAGTACATTTGGCAACATGAGATACCACCATTTTAGAGTTTCAAGGCAAGAATATCAGAAGGAGACATGAGCAGAGGGAGTACATAAAGGATATGACTCTCCTATAGGTACAAGTATAGATTACATAGGCCAAGATTTATCGACAAGAATTAGTAATCGAGGGACATGATATCATGATTGTATATTAGGTTTCAAAGCTCATCATGCTTCAGTCCTAGGTTACTTCAAGGAGCTCAAACCATGAGGTATCTAGCAGTGGTGAGGTAGCTAGGATACGGGAGGAGGTGACACAACTCTAGACCTTATTGAAAGAGTATTAAGCGCATCATAGGGAGGATACATCATATACATAAGATTTAGAGGATGAGATAGCATACCTCATGGGGCACTTACCAACTCACTTTTCTGCCAATGGATCACACCATAATAGGAGGAGTGGTATAGGGTAGTCATCTACAAGGATGGGTACTCCTAGCTCCATGAGATCATATAGGGTAGGAGGGAGCAAATCTAGGAGATCTCAATAGGCATCGACTGAGGGGGGACTGAGAGTCATGGTGCCAGTCCTGTGTGACCATGGTTGTTGAGACTCAGTGGCTCTTTTTGGATTTTGGGAGTGTGAGGTTTAAGGACCCACTTTATTGTAGCCTACGAGTAATTTTTGGATGATGATGTATCTTTTTACCCCATACATATACATATATATGAGTTGTTTTATTGTCATCATGTGTTTCCTGATTGCTTTATTGGATGTATGCAATGCTTATGTCTACTTTACTGATGCTTTGATGGATGCATGTATTGTAATATGATGTTTTTGATGATGTGGATATGTGTGTATGCAAAAGGAGATGGATGATTTTTTTATTTGTATGATGAATTATGGATACTATTTGACACAGTATGTTAGCACCATAGTCTATATAAAATTCATTGATTCATTTTGTAATGTTGTCATGAGACTATGTGATGGATTTGTAAAAATAAAAACTAACAAACTATGATAAAATAGTATGAAATGGAATGAATAGTAAGATTTTATAGAATGCCTTTGAGGTTTTCATGAGATTCAAACACTCTAGTCAACTAATCAAAAATTATATACTAACCTTGCAGGACTTTTTGACAAGATATGAATCAGCTAGGATGACCAAGATACTCAATATCCCTGTGTATGCAAGTGAGTTTAGTACTATGATAATGCATAAAGTTACCCCAGTGCCAAACAGGATTTATGTAGCCCATCTATACTAAATATCACCCTATGAGTATCATGATCCTAGATTTTGTACGTAGTTAGATTAGACCACTAGGTAGTATAGGCTACCAAAATCTAGCTATTTTGCATGTAAACATTGGTCTGTACAAAATCAGGTCGCTAATGTGATAGACATATCGTCATACGTAAGGATACCACCATTGCCAGGCAGGATTGATGCCTTCTAACCTATAATGAGGATCACCTCATGGTTTTTCAAATATTGATAATTATAGGGATTCAAGTTTAGTACTCTCTTATTTTCTTTTATTTTTGAATTGCTCAAGGGAGTTGCTCATTTTGTTTTGTGAGCAACAAATTTTGGTAGTGGTAATAACCACTGTTTATTTTACTTTTTGCTTTTGATAGTGGTGAAAACCACTATTTATTTTGGGGATTTGGGTAGGTAGGAGCTTTTCATTTTATCAATTCTCAGTATTTTTGAACCATTTGCACAAGGGGATGAGCAAGGTAAACTTTTCACTTAATGTAACCTATTCCACTTTGTAGGTTTCATCTTTCCTTATGCAAAATTTGGATTTAATGTGAGAATGTATTGGTATTTTGATGTATACAAGGTATAATCAGAGCAAGACTCTACCTTCTAAAAATCAAGATAGCTTTCTACAAAATATAAAAAGAAAACTAGAGATAGTTGAGTGACCGAAAACCCAAAAGATACCGTAAAAAATGACTAGGTGAAGGGAAATAGACACAAATATGAAAGGTTGGAAATGTGGATGGAAATGATAAGTATAATATAGAATGATGTGAATAATGACTTTGATAAAATTGATTTTGAAGGATGACTAGTGGACAGTCTTAGTGCTAGGCATGTATGCACAACTCTAGAATGAAAAATGCAAGGATGGGTATGCCTAATGCAAGTGATTGTATAATGCAGTGGTATGAAATGTGATGCAATACAATGTTTTTATATTTTGTTGTTTTAATGATGATTTTAGATTTTGATTAATATATATGTATATACAGTTAACCAATGGGTTTATTGGATGTCATTGGGGCATTTTGGGGTGACCAAAGGGTTTATGGATACCTTTGGGGCTTTTTGGGTGACCAAAGGGTTTATGAATATCTTTGGGTATTTTGGGTGACAAAATTATTTGTACACGCCTTTGGAGCATTTTGGGTGACGAAAGGGTTCGTAGACACCTTTGAGGTGTTTTGGGGTGACCAAAGGATTCGCAAACACCTTTTGAGCATTTTTGGGTGAAAAAAGGGTTTATGGAGACCTTTTGATGGACCCCCTATCTATGGTTAATACTCTCATGGATATGGCAGAGAATCTCCCCAATCAAATTTGATTACCCCCAAGTCAAGGTGTAGTGGCTTTGATGGGTTATTCGGATCATGTAGGGGTGCAAAAATATCTATGGAAATCATGTTGATGGACGGATGATCTCCTTTGGGTGGTTGATGGGGTCTATTGACAATAGGTTATCGCAAGACTTGTGGAGGTGGTTGCGATGGAAGCAAAATGACCAGAGGTGGTCAATGTGGATGTGGGCAAGCTTGCTCTTCTATAGGTAGAAATTATCACCAAATAGGGTTCTATAATGGAAACATACATAGATAGACCTCATCTTCATAATCCAATGGAATGATCTACATGTATTCGATGTACAAACTAGAAGAGTCGATAGACTCTACTTTGTAATTTAACTCGTCATTAGATATCCATTCATAGGGTGGACCTTGATCTTCTTCCTCATTTTCATGTGGAAGGGTATGCAAAATTTCACCTGTTTCATAAGATCGGGTGAAATTGTGAGATATCTATTGATCTCTCATGGATGTAGGGAAGTAATCCCCCAAATAATGGGCATGGGTAGTATTTGCGTTGGGATCACATGCAAGATCATCCCTATAATTCAATATCATGCACTCTAAACTATCAATAAGGACATCAAGAGGCACATGCTTTTTGTGTCCTAAACTAGACTTATCATATGGCATTTGATATTGCAGTTGGTAAGGAATGTGAGTACCTTGTTTGTACAACCCCAAACCATAGCCATGCCAATTTTAGAGATGGAGGTATCTCATGGCAAAGTCAGGATTGGACATGTAATTAATATCCTTAGAAAAGGGCTCTTCGTCCTCTTCCTGTTGTTGATAGGGTTTTATGCCATATTCAAGACATCCATAAATGAAATTCATTTGATTAGGAAGTAATCCTAGATGTATAATGATACCTATGGGAAGACGAGATCGACCCATGTTTTACATTGTCTCAATGGCAGGAGTTTTTGTAATGTTCTTTACCAAGTATTCTCCTAAACTAGTGGTCTCTAGATGAACTATGACTTGTGGCAATGGATATGGATGATACAAAAGCGAGGCTTGAGTTGACTCAATATTTTCCTCAAGAGGTGTTTCCTCATCTATTGGACTAGGAATATCTTCTATGGATATGGTAGATATGGTTATATGGATCTCGTCAATAGGCCTTTTCCAAATATTCCTCTATGGAGGATTTGATGATGATGAAGGCATATATGGGGGTGTCGGTGATGAGGATGGTATGGCAGAAGATGGTTATGGATTAATGGAAGGTAATGGTGAAGGGTTCGAACCTTGGTTGGACATATTCATTTGGAATTCTAGATGGGTTGATGGTAAGGCCGACTCAAGTATTTACTGCACCACTTTGTAGTATTTGAAGGGCTTAAGGTCCACAGGGACAACATGTTCTTGACCTTCATAAGTGTACTTCAAACATTGGTGAATGATGGACAACACACACTTCATGTCCCTAATCTAGGGTCTACCCAATAAGATATTGTAGGCCATTTCATCCTCCAATATGTGGCACAATGTTGGTATGGTATTTTGTCCTACCTGAATAGGTAGGACTATGGTGGCAACCATTGAGCATATAGAATTGTTAAATGCTTGAAGGGTATATGTGGATGCAACAATGTGGGATATTGAAAGCCCTAGATGTTTGAGAGCAGTTGTGGTGATGATATTACTGGAGGAACCAATATCAATCAGAATTCTCTTGTAGGGTGTTCTATTTACACATGTGATGATGTTTAGGGGAGGATCCACCATATCATTTGGTATCAGATTGAGATCATCCTCATGAAAGGTGACTATTGGTTTTTTGCATTATCAAACATGCCCCACAAAATTGTTAAATGAGTTAGACTCCTAGGACTGTATCTCAATCGACTTGAGGATCTCCATGAGAGCTTCTCGATGAGGTGGAGACTATTGAATAAGCTCATAGATAGAAATCCTAGCTGATGTTATTCATAATCTCTAAGAAAGCTTGCTCTTTATTATGACCACCATCCAAGGTTGAAGATTTTGCACTGGAAGTGGCAGAGGTTGTGACATTGAAGGAATATCACTTGAAGTTGAAGGTGGTGTGACTTGACTTGGGTAACGCTTATTCCTTATCATAATGTTGACCATATCGATGAACCCTTGTTTATGGGGTGCCTGGTGAACCTCATTCACTTGATTTGTTGTCTTTACCTGCTCCTCATGAGTAGGCAATGAATCTTTAAAAACATCATTTTTTTGATTGTTTGGCACAATAGGATTATCAAAATGAAGATCGTTCCTATAAATCATATCTTGTACTAGGTGTTTAAACCTATAGCACATATGCACATCATGCCCATTTTGCCTATGGTACTTGTAGTATAGGTCTCTAAAATATCATTTGGGCTTTGGTGCATTTGGATCGACAGGTCAACTTTTAGGTAGATTAATCACCTTAGCTTCACAAAGGTGCTCAAATAAAGAGTCCATGGACTCAGTAATGGGCATAAATTTTCACTTAGGATGATGTTGTTGATTTTTCCCTTGGTTTATTTGATTTTACTTGTTGTAGTTTCTAGGTGTGGCCTGATAGTTAGGCTTCTGAGGTATCGTTGGTTGCATAGGACTTGAAATATTTATAGCAACTTGGTTGACTGCTACCAACTTTGGTTGCATCGAATTGTTCTTGGTGTTCTTAGTCCATTCCTTCTTACAGGGTTTCACAATTTTCCCCTCTTGAATTTTAATATCTTTGATTTTTCTAGCCTATGATAGAGCATCTTCAATATTTGGGTACTATTGGAGTTGCAGCAATAAGGAAATTGGCTTCAAGTAGCTCTTAGCAAACATTTGAGTCAGCTCAGACATGGGGAGTAATAATGGAAGCTTGGCAAGAAGTGTTTGCCACCTATTACCATAGTTTGTGATTGACTCATAATCAAACTATTTTAACCTTGTGAGGTCAGTTAAAGTTGAATAACACAAGCTTATACTGAGATGGAGGGGTGAATAGTATAAGACCACTTTTTACTTTTTCCTTCAATTCAACTTTCAATTAAATATTATGCAATGTATAGATAGCAGTATCAGTAGTAGTATTCAAAGCAATGCACAAAACACCATACACAATAGATACACCATAATTTACATGGTTCACCCAATGTGGGCTACTCCACAGAGAAAATATTTTACTAAAACTTTCTCAATCAATATTTTTGGAAATCCCTCCTAATTACAATGTTTATGGACATCTATCCAAAGGAGATGTTAATCCCCTAATCTCAATTTCATGGATATCTTACATAGGATAACTCTTTCCCCTTCTGCTCTGGCTAGTGATCTTCTAGAAGACTTTGTCTCTCTGTTGCTCTGACTTGTGGATCTCTCTCCACTTGAATACTCCTCACTTAGATCTATCTTCAATTGTCTTGGTTGTTGGATCTCTATCCATTAAGACTCTATCCTTTGTACTCTATCACCTCCAAAGATCTATCAATATTTTCACTTAGAACCTCCTCAAATATTCTAAATAAGTTCGCTTAGAAACTACTCAAATCTACTCAATATGCTCACTCAGAACCTGCTCAAATCTGCTCAATAGGTTCACTCAAAACCTGCTCAAATATACTCAATAGGTTCACTCGAAACATGCTCAACTCTACTCAATAGGCTCACTCATAACCTACTCAAATCTTCTCAATAAGTCCTCTCTAGGACTTGCTCAAATATGCATAGCAAACTTTCATAAAAGCTTACTTAAAATCATTCCATAAACCTTCTCAAATGCTTGCCTCAAATCAGCTTAACAATCTCACATAGAACTTGTCCAATCACATAGAATCATAAAGAGAATTGTTAGAGACTCAATATATTCTAAAATCAATGCTCAATCAATATATCAATTCAACCTCATAGAAACATAAAGATAATTGTTAGAGACTCAATATGTTCTATACTCAAATCCCAATCTTAACTCAAATCAATCTCAACTCAACTCAAATCAATATCAACTCAAATCAACTTAGCTCAATCTTATAGAAGCATAAAGAGAATTGTTAGAGACTCAATATGTTCTATTCACAAACTCAATTTCTTTCTCAACTCAAATCAGAATATAGAATAGTTTGTTTTATGGAACTTGAACAACCACTTCACACATTCACTTGAATAGGCTCAAACAACTCTACTCAACCAATCACCACAAGGAACAACTCTTTCTCACAAACCCTAGTCCAAACATGTATCACTCAACTCAAAATGTTTCCAACAATGCTCAACCACAAATTTCACATAACAATGATACTCATGTTCTTTTCTATCTCAAATTCAAGTTCTTTGCACAACCAATGAGCCTCAACAACAATGCTTATAAAACAAGGTTTAATCATAACTCTCAAACTAGAAAACCTTGAAGCATTTAAACCAACACTTTCAAAAATGAAACCACAATCAATCCTTTTCTCTCCAATGATATTTCAGAAATCAACCACCATAAACAATCAATAGAGAATATTGCCCATACCTTATTAATGCCAAGAAGTTGTCCACAAAATCTGCCACACTTAACACAACTTTCCTTTCCAATATCAATGAGGGTTAGTGGAATTCAAATAATAATCACAAAATAAAACATAACTCAATTTACACCTTTTTAATCCAACTCAATAATCACATCCACCAAAGGTATAGTCAATAACCCTCAAGCAAAATAATTTTCTCAATAATGTTTTAATAATTAAAAGCACTCTCCAAATAACATCTCAACAATGTGCCAAATAAGTAATAATCCTTATTACTCCTCAAACCACTTATACCCTAAAGAAATTAAAATGTATGCCTACCTACTTATCTCTCCAAAAACCACTTTTACTATAAAAATTATGCGTAAATTTTAAACTAACTTTTAGCACCCAATAAAACAAAAAAATTGTTTTAATTTTCTTTTACAACTTTAATGCATACCTTGGCATGAATTTTGGAATATCAAACACTGCATATAAATCTTGTTAGCATGCGCATGAAAAACTGCAACCAGTGCACAATTTCCCTTTTACATAGCAAAAGGGAGTTCGCAGGTTTCGAACCTGAGTCCTAGGGCTTCTACATCCTAATGGCGCTTGCGCACCACGTGAGCTAGTGCTCTACACAAGAACAAAGGCACCTCAATCTCCTTTATCCTCCATGCAACAACCAACAAAAAACATATTTGTCCTTTCTCAAACAAAATGAAGTGCACGTGATTCAAACACTCAACAACTTGCCTACTAATACATTTGCGCTACTCGAGTTGCCAACAGGCCACACTGCCCATGATGTCTTGGAATCCAACCACACCTCGATTTATTTGCTGCCTCTGCCTTTAAACATTTTTCACACGAGCTCTTTTCGCTTTTCAATAATCGCATTAACCACAAGAGCAAGGATGAGGAATAATAAACCTTAGTCATCCTTTTATAGTCTTCTCCCTCATATTCGACGATGTCGATGGATTACTTTTATTTTAATTTTAAAATTTAAACTAAATATTTAAAATTAAATATCTCCATCACTGGGGCACCTTTTTCGATGAAAAAAAAAAGTAGACTTGGGTTTTAAGAAAAACCCATTTCAAATATGTCATCCATAGTTTTAAATAAAACCTTTTAATTTTCTTGCCTTGGTTTTCACAAAAGGACTTGTTGGAACAAAATCTGCCTTCGGTTAATAGTGTTGCGCCTTAGACTTTGCCAACATTGAATAGACAGATCTTGCTTGAGATCATCTGTCTAGTCTCCAGAGAAGGCTGGTTCCTTTGAGTTTTTTAGAGAAAATGGGAACAAGAGATAAGGGAAATATAGCCTAAGCTAGAAATTTTCTCATGGTACAGATTAGACAACAACAAACATTGATGATGCAGATTACTACTTTCAGAGTTTTCTTTATATCTTCTTTATAGAAAACATGAATTCCTGAGTGTGACTTTTAGATGTTCGTCTAAAAGCATGTAAATATCTTTTAATGTTCAACTCTAGAAACAATATTTATACGTGCACAGTCCAGATTTTAGAATAGATACATTATAAAACTTAGAATGAATAAAAGTTAAAACACCAGATACATACACTTGCACACAGAAGTTTCGAAAGCCAGAAGAAGAAATATTTTATTGCTTGTAATCCAATACATGTACATCAAGCTTGTAAACGTCCAAGAGCCGACCTCTTTTCATGGTCGACTCACTCCTATTTATACCCTAAAAAGAGTATCTTCTACTACGTACATTTAATTTCTTCAATCAATTACAAGTAATTGTCTGCAGTTTCTAATAATATACAACGGATTTCTCGTAGATTGGATAGATTTCCTTCCGGCTAATTTTAGATGAGCCTGTTATTCTGCAATCATCCAGCGGACCTACCAGGTTATAATCAATAGACCATTCTTCAGAAATCAGCACCTGATGTCAGTGCATGTCCCTAGTTGCCAAAAATATACTCTATTCCTTTACAGATGGCATGTCACGAAATCGCGACATTCTTTCCTTTGTCCTTTTTGCTCTTTTCGTCGTGAAAATGAGACATGTCACGAAATCGTGACATTCGTCTCTTGTTTTGCTCTTCCTTCCGGCCGTGAAAATGAGACATGTCGTGACAAAATCATCGACTTCGTCTCTTACTTTGCTCTTCTTCCCGCGAAAAGTGAGACATGTCGTCGAAATCGTCGACATTCGTCTCTTGCTTTGCTCTTTCCCGAAAATGAGACATGTCAGAAATCAGACATCTTCTTGCTTCTTTTCTACCTCAGCGTGAAAATGAGACATGTCATGAAATCGCGACATTCTTTCCTTACTTTGCTCTTTTCCTTCCACGCAAAAATGAGACATGTCACGATAATCGCGAACACTTTTCCTCTTGCTTTTGCTCTTATAAAATGCAAACATGTCGAATATCAGACACTTCCTCCTTGCTCTCTTTTTTCTTAGCCGAGAAATGCGAACATGTCATGATATCGCGACACTTTTGCCTCCTTGCTCCCTTTTGTGCTCTTAGCCGGAAAATGCAACATGTCACGATATCGCGACACTTTTCCTCCTTGCTCCTTTTCTTCTCTTCGAAAATGCACATGTCGCGATATCGTGCACATTTTACCTCCTTCTCTTTTTTTGCTCTTTTGAAAATTCAACATGTCGGATATCGCGACACTTTTGCCTCCTTGCTCCCTTTTGTTCTTTTCTTCCATTTCAACTTTCCTCCTTGCTCCCTTTTGTTGCTCTTAGCCATGAAAATGCAACATGTCACGATATCACGACACTTTTTCCTCCTTGCTCTTTCTCTTTGCTTTTGCCCATGAAAATGCAACATGTCACGATATCGCGACACTTTTTCCTCCTTGCTCTTTCTCTTTGCTTTTGCCATGAAAATGCAACATGTCGCGATATCGCGACACTTTTTCCTCCTTGCGGTGTTTTGCTTTTTCTTTGATCTTTAGCATATGGGCCACTTCGGTCTTCTTGGAAAATATGCAAAAAGGTGCATCAGCTATTTTTCTGTAGTTAGTCACTTTTTGACTAACATTCTTGGTGCCTTCTAGGGAATTTTTGCTCGCAAAAATAGAGACCAGGCCTTCATCCATTGGGAAGCGGAGTCACCAGCATAGTTGTGAAAAGTAAAATTTCGAGCGAAAAAACAAAAGAAAAAGAATGCACTTTGGAATACAAGTGATCTTCACCTTATCAGAACCTTTCTTTTACCACTTAGGTATTTAACCTTTGTCTGAAGAACACAAAAATTCAATTTTGGGAGCTGGTCCCAGCTCTGGCTGTTGGGATTTCTCAGGTGGCTGGAACACTTCGGGAGCAGAAGAATGACCACTTCCTTTGCTTGGAAGGATTCTAACAGGGAAACTTCCTCCCCAGGAGTGAGTGCTAGTCCTTCTTATTGTCCTCTGGAAATATTAGGCCGTAAAAAAGGGAAATATTTACAAAACTTCAAACTTATAATATACTGTACATATAATGGTGATCTGTAGCTTTTACTGGAAATACAATTTTAGGTGAAAAGCGTTCACCGTGATGGGTAGAACCCATCCATATTGATATTTTAACTGGAAGGCATTGAATTGCTTTTCTAAAACAATTTTGAATGGCCCCTCCCAGAATGCATCAAACTTGTCATGGTGTCCTGGCTTTGCTTTCTTGACATTCCATTTTAATACCAGGTCACCTGTTTTAAATTTCTTGAAAGTGGTTTTCTTATCGAACCACCCGACTATTTTTACCATATGCTTTTGATGATGATCGTAGGCCTGTTCCCTAGATTCTTCAAGCTACAGAAGTTGCATCAGTCGGGCATCCATTGGATGACCTTCATCTTCGTTAACTTGGTTTAGCATCCTCAACGCGGGTATCTCCATATGAATCGATAGAATAACTTCTTTGCCATAAACCAAAGCATATGGCGATGTATTGATTGATTTTTTGATTGAGATTATGTCGGCCCACAGGGCTTGATTCAGGAGTGAGTGCTAGTTCTTCTTATTGTCCTCTAATGTTCTTTTCAGAATTCTTAGAAGATTCTTATTAGTAGACTCAGCTAATCCATTACCTTGTGGGTAATAATTAGAGGAAGTCTTCAGGTAAATTCCATATCTACTGACGAATTCGATCATCTTTGCACTAGTGAAAGGGGATCCATTGTCTGTAATCAAAGAATCTGGTATGCCAAACCTTGTGATTAGAATTTCGACAAATTCTATCACCACTTCCGAATCAGCTTTCTTCGTAGGCACTGCTTCTGCCCACTTGGTGAAGTAGTCCATGGCAGTGAGAATGTATTTGTGGCCTGATGATGAATTTGGCTCTATTATCCCTATGAAATCCAACCCCCACTGCTGGAATGGTTCCTCGACTTGAATAGCTTTTAAGGGCATAGGTGCATTCCTGTTTCTCCCCACATACCTCTGACACTGTTCACACCTCTGGGTCACTTTGTACGCATCTAGGAAGATGGAAGGCCAATAACATCCAGCTCTAAGGATCTTCAAAGTTGTAGTTTGGCCTACATAATGTCCCCCTAAAAAACCTCCATGAAATTCATCTAACACTTTCTGCTTTTCATTATCGAGAACGCATCTTAACAATACACCATCGATGTTAATCCTGTACAACCCCTCTGTTCGAAGGGTATATTTCAATGCTTGGGTTCTGAATCTCCTTCTCTGGGAAGCGTTCATATCTTCAGGACATGACCCAGTCTGAAAATACCTCACAAAGTCATCGATCCAACTTGAACCTACTCTGTCTTGGTGTTGCTCTGTGTTTGCCATGACGGGGTGGCTCTCCCCATATCCACTTGCAGCTTGCTTGGCCAATTCTTGGCACAAAGCTCTCCTCTCGACTATTTTAGTAGGATGTATTTCTACATCATACTCTTGGATGCGAGTCACCCATCCAGCTCTTTTTTCACCCAATTCTCCTTGAATTATGAAGTTCCTTACATCGGGATGAATAACATACACCATCGTCCGACTCTGGGATAAGAAATGTTTTAGCTTATTCAAGGATTTCATAATTGCATATACTTGTTTTTCTATGAAGTTGTACCTTTCCTCATGTTTGTGCATGGTGGAACTTAGAAAGGCTATGGGTCTTTCTTCATCATCTGCTCCTTTCTGAGTGAGAACTGTAGCATAACTACCTTGTTCTCCGACAGCATATAGTATGAAACCTCGGGAATAGTCAGGGTTGACTAGCACAGGAGCTTGAGCGATGGCTTCTAGAATTTTCTGGAAAGCTTCTTTCCTTGGCTCTGTCCATTTGAAAGGAGCATCCTTTTTCAATAATTCAGTCATTGGTTTAACTGTTTGGGAAAAATCCGCAATGAATTTTTTGACGAAATTTATTTTCCCAAAGAAGGACTGCAAACCTTTCTTGTTAACTGGAAGCGACAACTCAAGAAGTGCCTTCACTCTATCAGGGTCAATTGACAACCCAACTTTAGAAATAACATGCCCAAGGAGTATTCCTTCTTCCACAACAAAAATAGATTTTTTTGGATTTAGTGATATTCCAAATTCTCTACATTTCTCAAACACTTGTTGCAGATGAGTGGCATGGTCCTTTTTGTTGTGAGAAAAAATAGTCATGTCATCTAAATAGACGACAATAATTTTGTTCGCAAGCTCCCCAAAAGCTACGTCCATGGCTCTTTGGAAAGTTGCTCCTACGTTGGATAATCCAAAGGGCATCCTTTGGTATGCAAATGTTCCCCACTTAGTGGTGAACGCAGTCTTGTATTGATCTTCATTTCTCACCCAAACTTGATTGTAACCAGAGAAGCCATCTAACAGAGAAAACCTTTCTGCTCCCGCCACAGTATGAAGGATTGGGTCAATCTGGGGTAAAGGATAGTGATCCTTTAAAGAGGCTCTGTTCAAATTTTTGAAATCGATGCATAGTCGTATTTCTCCATTTTTCTTGTGGACTGGAACTAAATTTGCCACCCAGGTAGAGTGCTTGATTGGGTATATTATCTTAGCCTGCAGGAGTTTTAACAACTCCTGTTTCATTAAGGCTTCAATTTTAGGATTCACAGGCCTTTGCCTCTGCCTAAAAGGTTTAGCTCCTTCCTCTAGTTCGATGGTATGCTGAATGACCTCTTTCCTGTACACTTTCAGATCACTATAAGTCCAGGCTATTATATCTGGATACTCTCTACATAACTATTTTATTTTCTCTAGTTCTACTTCTGTACAATCTGTCCCTACTTTGATCATTTTTCTCGGTTCTAGTTCTATTTCTTTATACCGACGTTCATCTACCTTGATCCTTCGACCTACAGCTCTGTCGCTATTGTCGAAAAGGCTCTCCAGGGTGATCAGTCCCTTGGGGATATGATTATTTTTTAGTTGAATAAGGCTCTCTTCGTCCTCTTCTTGTAACGCTCTTTCTGTAGAGCAATTCATCTCATGAATCAAAAAATCTAGGATCTGCTCATCGTTTTCAAATACCTGCCAAAAAATGTCCTTGTCGGGCACATAAGGCCTGTATATAAGTCTAACTATTTTAGACTTCTGAATAACATTGCTGACTGGGCAAAAATTTGATCCTACTGATGCTAACAAGTCTGCATGTGTGTTCTTCTCTCTGGAAATGGATTTCATGTTTAGTGCTTCAAAATTTTCCAATAGATCCAACACTTTGTTTTTGTAAGCCCTTAGGTAATGTTGCTTACAAATGCACTTACCAGTAACCTGTTTAACGATCAGCTCTGAATCTCCATAGATCAGCAACTGTTTTACACCCAGTTTTTTAGCTTTCCTGAGTCCCAAACACAAGGCTTCATATTCAGCTGCGTTATTGGTGCAACTCCATGTCAACCTATATGAAAAGACTTTTTCTTTTCCAGTGGGTGAAATCAGGACGATTCCAGCTCCTGCTCCATTTTTGCACCTTGACCCATCAAAGTACAATTTCCATAACTGGTTGGCTGAATCATCTGTTTTAGGGACAACAATAGGGAGCTTTTTTGGTTTCTCAATGGAATAGCTTCCCATTTCTGTCTCTATCATAGCATTGAAGTCTTTCATTGAAAACTGATCTTCAGATTGGAGTTCCTCCAGGGTTTCTTCCATTAAATCGATATTCTCCAATTCCTCGGACATCATGTTGATGGTAGTTGTTTCTTCTAGTCTTTCCACATGAAAAGTAGATGGTTTTTCATTGTAGATCTTGACTCTTTTACCTTTGAAAGGTACCTCCAAATGCGAATAATCTAGTGACAGATAACCTCCCAGTTTGGCTGTGAACTCTCTGGATAAACACATACCGAAATATGGTTCTAAGTCTACAACGACTACTTCTTGTATGACGACTGCTTCTGGCATTCTGTGGAGTTGAATAGGGATATCTTTGATCACCCCGATAGTTTTTACTGGAGTACCATCCAATTGCAACACACCAGGATGACTTCGAGTATATTCCATCCCCATTATGTCACATACGACTTTCGGCATCACCGTAGTTGTGGCCCCTGAATCAATCATGCAATTGTGAACTATCCACCCCTCCATTTGCAAAGATAAATAGAATGGGGGCGGTCTATTTTTCCCAGAGGTTGGCACCACATTTTCTTGTATGACATTTGAGAAGGAGGCATCATTTTTTAAATTTAGGGACTCTTGGAGGAGGTCAATCTGACCAGGAATTTGCAGTGCATCATACATGCTTATCTTGGAAGGAGTCCTCTTCATTTCTTCTGCAATGTTGAACGAAAGGGTTGCAGCTGGGGATACCTCAGTACTCTTTTCCCTTCCACTAGTAGATGCGTCGTATCTATCTCTATAGACCTGCGTGGCTTCTGTTCTTTGCCTTTTTGTCAATGAAGGAAATCTGAGTCTTTCCTTCGCTTGCTCTTGAGCCTCGCTCCCTTTTCTAGGAGGAAATTATTTTCTTGGTGTAGCCGCAGAAGTCTGAGGAGGGTCAGAACGTCCTTTCTCATTCGACTGGTTTTTCTATGGAGTTGCCCTAGGGGCAGGAGGAAAACCTAGTGGTTGGAGTTCCTTAGGGTCGGCTTGTAACGACTTTTTTCCTGACCTTGTCAGGACTGAGACTTGTTCCACGGATGGCATTGCCAAATTGTGGTGGACTTCTCTGATTATGTTCACCTGTCCCTTGCCGGTTTCTTTGACTCTCTCATTGATAACCGCTTGCACATGATGTTGATGAATCATGCATGAATCCTCTCCATGAGGATCATTGCAAGTGGTACACCAGTAGTCGAAATTAGTGGGTTCTCCATTATCTCCTATCTCATTCGCATACACCACATTTTTTTTATCTTGTCCTCTTCCACTTGTTGAAGCACCTTCCTTTTGTATCTGTGGAAATCTTCTTGCTTGGATATTCCATTCCGCCTCTCTCTTTTTCATGGATGCCATTTCATTTGACAATGTCTTCATTGTATCAATTATGGTCGTGTATTGATCATTGGGGGGAGCTGATGCAAGGGGTGTGGCTGGTAATGCAAGGAATGTAGGAGGTGCAGCTATAGCTGGGAGGGCCTGCATTGATGGGAGTACAGGCAGTTTAGAGATTGACGCTTGGGAAAGCTCTGGTACAATTGGCAATAGACTCTTTGATGGATATCTTTTTGTAGCGATGAGATCAGCTTCGCCCTTTGTTGCCTCTAGATAGATCCCAGGAAAAGTGGTTACACGGGATTGCCTTATTATCATACTGAGATCTGAATCAAAAGCCCTTAAATAATAGCATATAGCTTGTTCTTCCATGGGCTTTAGGCCTTGCGGTACTCTATCACGAGTTCTGGTAAATCTGATGTTGAAATCTTGGATTTCTTCTTGTGGATGCCTCTCAATGACAGTGAATTGATTCAGCAATGTGAAAGGATCCGCATGTATATTAAATTCATCGACCAGACGGCCGACAAGTACTACCCAAGAAGTAATGGATCCAGTGGGAAGCGCTCTGTACCAATAGAGCATCTTTCCTTTCAAATATATAATCAACAATCTGACCATTACATCTTCCTGAGTGATGTTGTAAATAGATGCTAGCGATGATACATCTAAACAATGCTCATCTACTATTTTGCCTATTTCGTCAAAGGTCGGTAATGCTTTTAGTGCAGCTTGTGGAATTTGGTGGTGTGCTCCCAAGTTCAAAGGGCCAGTTTGATTCCACACAAGATGCGTTGGGGCAGGGGTGGCTGCCATGATTGCTAAAGGAGTTACAACCGCTATGGGATTGCTTGCAGATGCTCCTACAATGGGTGTTAAAGAGGTGCTAATGGTGTCGGGCGGATTTGATCGTGCGGCTAGCACAGGGTGTGCTTTTAGGCTTCCGAGATGTAGTTCAAAGAACTCGATAGGTTCTTCAGAGTTTCTAGCTTGGGATCTGGTTATCATATGGCTATATAACCAGAAGGTTTTTAGACAAGGTCTTTCTTTTATGGTCTAAATTGCAACGGAGTCGCCAGGTGGTTTTTCTTGAGATTTTCAAACAAAAAGGCTCTTAAGGTAAAACACCAAAACTTATACAATACTATGGGATTGCTGGTCCCACCGGGCATGCCAAAAACTATTGGAACAAAATCTGCCTTCGGTTAATAGTGTTGCACCTTAGACTTTGCCAACATTGAATAGACAGATCTTGCTTGAGATCATCTGTCTAGTCTCCAGAGAAGGCTGGTTCCTTTGAGTTTTTTAGAGAAAAGGGGAACAAGAGATAAGGGAAATATAGCCTAAGCTAGAACTTTTCTCACGGTACATATTGGACAACAACAAACATTGATGATGCAGATTACTACTTTTAGAGTTTTCTTTATATCTTCTTTATAGAAAACATGAATTCCTGAGTGTGACTTTTAGATGTTCGTCTAAAAGCATGTAAATATCTTTTAATGTTCAACTCTAGAAACAAGATTTATACGTGCACAATCCAGATTTCAGAACAGATACATTATAAAACTTAGAATGAATAAAAGTTAAAACACCAGATACATACACTTGCACACAGAAGTTTCGGAAGCCAGAAGAAGAAATCTTTTATTGCTTGTAATCCAGTACATGTACATCAAGCTTGTAAACGTCCAAGAGCCGACCTCTTTTCATGGTCGACTCACTCCTATTTATACCCTAAAAAGAGTATCTTCTACTACGTACATTTAATTTCTTCAATCAATTACAAGTAATTGTCTGCAGTTTCTAATAATATACAACGGATTTCCCGTAGATTGGATAGATTTCCTTCTGGCTAATTTTAGATGAGCCTGTTATTCTACAATCATCCAGCGGACCTGCCAGGTTATAATCAATAGACCATTCTTCAAAAATCAGCACCTGATGTCAGTGCATGTCCCTAGTTGCCAAAAATATACTCTATTCCTTTACAGCTGGCGTGTCATGAAATCGCGACATTCTTTCCTTGCTTTGCTCTTTTGTCGCCTCCAATTGTGAAAATGAGACATGTCACGAAATCATGACATTCGTCTCTTGTTTTGCTCTTCTGTCGCTTCTAGCCATGAAAATGAGACATGTCACGAAATCGTGACATTCGTCTCTTACTTTGCTCTTCTGTCGCTTCCAGCCGTGAAAATGAGACATGTCACGAAATCATGACATTCGTCTCTTGCTTTGCTCTTCTGTCGCTTCTATCCGTGAAAATGAGACATGTCATGAAATCGTGACATTCTTTCCTCTTTGCTTTTTTGTTCTTCCAGCCATGAAAATGAGACATGTCATGAAATCGTGACATTCTTTCCTTCTTGCTCTTTTCTGCTTTCAACCGCGAAAATGAAACATGTCACGATATCGCGACACTTTTCCTCTTTGCTCCCTTTTGTTGCTCTTAGCCATAAAAATGCAACATGTCACGATATCGTGACACTTTTCCTCCTTGCTCCCTTTTGTTGCTCTTAGCCATGAAAATGCAACATGTCACGATATCGCGACACTTTTCCTCCTTGCTCTTTCTCTTTGCTTTTAGCCGATAAATGCAACATGTCACGATATCGTGACACTTTTTCCTCCTTGCTCCTTTCTGTTGCTCTTAGCCAAAATGCAACATGTCGCGATATCGCGACACTTTTTCCTCTTTGCTCCTTTCTCTTTGCTCTTGGCCATGAAAATGCAACATGTCACGATATCGCGACACTTTTCCTCCTTGCTCCCTTTTGTTGCTCTTAGCCACAAAAATGCAACATGTCGCGATATCGCGACACTTTTCCTCTTTGCTCTCTCTTTGCTTTTAGCCAAAATGCAACATGTCGCGATATCGCGACACTTTTCCTCCTTGCTCCCTTTTGTTGCTCTTAGCCATGAAAATGCAACATGTCACGATATCGCGACACTTTTTCCTCTTTGCTCTTTCTCTTTGCTTTTTCCCGTGAAAATGCAACATGTCGCGATATCGTGACACTTTTCCTCCTTGCTCTTTCTCTTTGCTTTTGCCCGCGAAAATGCAACATGTCGCGATATCGCGACACTTTTTCCTCCTTGCGGTGTTTTGCTTTTTCTTTGATCTTTAGCATATGGGCCACTTCGGTCTTCTTGGAAAATATGCAAAAAGGTGCATCAGCTATTTTTCTGTAGTTAGTCACTTTTTGACTAACAAGACTTTCCTTGCACTATTCACAAAACATAGTGCATGCCATAATAGATTCTTTTGACATGAAATGACCTTTTGACATCAATGACAACATTTTAGCTTAGGGACTAAAAATGTCCAAAAAAATTTACCTTTTGCTTGGTGTTAAAGGTGAATCGTTCCAAGAATGCATCTGCAAACTACTCAAAGTTGTAGATGCTATACTTCAAGAGTTGATTGTACCATTCTATGGTAGGACCAGATAGAGTAAGAAAAAATATCCTCAAAAGTAATGCATCATTATCCTGGATGCAGGTGTAGTGATTCAAAAATTTGGTGACATGATCCTATGCATTCTCCTCTCCTTTAAATATGTCTAGCTTGGGCATATTGAAATGCTCTGGATATAGAGGGGAAGGTACTGATGAGTGAAGTGGTTGATTGCAAATTTTATGCAAAATGGGCTTCTGAGCCCTAGATCTAGAGGTCTTACACTCTATCAATTCCATGAATTCTAGCAATGCTCTATACAGATCAGAGAATTTAATCTCCTCTTATTTTCTTTAGCCCTATGGGGGATGGCGAGGAACATCAAGCCTATTGCATGGTGGTTAAATGTCATCCACCCTACCTCTATAAGGCACTTCAAGATATTCCACTTCTAGTTCATGCTTAGTGTAGGCCCCATAGGGTGTCTCTTGAATCGACCTACAAAGAGGGGTAAGCACTGTGGAAGATGATCTATTTTTAGCCTCGGAGGCAAGCCCTTATTAAGCCTAGGAGGTTGAGGAGGCAACATTTGGTTAGGCTTAGGATGCCTATCTTGATTGAAATTAGGTTACCTCTAATAGATCCCCTGCCTATGGGTACTTGGGGTAGGAACTCTCACATGTAAGTTCTTTTGAAATAGCTTGTTAGTTTGCTATTAAATTATTTTCTTCTCTAATTGATGCAAGCAGTCTAAGCATTCTTTATTCCATCAAAGATGGTTGAATTGTGCTTGGCATTCATCATATCTAGTGACTTCTTGATTTATCTGCTCTATCATGTAAGGCCTATGAGCCCTAGCAGTATCATCCTGAGGCCTATCTCATTCAAGACGATCTAAAATATCGATTATGAGCTTTCCTCGCTCAAGGTAATTCATGTTCACTTGAGGTTCATTCCTATAAAAGCGTTCCCTATACTCAACTAGCATAGATGCACATCGTGCTTGCATAGCATAAGGGACTTAAGGATAATCAAGGATTTCCTCATGCCTTCATTTAGTGATAAGGAAGGGAATGGCTAAATTTGCTTGCCCCGAGCGATGAGTATCATACTTATCTTAGCACTTATATTATTGTAATATTTTAGAGTGGTTTAAGGGTGAATTTTGATCATTTGGCCCCATCCAGTGTGTGTACTCTTGCTCTTGCCCATAGGTGGGCATGGTAGACCAGCAGGAAAGCGAATGTGTGGTATTGATCTATCTGGTATCACCTTCGTGAATAGTTGCCATTCTTGGAAGAAGGCATGTGAAGTGTCTAAATATTGGAAGTATGTTCCCGAATTAGGATCAAAACCTATAGGTGTCTCCCACGTAGGGATCCCTTGTAGGTGGAGTTCCTGACTAGATATTCTAGGACTTGGGCAAATAGGAGACTGCCAAGGAGGTATGAACATGTCCTTGGGGCTAAATCAAATATGAATCATGTATCCTTGTCTACTCTTCATAGCATCCACCCTTGAATGGGCTGTTAGAGTTAAAGTGCACTATGCCTTCACCTTGACACTTGTCAATTTCTCTTGAAAAGTGTCATGTGTTGAATATAGGCTTATGCCTATATATTGTAACCATTTGTATCAATAATATTATCTCATTCTGTTCATTTCAAATAAGTCCCAACATTTGGTATCAGAGCAGGATTTCCCTGCCCTGTGAAACCCTTGAGGGGGGATTTCCCTCATGGAAATCCTCCCTCCCCCCTCATCCTTTCCCCCATTTTTCATTTTTCATTTTCCCCCAATTTTTTCAAAACAGGGAGTATGCTCTCCATTGTTTACAATGGATCAGAAACCAGAATTTTGGAAAAATCATGGCTTCCTAATTTTTTTTTAGTGATCCATTTTTTCCCATATGTATTCGTCCATAGAATCTGGGTTTCCATTTAAAAAAAAAAAATTGAAAAGAGGATGCAACCACCAGGACTTCCCGAATAGTCACCCATCCCAGTTCTATTCTACCTTGGATGCTTAACTTGGGAGTTCTACTATTTTTCAAGGCCATCTCAGCCAACAAACCTGGCTATTTGAAAGGATATTTCTATCCTTCTTCACAATGAAAACACAAAGATAGATCAACTAATTACAAACAATGATCACACCACTATTTTCGAGAATAGAATGAATGAATATCTGATTGCAAATAAGAAATGCAACGAAAGTATAAAAATAATCAAACGCCACTTGAGGTGGGCACACCCTCGCCGTATAGGCAAATGAGAATAACGCAAATGAATTTAGAAATAAATATAGATGATTTTAATTAAACCATTGCAAATCAAATATATACTAAATATTAAAGCACTTGGAAAACATAGCCGACACAGGCTATGTTTGGAATGTAGCATGACTCCCCTCCTCAAAAAGCTTTGTCCTCAAAGCTAGAAATGTCTGGAAAATACTGTTAGGTTCCCAAGTTGCAGCTTCATCTGGTAGGCCCTGCCATTTGATGAGAAATTCTTGGATGTGACAAGAGCTCCATATGTGTGTTCTGCTTTGTAGAATTGCTTTCTCCTGGAGATATATACGCCCTTCTGTATCTAGTATTGGTAATTCTGACTGAGATTTCACTTTTTGGCCGATCACCTTGGCATGGTCATGGGATCTTTGGGAAGGTAGTTCCTTTGGTTCATGGAAGACCTCTACGTAATGTGCTATGATGTCCCGTAAATCTAGAGCAAAAATACCCGAAGTTGCTCGAGATTGCTTTTTCAAACAATTAATTTGATCTATGAATCCGTATCCAACCTTTTGTAATGTTTTCTCCATACT
Organism: Wollemia nobilis; assembly: GCA_028583015.1. NCBI lineage: Eukaryota > Viridiplantae > Streptophyta > Pinopsida > Araucariales > Araucariaceae > Wollemia > Wollemia nobilis. Next base: position 3,201,176 of record JAQPPZ010003518.1, on the reverse strand, counting down.
ATGAGAGCTCACCATCTGTGATGGAGGAGTAGTAATGCCTAGTAAGCAAATGACCTGTCATTTTTCCTTCCATTCCACAAATAATTTTTTGAAATTGAAGCTAACCGTGTCTAGTGTTTCCAACCATTCTACTCCCAAAATGACATCAGAGTTCCCTAAATTCATTACGAAGAGAGATCCATACCATGTATAAGTTCCCATTTTAATGGAAACTTTAGATGTTTGCCCAATACATTGAGCGTTTACCCCGTTAGCTACTAGAACCTAGAATTTGTCTTTGTTGGACGAATTAATGAATAAATTTAAAGCTTTTGTTGTTATGATGTTGATAAAATTATGGGTACTATCGGAATCAATTAGCACATTTACCTTTTTCTGTCGGAGAAATCCCGGTACCTTGATTGTATGGTGGGCTGTTAACCCCATGAGGGCATGCACTGAAATAGCCATTGTATCTTCTTCCTTCTCTTCTAGAACAATCGATAGTTCTTCTTGAATAGGTTCTTCCTGGTGGTATGTTTCTTCTTCTTCTCCTTCATATTGAGCGCATTCAATATGAAAGTTTTGTTTTTGTGCACATGCCTGTTCTCTGGGATGGTGATTGTGACATTTATAGCAAAAGTATCTTGATGGTTGATCATTTCTGTGAAAAGAGTTGTTGCCATATGAAGGATGATTATAAGTTTCATGTTGTGTATACAACTGAATTCTCTTCTCAGCTAGCTTGGCTATTCTTATGCAATCGTTCAACGAGGTTGGATTTTGAAGGTCCACCTCCACCTTAATATTTTCTTTCAAACCATTGCGAAAATCTCCTACCACTGTGTCTGGACTGAGGTGTAATGCATACGGTAGTAAACTGGTGAATTCGGAGACGAACTCACTAACTGATCTTTCTTGCTTAAGAGATAACAGTCTTACTGTGTATGATGATGTAGCTCCTTCATCAAATATTTCTAAAAAATAGGTAGTGAAATTCTTCCAGCAAACCATAGCTCCTTTCTCGCGTTTAAGCCATACGAACCATTGGTAAGCCTCAGTGCCTAATTTTGATGCAACGAAAGGGACTTTATCAACATCCTTAATTTGGTATAAGTCGAGAATGCCTTCCATTTTGGCTATCCAACCACGAGGATCATGACCCTCAAAAGTGGGCATATCAATGCATGGAAAATTATTAGGGCCTTCTCGGTTGGTGATAACCCATATCCCTTTCCTGATCTTGGTTATATCGCTGTCTATGATAGCGATTCCCGTAATTATTCGGATTGCCTCTTCGCTGCTCCCAATCTTCATCTTGGTCATCATTTTCTTCATTCCTTTGTTTATGGGAGTGATTTTGGGGATTAGTATTGGGATTAGGTTGGTTTTGTGTGCTCACTAGTTTAATTAGGGTGTCATTAATTTGGCGCATACCAGCTAGTAATTCTCGAAGAGCTTCATCAGTGTTAATGGCAGAGTTGCCTGATTCTCCTTGTGTGACGTTGTCGTGAGTTGGGGAAAGGTTAGTAGCCATGGGGTCTACCATTGGATGATGCGGATTATAACTACCAATTTGAAAAGGAGAAGGAGAATTGTTTGTACCTGGGCTTCGATGAGGTCTTCTTATGTTGTTATTGGTCGTCTCCGAGCTTGATAGTCGACCGTCAGATCCTTTGGTCCACCTTTTGCTCATGCATTAGTTAGCATAACTTGTTTAGAAGCTTTTGAGCTTGGACTGCAGCAAAATTGGTTGACTCTAGCAAAAATTTGGATTCCACTTCAACTGTCACTCCAACTGCGATGCGGATTTGAATTTGGGTGGCCTCCTTGACCACAAATTTCAATAGTCTTTAATTTGGACAATTTCAGCAACTTGACAGCAATTTTTTTAACCACGTTCAGCCACTTTGGACAACTTTTGACTACAATTGCTTGACGCTTGTGATAATCGCTAACGAATTTTGACGACGTGACCCGAGGGACAACTGGGAACACTGGACACCGACGCTAACAACTCACTTAGAACGGACACAACACGAAGTATGGACTCAATGACGTGGAGACCGACGACACAATTATGGGACAGCTGGAATGGAGAAGACCCAAAGTGAGCCAACCAAAACCCTAAACACAACAGATGGGCAGGACGCGAGAGGACGCGATAGGGAAGGGACAATTGGATGAAATGTAGAGGAAACACGACAAGAGAGCGACAGCTAAGACGGAGAAGCAACCGCTAGACAGAACACACGACAGGTAGATGGTTACACGAGCACCAAGGAGAGATGCGCATGACAAGGGTCATGAGTTGCTAATTGCGTGTAGTCCCTTATAAACACCCCAATAATTCCCACACCGCTTATGTGGGATAAAACAATCGATGAACCTTTAAAAATCAAAATTTATTTTTTGCGTACCTTAGTTGCGACACGATTTTTTTATTTTTTCACGTTTTTTTGATTGGATGACGAAGCGTTTGATTATCCGACCTACGCAGTGTGGAGATTTATCGCCTGTTTCGAGTTATGCTTCGGAAATCATGGGTCTTTATCATTTCGAATGCATGCCTGTTTAGAATTTTGGATGGATAATGCTGGATTTCTTCGAATGCAGGTCACCCTGGAGCTTGGCAATTTTGCCCTTACGATTGTGGTTGTTAAACTTTTGGATGGATTTGCCTTTAATAACCCTGAGTCACTCCTTATCACGATGATAGCTTCCTCCGGATATGCGCATGTGTTGGTTTGCAACAGGATCGCTGACCAACTGATACCACTTGAAAGGATATTTCTATCCTTCTTCACAATGAAAACACAGAGATAGATCAACTATTTACGAACAATGATCACACCACTATTTCCGAGAATAGAATGAATGAATATCTGATTGCAAATAAGAAATGCAACGAAAGTATAAAAATAATCAAACGCCACTTGAGGTGGGCACACCCTCGCCGTATAGGCAAATGCGAATAACACAAATGAATTTAGAAATAAATATAGATGATTTTAATTAAACCATTGCAAATCAAATATATACTAAATATTAAAGCACTTGGAAAACATAGTCGACACAGGCTATGTTTGGAATGTAGCACTATTTTTCAGTGATTGCGTTTGTTTCTTCCTTCACTACCATTTGGTGTACTTTACAGGGTTTCTTCAGTTTTCTTTGTTGGGATTTTTTGAGGTTTACACTGGCAAAAGTTTTCCGATTCGGTCTCACACCAAAGTCCCTCATATCATGGAAAACCTTCAACCCCTCCACACATCTCCCACTCTACACATAAACCCTAATCATGGTATTCCTGCTTTGACATGTGGTCAAAAATTTTTTGGGCGCTCGCGACGTCGCCTGATTTGGCGTATATCGTCATGAGCACACTATCTAGGAGCTTCATCTTTCTCCTCCATATTTACCTCTACCTCACCCTCATCCCCACCACCATCATAAACTACCAGACTTGGTACCCATGGCGACTGTGTAGTGAACCATATATCGTACTTCATGGTAGTCCCCACATCATCCACATCAAGAAGATATATCTCTTCATCATCCTCATAGGTAACCCTCCATGCCTCAACACAAGGTAGAACTATCTCATCCTAATTATGTTTGTATAGTACTAGCACCTCAAGAACCCTCTATATCAATCCTAACTACCATAGCACCCGTGAGAATTGGATGAGGTCAACCTCACTCCTGTGCCTCCCAACCACCCATCGAGCCTATCGAACCTTCTATAGATGCTCTCTATCTCCAATACAAGTAGTGCCTCACCATGGCCTCCAAAGCACCTAAGTAGATGTCAGTCCAGACCACAGGTCAAGCCACACTAAAGTGCTCCCATCCCTAACACTATAGTAGAAAACTACATCCCAATACTTTTTACCCCCACCTCATCACCTCATATAGCTCTTGGTATAGTTGTTCCAACAAAGCAAGTTCACATGCATACACCCGAGGTACATCAATCATTTCATACACTAGATTGATCATGTTCCATGGGAATCAAAAACTAGTGTTGTTCAAGGCCACTATGTTGGCCAACATGAATATGACTACCATTGGAAATGCATCAGGTACATCGCCAAGTACCTTATCCCTCCACTCTTCACACTCTCACCTTGCCATAAATCTCCAAATATTTGGTCCATCTCATACCCGTTATTGTGTCCAACCTCAACACGTAATCCCTCCACTGGTAACTTGAGGATGTGATATATATCCTCAAGTGTCACTGTCATCTCTCCAGTAGGGAGATTAAAGGTCCCCCTATATGGATTCCATATCTCTACCAAGGAAGAAAGGTATCCCTCATCCGCACTCACCACATCAATATTAGCTACCCCAGCGAGCCCCACATCCTCCAGCCACTTCTATTGCTCTTCTGTAGCACCTTTATTACCTCTGGTATGTAGGGAAATAATCAATGTCTAGCCTCTAAAATCCTTAGATGTAGCACAAAATATGTAAAATGTAATACATTAATGTCACATACATTGCATAATTTCAAAAAGAAAAAGAAATAAAAAATAACAAAATTTTTGCACAAGTATAAAATAGAGTGCCAAGGTAACTTACCTTAGCAACACAAGTCTATACTCTTGCATCTACATCCATACCATCCATAGCCATAGATTCCACACCACCACGCTCCTCCACTCCACTTCACTTCCTCACTCACTCCTTCAAACACAACTTCTAGAATTTGTAAAAGTAAATAATGAATCTGAATTTGCTTCTGTAAATTATTTATAGCCATTTTTGGTGCACTGGAATGCCCATGGGTGTTCACAAGTGTATTGTAATGCACACCAGCATTTACATATCACAAAATGCTCATGAGCATTTGAGATTGCCATAGATGCAAGCTGGAATTTGGCACCAAAAATTTACAAAAAAACCAAAATGATACAAAAATGTAGTGTAACTCCATAAAATCACTCAAAATTTCATCCATACATTCATTTCATTATCATATCATATTTTGTGAAAACAAAAATTAATTTGTATAGTTAATTTTTTCTTGTGACCAAAAGACGTAAAATCGCTTCACAACTTTCAACACGCTCCAAATCAATGCAAAATTTCACAAAATCATGTAATCCAATCTTCAATGCATTTCTCGTCATCAAATTGTCACTTAAACATCATTTTCATCCATAAATAATTACATTTGCACATTTTCCAAGTTCACATACAATTTCAAGTGAACCTCATATCTAGTGGTCTATTCTATCTCCTTGGCGATTGAAGTGATTGGTTGTTTATGCAATTTGGTAAGATGAGTAAATAACCATAAGGAAACTTGGTTATCTTCATCATCCAATATCTCTTTTTTCAAAAACAAAACCACTTTTTGGTCCCTCATCTTTTGAGTGAGACTATGCCAAGACCAATTTGCTCCAGATCTGTCATTGAAACCCTTTTCCATGGGGTTCCCAACATGGATAAAATTCATCATTTCCTTTGCAATTACACTATTCGTTGAGGATGCAGGCCATTTAAAGTGATTTAGCAACCGTTTAGAAATTTCTTGTAGGAATTAGCTACAATCGTGAGTGGCCCCAAGGACAGACTATTTTTATCTTTTCTTTTCTACATTTGCATCTTTGCATTTCAATGATGCCAAAATGCACTTTCTTCAATAGCATGGAATCACCCCAAACTTGGGGTAAACAAATTTTATTTTGATTTCCCATAGTGGGATACATCTTACATGATCATGGCATCTACACTTGGTAAAAACCCCATTTTCTCCATTGGGGTAAAAACGAAATCATTTTACATCATTCATATCATCTGCACTTACATCATACACTTACACTTACATCATACACTTGCATTTACACCATTCAATTGCATTTTTCATCGCACAATTATGTCAATTGGCTTGTGAGATTCATTCTTCACTCATTTGCCAATTGAGGGGGTAAGCTACACATACAAATTCTTTTATCTTCAAAATCATCGTTTGCACTCCAACAAAAGAAAGCTGCTTCATCATACCCAATCAGGTGTCTTGTATTTTTACACCACATTGTGTTGCACAAAATGCAGTACAAAAAGAGACATTTGCAGACACCAAAATCTAGCCACTTGTCATCCATCTGTGTCCTTCAATCATAATCCTTCATTATATATATATTTATATATATATATATATATATATATATATATATATATATTTGTTTAATATATATTTAAATATTAATATTTTATATATTATATTTATATGAATTAATCCTAGCCCTCCACCACATTTTAATCTCAACCATTCATCCATCTCAATCCATGCCACTTACCTAGATTTAATCTCCACCCTTCCTCATGTTTTAATCTCGATCACTCATTTTGTGTCATCGAAACCCTAACATGTTCAAGGGAAGATTATAAAAGAGGAGTCATTTTGATGAATCAAACCCTAAGTTCAATTAATCTTTAATCAATCCTCAAGCCCTTATGCCTTAGCCACCTCACCATCACTTTCATCCTTCACCATCACTTTCTCATCACCCGTAGTCACTATCGCATAACCTGCATAAAACAAAATTTGGTTTGGTGACACTTTCCTAAATCCTCGAATGCCCTCCAAAGCCACTAGAATACCCCTAGATATTTTTGGAACCTTTATAATGCATCTTCCACCATCACAGAATGCCCTGGTGCATCTACTCCCATCAAAGAATACCTCTAGGTATTTTCTACAGCAAATTTGTACTCTTATGACCCTCGGGTGTCGTTCAGGCATCCTCACTACCATAGTTGATAGAAGCAGAAGCAAAAATCATTGGGTTGACAAGGTAAGAATTTTTTTTTTGTATTTATTTTACATACCTGCACTTTATTTTCAATATTATATTCAGCATCTAGGGTTTAGTTGATTTATATTTATGAGGGTCTCACACTATGGAGCCCTCATAAATGCTTCTAATCTCTTGTGTTATTTTTATGTTTACAAGTGCAGGGACAATATGTTTGGAAGCTATTGAAGATAGGGTAGACCTTTTAGGATACACAAGCCCACCCGCAACCTTGTTTGGATCAAAGACAAGCGTGAAGACACCAACTATTATTTTGAACTAGGGTTTCAAAGAACTCTAATAACCGTAAATTTTTATCACCAAAAGTATTGTAAAACCCCACATTGGGGCACATTGCTTGTATAATTTTGAGATCCTCCTGCATTAATAAAAGCTTATTCTATATTATGCAATCTTGTGTTATTTCTGTGTTTTTGATTATTTTATCTTTTGTATTGGTGTTGCTTGATTTCGGTTTACAATATGAAAATGGTATTTGACTTCTTTAAAGACTTAGCTAGGTTCTTAGGCCCCTGGGTCTTAGTCTCCTTAGATTTGAACTCCTTTGCATGAGCCTATACTTGTGAAGTACCATCACAATTCCTCATTTATACCTAAAAATAAACTAAGAAAGAAAAAAATTAATCAAGAAAGAGTTTTTTGTGTTTCGAAGAACATAGGAATCACATGAATCATGAGGTTCATCTAAAAATAAGGATAGAGATTGAAAATGAAAATTTTCACACATTCTATATTATATTTCTTTTTGCCTCTAGATGATGCAATATATCTTAATGCCTTGAACCTTGTAATATAATCCTCAACATTACAAAATCAATCAATTTGAGAGAAGAAAGCTCCAATTCTAACTGACTTAGTTTAGTTGTATTTACTTTTCCAAATAACTCATCCAATTTTGACCATACCTTGATGGGTTTGTTTTCTTACTTAATATGGAAAAACAATTATGGTTCAATCAACAAGGAGAAAATGCCAAGAGCTTCTTCTTGCTTATTTTGGAAAGTTTCTTCATCAAGGCTTGCTACTTTCTCCTTTTTAAAGGTGTAACATAGATTCTTACTGAGTAGTAAACTTATTATTTAAGTTGACCATATACTATAATTTTTCCCATTGATGCAAGTAACATAGGCTTGAGGATGAATATTACATAAATGTTTCCCTAACACTATAACAAGTCCTTGAACTAATGTCATCAATATGAAGAGATTAAAAAATCCTGTGATTTAAAAATATGGGCTCAAAATGCTTCCATAATTAAAAATACAAAATTAAAGCCCAAAACCGTAGAGATATAGTAACCAATCATAAGATACCATTTGGTATTTTTTTTATTTTATAGTATCCTCCACTAATCGTTTTCCACCTCAATGCCATTAAATTGCTAACTTGACTATAATTGTGATATTTTCTTTCCCGTCAATATTTTATAGGATATATGCACTTTAAAATTTGTGAAACATAACTCAAGATAGGGCCATGCTATGAAAAAATTCATTCTTCCTTTCAAAATGTGTGAGCAATATCAGAGGGAATTCATATCATGGCCTCTTAGTTGCTAAGAACCTAGCACTAGCCAAATTGGATCTCCCCTCTACACATTATGTTTCCAACTGATAGTTGTCAAACAAAAAAACAAGCACACGGTTTGAAAATGCAACCTACCTTTTATAAGAAAATTTTTCTATCTTGCTAATGCATGTAGTAATGTTTTGGAACCCTATCCCTCTATATAAGTCCACATGCTCACCCTATTATTACAAAATGAAAAACTAGACTTGATATTATGTCCTACTCTCTCCCATACACAACACAAACCACCATGCCATGCCAAAAATTAGGATAAAGTAAGAGGTTTTAATTATTTTATTATTCTTCTTGACTCCTTCAACAAAGGATATTTCATTCCTTTTGATCAAAATAAATGCTTGGTTGCATTTAAATTCGAGCTCTTTATGCCTAGATAAATTATAAAACACTTCTCTAGCCATTGTGGCTATCCTATATAATGTGTTGAGGGTCACTCCTTCGCCTTGAAGAAGGGGTTTTCATATTGTAAGTCACAAGGGTGTAAATACAAAGCTAGAGCACATGAAAATGCCTTCATTCAAATTTGAAAAATGCAAATGCAAATCTACCTTTTTAATTATTAAAAAACAACATTCTTGAGCACTTTTCTTTGAGAATGATCAACAATAGAGGGTCATAATCATTCAATTTTTTAATTCTAAATTCTTCTTTTGGAAAAACAATATGGATTTTCTCTAATCTTTCTAAAAAACAAATAGTAAAAAAATATAGTAAAAACTTATTTTTTACCCTCAAGCAAAAATGACTTATGATACTTTGAGGAAGAAATTATACTAGGATTAAGAAGAGATATTAGAGGCTCTAAATAGCATTTTTTCATGACCAAGTGAGGTAGCTTCATACCCACTGTGATACCATGTTGGAATTTATACGTATTTCAAAAAATAAATAGAAGCAAACCATTTACTCAAATCTTATATATAAAGCATAAAAAGAATAAAAATGAAAGCAAGAGATATATAAATTATGGGTTCCCTCGAGCACCAAAATTAATCATTGTATTATTTGTAGATAAGTATCACAATACTCCATTATAATAAAAATGGTGGGGGGGTATTTATACCACTACCAAAACCTCAATTACATAAATGAGTTTAACATAAGTTGACATAACAAGAGGGATTTAGGTTAATTACAAGTTATAAGGTTGGTTTAACCATAACAAGGTTAACCACAATATATATAAATTATAAAATAAATAATACAGTTACTATAATTATATAATGATTGCACATTGGAATATACAGTATTGCATCATACGTTGTTAGCCTTAGCCATAAGTTAGATTACACTTTCAATAATGAGAACTTGGAAACAATCTCCCAAAATTAGACTAATTGCTTTTTTATTATGGCAAATATAAATTTGGCATCAAAATCAAGAAGTTTAACCAATTTAGAAATGAAAAGACTTGGTTCCCATTGAGCATGTCATAAATTAATGTTGAATTCATGCATAGTTAGTATTTCTTTGTGGGGAAATTGACAAGATTCATACCACCATGCATTCCAATAATGTATGTTGAATTGCATAAATATCCAACTTCATATGTGCCCACAATTATTTTTAACAATCTTGGAAGGAACAATGACTCTTCTAACCTCTAGATTCAAGTTATATCCTCACTATCCTTTCTAACCTTAACTAATTGCATAAAATTAAATGTGATAATTTAAAATGTGAAAATAAATATAGAAATTAAAATGCATGAAAGGTAAACTATGAAGTTTATAAGACAAGAGATTAAAAGTAAATAAGATTATAACCATAAAAAGGTGAGTGTGTGATAAAAAAACGCATGAGAAAATTGAATAACAACAAGATAGTCCCATTTACACAAAATGAGATTATGAGATGAATGACAAGATGGGCAAAAGGACTATGCCATAATCATTGTGCACTCCACAATCCAAGAGACCAATGCCATTGACAAAAATAAAAAGATATAAATTTCTCATTAATCTCAAGAAGAAAGGGCATAATGTGGGTCTCATGAAGTGGATCTCACAAAGTGGGCATATCTGAATATCTTAAGGTCAAAAGATGCATACAATGCACCTCATGACTTCTAATTATAGGAATAATTCACCCTTGAGTTGTCTTAGGTAAGAAATTATTACTCCTAGTAAAATTAAATATTTGGGGGTTTCTCTAACAAATGATTAACTTTCAAATATTACATACCTCTAATTACATCTTTTAATGAGTTAGGAGGTCTCTAAAATGATTCATGGTGCCACTACATTCCAAAATGTTGCTTTTCAAAAATCTTCCTTAGGATTCATGCATATATTTTTACCCTTTTGCCTATTCATGAGTGATTTTATCGAAGGGTTGAATGAATCACTCTAGTTTGCTATAAATTCACTCTTATGAATGAATTTTTTCTTCTTTATAGCACTTTTATTGTGTATGTCATTTGCTTATTTTTGAGCAAATCAATCCCTTTAGATATAATAGTTTCTTTAATTTTTACTTAGAAAAAATTTGGAAACAACATAAATCCTAATGTAGTGGCATGTCACTACTAGAATCCATTCTATTAGCTAAGTCATCCTTACCTCCATTTACGACTTTCAAAAATTACTTTCTTTCCATGTTATCCAACGTTTCCTCCTAATAATCCTTTATTTTTTTAATTTCCTTAAAAATATAGGATAAGAAAAGGTGAAGCTTGCTCCTTGCTTGCACTTACTTCGTTCTAACACTTGCACTTGGAACACTTGCTTTATAAAACAAAGGTAATTCTTGATCTTGGTTAGTACTTAAACAATAAAAATAATTAAATAATGAGTAAAAATATAGATGCTAAATGTGTTTCAAGAGGATTTACATAAAATTATCATCCATGATATGGGATACCAAAAGGTGCATGGAGGCACTTAGATCTGAGTTTTCCCTCAAAGGGTTGGCTACACTCAGATGAGAGAGCTCTATTGCTAACTCATCATTTTTGCGCTATGTGCTATATATTTGGAAAGGGATTTTGGGTTCACCAAGTTCTTAAATGTTTCCTTAAATCTAGTTTGATGTGTTCTATTTTATAAACACATAGGTTTTGTTCTATCCTAGGAACTAATATGCAAGTGGTATTGATGCAATGCAATATGAAAAAATATGCTTAAAATAAAGTCCTAACCTATATGCAATTTTATTTGATGAATGCTAACTAAATAGACATTACAAGAAATGCAATTTTTATTTTCCTTTTCCTTAAAATGTAAGGTTACAAGAAAGAAAGATGTAAAGCACAGAAAGTATCCAAATGTAAGTCTACATGCAATTACAGTTAAATGTAAGGAATAGAAATATGAATGCGAAGTAAAACTAGAAATTCATTTTTGTTTTTCTTTTTATCTGTGCTATCTAAAGATAGAACAGAGAAAAATATAATACAAATCAACAAATAGTCTATGCTAATAACAAAAGAGAGAACATGAACTATACTTACATGTTTTGGTGTTCGAAACAATTACGTTGTCTGTGTTTGAATCTACCATTTGACAAATACAATATATTTGTTCAAATATATTACCTCATAAATATATCTCTTGGAATATTTTTAGCTAGCTAATATGCTAAAATCTACAAAATAGATAGAATGAAATATAGATTAAAGTTTGGAGGTTTGCTAAACAACAAGAAGTGTAATGCTTCATGATTCACATAGTCAAGCCCCTGTTAAATGCAATAAAATTGGATTTTGACCTTGGAATGGATGTTACAATACCTATGACAAATCCACTGCCTAAAATTTCTATAGTTTGTGAATTCATTAAGATGATATAGACAGGTTGATAGGATATAGTAACATATGCATGGATTATCAAGGAGGACGATAGATTGCATAATGGTAGATAAGGTAGGCTAGATATTTGGTTTCCAAGGGGATCTAAGGCTATTTATGCAGGTGGAAGTATCCTAAAATAGTTATAATTGGTGAATTCACTTTTCTTATAGAAGTGGGCCAATGGGTTTTAGATCAAAATCCTAGGATTCTGACCATCTAGAGAAACTATGCCACTTGAATAGAGTGTAGGTGGTAAATTCTCTTTTAGTAGTAGAAAATAAAATTAAAAAATTGATAGAGGTTGTAGGGCACTACTATGGATGCTTAGAGGGCCTTAAGGATGATCTACTATCCCACATGCCTCTTGAAATACTTACAGAAATTGATTAGCTTGATAATTCAATTGATTTATTAGATGGAACTGAAAACATAGATGAGTGCATGCATTAGTTAATTTATATAAATACTAATGAATAATAGTTAGATCAAAATATATGGAAAGGATATTTATGAATCATAAATACGAGTTGTTTCCTCTGTCCCTTCAAAACTCAACCAATTGTTTGAAGACAACTTCATAGGGAAATTTTAGAAGCAATTTGATGCTTGAATAACTTTGATTCATTTTTTACAATTTTTTGATGCCTAAAAGTATCTCCTATGAAATTTTAGCAGCAATTCATCATTTGAGAAAGCATCATGCAAAATTTATCCCAAGGGGTAAATTTATAGAACTAGCCCTCCTGGGAGTTTACCAACTGGTGAAGGATGAGGTGTCCTACTGAATGGGGATAATTTAAGGTTGATTAGGATGATGACGGGGAGTGAAATTAGCTACCCCCATTATTGGGGAAAATTTAGGAAGGTGGAGGAAATTTATCCACCTTTCCCTACCTATTGATAGCCTATGGTAGTAGAGGATGGGTGTAGTTGACTGCATCATGATTGCCTACTATAGGAAGGGCTAAAATATTGGTTACACTTTATATGCATATTTTCCACCTATGAATTCAATAGCAAAAAAATAATTTAGCTAATAAATTCATGGATTTGATCGTTGCAAGTCAAATTTGATGGGGTAGGTTGACAATTTGGATAGGGTGTGATTTTATTGACTAAGAAGTAAATGTTTTGGTTGGTGAATTGACTCTAATATGGTGAATTCACTACTGATGAGTTTTGATCACAAATAAGGTTGAGGTAGTAATCATAGCTAGGTTGATCATTTTATGCATTTATGCCATAATTGATTTAGTTGGATGATCTGATTTTAGATATCGATGGTCGGTTAGCCTAATTAATGGATAAACACTTAGGTGACTATGATCGATCATGTTTATGTTATTTATACCTTTGGATAATTTATGTCCTTATAATTTTTCTTGCTCCTAAGTGATGGCTCTTCTAACTTGATTAATGGACAAGCACTTAGACAAGCTATTATGTCTAGGCAATCAATACCTTCAGATAGTCTATGTTTGTATAATAAATGCTAGGGTTAGTCAATGTCCATATGATACATGCTATGGTATTTTTTTCCATTTGGATAGTCTATGTCCATATGAAGTAGGATTAGATTGCAAAACCATTCTTTTGACTTGTGATTTACCCAATAATGGTCATCTAAAGACATTTTGCTTCCTATCTATGTGGTTCCAATACCCTACTTTCTTCTATATGGTTATGTTATAGTGATATGAATACAAATTTGAACTCATATATGCATAAGTTTCTCAAAATATAAAATATTGAAAGGAGAAAATGAAGATTTGGAATATCAAATATTCTGGTGACATTGTTAAAGAAAATAATGAAAGTGAATCCAAGCTCAAAATTTCCTCATAATAATCCTTTATTTTTTTTAATTTCCCCAAAATTTTAGATGTGAGGTTTTCTCCTTGGTTGCACTTGTTTCCTTCTCACACTTACTTCTTGCACTTGCAACACTTTATTTATAAAACAAGTAAATGTGAGGCTCTCTCTTGGCTAATACTAAAAAATTAAAAACCATTAAAGCATTAGTAACAACATATACACCAAATACGCTTCAAGAGTATCTATATAAAAGTATCATCCATAATATATAAAGTAATGGACACCACCAACAAAGCAAATTTTTAGCTAACCTTAGCTAATAATATAGCAAGATACGAATCTTGAACCAATACCTAATAATTTTTAGCATAACTACAACATTAAAAGTATGTTTAAGTGATTCTATTATATCATAAATAGCATAATTGGGACTTGAAATGCCTAATTTAGATAACCATATCAGACCAAGGGTATTGGAGTACAAAATATTCAAAGCAAGTAGTTGGTCTACTTTGGGGTTTCAAATATACTAGCAAATCCTTCTACAAAAAGGTTATTTATATGAACTATTATAAAATTAAAACCTTGCTTTTTATTACATTTAATGTTACATATTTATATACAATAGTAGGATTTATCTTGATTATCTCAATACATTCTCCATGCTTCACATTCTCTTCAAATATCTTGTAAGCACATAATGTAATAATAAAAAATAATGTAATAATTTTTTGACATCCTACATTATTATATTCTTTGGTTTTCCAAGTAATATGTTGGTTGTAACAAATGTTTATGCCCAAAAATTATGTGTCCATACTAGTAGGCAAGTTCATACTATTTCTTGCTCTGGCTCTAGTTCTTGGATCTTGGATTTGGATCTCATTTTGGCTTTAGCTCTTGCTCTTGGATTTGTATTTGGCTTGGGCTCTAGCTTTGTAGTTTCACCTTTATTGTGTCAAAGGAATGCCCACAAATTAGCTGTCACTTCATCATAGTAAATTCAAAATGGATTTGTGTGTTGTTCTTGTAGTTTTTGAGAAGAAGGCACAATATATGCATTTATTTGGGAGACTTGAATATTTGAGCCTTTCATCATCTAGAGTGATAGACTAGAGAATCTAAGTTAAATTCTTAGATTCATTTGGATTATTCTTAGGTGGTTTTTAATCAGGTCACATATAATTTTCCATATTATGTGATGTTGTATCAATGCTCCTAATTTTTTTAAAAGAATTTTATTTGAAATAATGCATTATGTCTTGAAATGGAATTTACATAATTACTATTAGTTAGTAATGGACTTTATTCATGACCTTTAAACTAGCCTACCTAGATGAAAACTCCATGGGGTTTATGTTGGCTTTTAATCCTTACTACCACAAAATATAACATGTCCTAATATAAAGAATCCATGATATTGTAGGTTAAAATATCAATAATCAAGAGTAGAATTATATAAATAAGCAATCAAATATATCTAGGCCAATATAATAATAAAAATTGCATTCACGTATAGTTTCAAATATGAATGTAAATTGGCCAAAATCATTCATGTACATGCATGAAAAAACTTAGAATATGAATGGATCAAAAATATATATACAAGCTTTACTATCAATGCTTGTTATGTGGTGATTGTTACAGACTATTTTCCCCTGCATTGTATGGAGCTTTATCTCCATAATAAAGCCATAGTAATGTGACTCTTCAATACTTTTATATTACACTCCTCACATATGTGGGAGATGTGACCTTTCTAATACTTGACCTTTGGCTTCTTATCTTACCACTTGTATACTAGAGTCATCACTCTCTTCTTGCATGCATACATGATTCTATGGCACTTGCACACTTCTACATGACTCTTAATCTCCTACATGCACTCCTAATACAAGACACTTGTGCACATCCTCACTTTACATATTTTCACACTTGCATATAATACACTTGCACACATTCCTTTAATACACACTTGCATTCTAACTTACATGACACTTGTGCATTTCTTGTACATTGACACTTACATAAAAGGATAAATATAAATCACTCATCTAAACTATAGACTCAACCCTAATCTATTACATATTTACATTTTTACCAAGAGGGTACTTTGGGGTACATTAGCATGTACCAAATAATGTAATATTCTCCATTTGTTTATAATGATCAACACATTAATGTTATCCCTAAACAGACCTCCTCCTTTTCATAGTTGCTTTATGAAATTCTTGTCGAGTTTTGGTGTATTAGGAGTGAAAGACTCAACTTTGATAGATTTCATGCAATTTACCTTTAGATCCTTACCTATAGGTCATCACCTCTCATTCATTACCTCTAGGTTATTGCCTTTGGGCCATTACTTTTGGATCATCCATGTTAATGTTTGACTGCTTGACTCATCTTCCTTAGACCCACACTCATTCTCACTACTCATACAACCCTCTTTTCCACATTTGTCGATGGTTTGGAAAAATGTAAATTTCATAAACTTGCCTAATTCCTAGCACCTTCCTTAATTAACAACACAATATTCACATAATTCATTCTTTGAGAAAAATTTGACCTAGCTTCTTGAGTGCCCCTTAATGCATGGAAGAAATTGACAAGAATGTAAAATCCCTATCAAATTAGAATCCTTAATCTAAGTCCTAGGAATTAAATATTCCACATCCTTAAAATTAATTGGCCAAAAATACTCCTCAAATCATCCTCAAAATTAGAGGGTTTCAACATGGTCAATTGCATGTACCTTTGGACTCTTACTATGTTTCATTACAATGGGTGGTGCTATACATGGGCTATGGTTGCTTATTGTGGGATCAACCTTTGCTTGTACCATTTGATAGAGAAGGGAATCTTTAACACCATATTGGAGAATGATGACACACACGTTTATGTGGTGTCAATGGTGCTCAACACTAGAATCTATGGTTGTGCCTTTGGTTTTCCTTCACTTTTGAGCAATGTTGTATATATATTTATAAGCTTTACCCACCATGGTATCCTTGGTTTTCCTAGCTTTCTAAACGACAATATCCTTGTACTATATGATTTTATCAATGGTGACATCCTTGGTGTAAAGTGTCTTTCATTGATAATCTCCATGGTCTGTTTTGTTTTCTTGACCTCTTCCAATTTGATAAAAACATGTTTCTTTGATGTTATACTATCCTACCTATATTTCCATTGTGTGATCCCATCAAGATTGACATGGCCCCAATTATCCATCATGGTCGTAGTATCCTCAAGATTCAGGAGGAGACCCTTCTTGGTGTTAATTTTTTTATCTCATTACTTCATGTTGGGATCCATTTCAAAGCGATTTAGGCAGAATTTCTAGGCTAAGGTATTTTTTTCAACTGATTTTTTTACCTTTATCCCAAAGAAGGATTGATTCTATAACTTTGTCCTAACTATATCTTAGATACTACACTTTGATGATGTTATGACAAGTGTTATTCCCTACTCATTAGTATTTAAATTGAATCCAACATGACTATGGTACATTCCTCGTCATACAGATTAACCCATGCTTGCTTCACCACCTAGGTATCTATTAGATATCTTACGAGAGGATTATGGAAATATAATATTATATTGTATGGGTATTTGGCATGGGTCATATATAACCCAAGGTTGACTATATTCTGATATTTTATTATAATAATGAGTGGGACAAAGATTTAGGAGTACGGGTATATAAAGAAGGGATATTATCATTTGTAAAAAAAAATGATATCAAGTATTGTTTGCAATGGTCTTGGCTTGTGGAGAGGATCTAGAGTGATTTTCTTTCTTAAGGAATATTTTTGGTGTTGCCATACCTCAAGGGTATTATCTATCTCTATGTTTCATTATGGAATTGCTATTAAGGTTTTTATTTTTTGAATTTAGCAAAAAATCCCTTTTAGGGCTACCTTGGTCTAAGAAACCACAACCAGAGGTTCTGCACCATCAAAATCACCTAGGAGAGTCACACCTGGACCTGACTGCACTAGCATTATCAACTGGATTTTAAGTACCTGATGTGCATTTGGTAGGGTGGAGATTCAAACTAGGTACTTACCTTGGAGGATTGTCCTACCCTCTCCAACTCAACTACAACATGTGGGTAATTGCTATTATGGTTATTATTTATGGATGAATGTCATATTTTAATGAACTATAAATGAATTTTGTTAATAATAATAGAGGTTTATAACTTGAGGCATAGACGCATAGGCCAAGCGCAAGCTCAATAGGAATTTAGTTTTTTGATCTTTAGTGGTTTTTGTTGCCTTGAGGCCCCTTTGGTTTCTTGTTTTCTTTTCATGTAAAAGGGTGGGAGACCCTTTTAAATATCTTTTTTTAAATAATAAATTTTAAAATAATAGAGGTTCATAACAAGTGGTATTAGAGCAACGATTTTGACAAAGTGGGGTTTGTATTTTTGGTGGATTATAAAATTAGGGTAATTTTATTCTAGAAAACATCTCGTTTTGTGGTAGCCATATCTTTACATAAATATTTTTGATTCAAAATAGTCTTATGCCAAATTGTTTGGAATTTGGAGAGATTTTCAATAAGTGGTTATAAAAAATAATCTAAGTAGTATTGAGGGAGATACGACCATGTGAATAAAATTATCTAGAACAAGGGCAATGTTAGGAAAAAAAATTCTAAAAAATGTCTAATATTTAGGAGCCATATCTTTGTGAAAGGTAATCCATTTTAGATGATTCTTGGACTATTTTATGCATAATTTGAATAGCGTAAAATGCATGGTAATACAAAATAATCTAAGTAATATTGAGGGAGATACAACCCTATGAAATCAACCATCTAAAAATATTAACTTTTAAGCCAAATTATCTCAATTCCTAGTATATTTCAACCACTATATCTTAGGTCCCAATATATATAATCAAGAGCAGAATTAAATATAAGAGCAATAAAAATATCTACTAGCCAATATAAATTATAATAATATTCAAAATAATATCAAATATGAATGTAAATGGTCAAAATCATTCATGTAATAGCATGAAGAATACTTACAATAGAATTGCTTAAAATATGTATACAAGCTTCAATATTATAAATTCTTGATATGGTGATCTCTTTCAGACCATTTTCCAATATATTATATGGAGCTTTATCTCCATAATATAGACATAGAAAGGTGACTCTTCAATACTTGACTATTGTACTTCTTACACAACTAGGAGTTGCAACCTTTACTATTCTTTACATAAGACAAGACTCTCATATCCTTTGGCTTATCATCTTGCCACATTTATACAATACTCTTACTTAACTCTATGGCACTTGCACACTTCTACATGACACTTGCACTTCTACATGCACTCCTAATACATGACACTTGCACCTATACATGCACCCTAATACATGATACTTGTGCACATCCTCACATTATATATTTGCACACTTACATACATGGCACTCATGAAATTTATCTCATTACAAATTTGCATGATACTTGTGCATATCCTACATATAGACACTTACATTAAGAAAAATATAAATCATTTACCTATACTATAGAGTCAAACACTAATCTATTATATATTTAAATTTGTACCATAAAAGTACCGTGGAGGTAAATTAACATGTATCGAATAATGTAATATTCTCTAACACCCCCTGTATTACATTATTTGGTTATTGAAGACTTTAATCTTCAATCAACTTCCTTCAAGATTTTATCTCGATCTTAAGCATGATATCCTTCTTCATATTTTGATTCATGTCTTCTGGCATCCTTCCTTTTGTGGTTTCCTCTATTCTTCTTCTTTGTTTTTTTTTCTTCATATTAAGTTGTTATATACCTGGTGGACATGACTTCTAAATAATGAGTTAGTAGATCATCACAGTAATACATTTTGGATTACAATTATTCCCTATAGAATCTAACATAATCTTCATTCAAGTCATATGATTGACATTGTTCTTCTCTTGTCCTTTTCCTTGAAATATCTCAAAGGTAAGTAAAGACATATGCATCATTAAGCATTATTTTGAAGAAAACATAATAGTGTTTTGTGAATTTCACCATATCCTAAATAGTTTTTCTTGAAGATTACTTATAAGTGTTGTGAACTTTTAATCTTTTGTATCTTTGAGAAATAGTGATAATTTTTCCTTTAAACCATTTGATATTTCCTTCTTTTCATCAAAATCATCTATCAAATTCTAGGAATAAAACTTTAGTTTGTCCCTCATTTCTTTACTATCTTCACTAAATGCATTTCTAATAATTTCTTCCATAATAATCAAAGTTTGTAATTCAATGATTCAATTTCTTTAAATTTGAAACCCTTTTTGCTCCAAAGTTAATCACATTGGAAGTTCAAAAATAAATTTGTATATTTAAAATTTTCAAATTATTCAGATCATTTGAAGTAGTAATCCTTTTATCTCCCTACTTTATTAAATTTGAAATTCTAAATTATTCAATTTTTCAAACTTTTAACTTTTCTAATTATTCCAATTTCTAAATCTAAAAAATTTAAATTTCATAAACTTCAAATTTTTCAATTTTTCTAATTTCAACATTTCCAATTCTTCTAATTTCAATATTTCCAATTCTTCTAATTTCAATATTTTCAATTCATCTAATTTTAAAATTTTCAATTCTTCAAATTTCTCTAAATTTTAATTCTTCATATTCTTCAAACTTTAAAATTTTAAAAAACTTCAAATTTTTCATTTTAGAGTAGAAAACATTCTCTCCAAAATTATATTTTTATATTTTCAAAAATTAAATAAATTGCAAATAATTATTTGCAAATAATAAAAATTTGTAATTTAAAAATATACTAGAAGCCCTTATAACTCCTACCTAAATAATAGCATTAAGTTCAAAACATTTTATCTCTCTCTTAAATATTAAGCCTGATTTCAAAAAAAAATTAATAAACCATAAGTTATAAATAATAATCAATAATCATGGTAAAGCTTACCTAAACCTTTACTTGGCAACTCTAAGAGAAATGTGCTCATATCCATGCACTTAAAGCTGATTTGAAGATAAATCTTTGTAACACATATGTAGTATTCAATGCTATTTAATTTGAACATTTCAATGCAATAGTGAATGCCTTTGAATATTTTAGTCCAATACTTTCATCCAATGGCAACAGAAAAATAATTATGATTTATTAGAACCTTTTAATTTTTCATTCTATTATCTATATTATTATTCTCTCCAAAGCTCTTAGAAATTTAGAACATTGAAGTCTAACTTTTGCTTCAGCTAATGGCTCTTGGATTCTATCTCTATCTAGTAATTCTTTGGTTGATGACGCTCCATCTCTATCTGATAATGCTTTGGATACGTGGCTCTCTATGTCTCTATTTGGTAATGCTTCGACTAATGGCTCTCTGTCTATATTTGGTAATGCTTCGACTGAGGGATCTCTATATCAATATGATAATTCTATGGATTTGTGGATGATGGTTATAGGTTTATGTATGGTGACTGTTAAGCTTCTATCTAGTGACTCTTTGAATGATGGTATTGGGTGTCTATCTGACATCTCTTTGGATGATGGTGCTAGGCTCTATCAGGTGACACTTTGAATTATGATGTTGGGCTTCTATCTTATATCTCTTTGGATGATGGCACTAGGATCTGTCTAGTGATGATAAATATGCTATCCTTTGTTCGATGACACAATGATTGGATGTACTATGACTCTATCCAAAAATACTTTAACTGGATGCACTATGATTCTATTCGATAAAACTCTAGTTGAATACAATATACTTCACTTGGTTGGATATGTAATGCTTCTCTCTCAATAATACTTCTAGCTGAAGATGCTAATGCTTTAGTGACGTTGCTTTTTCAACCTTAGAATATAAGAATATATGTTGCTTTTCTCTTTCGTATATAGCCCTCTTGGTGCTTAAACCTTTTTCTTAATCCTTGTAAATACCTTCAATTCTTTTTTTTGTCTTCCTTATCACAAACTTCAAATTCTCTAATTTATATAATAATATCTATGAGGAATCTTCCTCCTCAAAAAATGATCTTATAGATATTGGACACTTTATGTAATGCAATACATATAGGAGGACTTTCTCTCTCTTTATATTTTTCCTTCAATGGTGGTTTTAAACCACTATAATATTATATATGACTCTCCTCTTATCTAGAGAATATAAATTAGGGTGACTTTAAATGCCCCCTCACGTCCAACTTTCTTCAGAGTTAGCCCTTAATCTTTCTAGTTGAGTCCTTGTCTTAATAGGTTCATAAATAGACTCTAGCATACAAATCAGGGTGACTGTTATCCCCTAAATATCTACTCTACAAGCTATAAAATGGAGTCCTAGTCTTCACTCCCTTATAAGTGGAAAGACTCTAACCAAGGACCTTATCAAATATTAATTAATCAATTTGTAAATTCAAAATCTACAGAAATCACATTGAATTTTTTATTTTATGGAAATAAAAATAGAGACTAATCACATTAGCTGCAAATATCATAATGACAAGATTTGAGCTTTGATACCACTGTTGGATTTTAAGCCAAATTATCTCAAATCCTAGTATATACTAACCATTATATCTTAGGTCTTAATATATATAATCAATAGAAGAGCAATCAAAATATCTATTGGTAAATATAAATTATAATAACATTCAAATTAATATCAAATATGAATGTAAATGACCAAAATCATTTATGTAATAGCATGAAGAATACTTATAATATGATTGCTCAAAATAGGTATACAAGCTTCAATATTATAAATGTTTTATATGTGATCTCTTTCAAACCAGTTTTCCAGTACACTATATGGAGCCTTATCTCCATAGTATAAACATAGAAAGGTGACTCTTCAATACTTGACTATTGCACTCCTCACACAATTGATAGTTGCAAGCTTTCATATTTTTTACATATAATAATCTCATGTCCTTTGGCTTCTCATATTGCCACTTGTATACAAGACTCTTACTTAACTCTATGACACTTGCACACTTCTACATGCACTCCTAATACATGACACTTATGCACATCCTCACATTACATATTTGCATACTTACATACATGAAACTTATGTAATTTCTCTCGTTACACATTTGCATGCCACTTTCGCATATCCTACACATTACACACTTGCACTCTTACTTACATGACACTTGTGCATATCCTGCATGTAGACTCTTACATAAAGAAAAATATAAATCACTCACCTAAACTATAAACTCAAACCCTAACATATTACATATTTACATTTTTACCATAAAGGTAAAATGGAGGTACATTAGCATGTACCAAATAATGTAATATTCTCTATCAAGATCAAGAGCACAACAATTTTTCAAGTCCTAAAAAATGAAATTGTATGTATATATGAGCCATAGTAAGCAAATCAATGTAGTTTAATTTATTTTTTAAGAATAACCAAAAAATCAATAAATGATAGCAATGAATATAAGAGAATTGAAAAAAAAAATTGAGAAACCCTAGTTTTTCAAAACCCTAGTTGCTTTGGGAATTTTTTCTAGGTTGAGGTCATGGAGTTAGAAGAGATTTATGAAGAGGAAGAAGCCCTATTTTAGAAAATAAGTGGATAAAAGTTAGAGATTAAGTTGACAGATAAGAGACATGTTTCAACACTTTAAAATATATATAGAAGAATTTAAAAAGGAGTCCAAAAATAGTGTATAATAAAGGCCAATTATTTGTATAGAATAGTAGAAGGAAAAGAGGACAATAGTGTGTAGGTAGAAGAAAGCATATCTTTCATGATAGATGAGCCAAGTGATGTTAATGAAGACTTGTTTTGATTAAAAAAATCTATTTTATATATTTATGGTTACATCTAGAGGGAAAAGGTTTTTATTTCTATAAACCCTACCAGTAGATGTTATTTCATTAATATTGCTTTGGCTAAGAGCTTGCAGGTTCAAGAAAAGAAAATCAATGAAATAAAGTTGGAGGGTAAGAATGTTTAAAATTTTCAATATTTAAAGATTACCATGGATAAATATGGTTTATATTTATATTTTCATGCTATTGAGATGGATTATGTGGACATTGTTGTTGGATATCCTTGGATGGATTTATTGGGTAGCACTAACATTAATCTACAAAATAATTATAGGAAGTTATAGTACAAAAAAAATAAGATAACATTGCAAGATATTTCTCAGCTTAAGGAACAAGTATCTAAGGAAAAATAGGAAGCTATTGTAGGGAAACAAATTGAAGAAGCAAGAAAACCTAAAATAGAGTCTAAGGAGGTAATATCAAAAATTAAAGAAGAAAAACCCAAGTTCGAAAACAAACCAAAATATGGGAGCATGATAGAAAAGCATAAAATATAATGATAATATGTTGAGGAATCAAAAGAAGTAGAATAATAGGTTAAGGTTACAATATATTGCCATCCACACCACTAGGAGTGACAATAATCTTGAAGGTATGGCTTAGGGTAACAATATCATGGATCTACATGGAGTCAAAAAGGGACCAAGTATGATAGTGTTTGCCAAATAAAGCATAGTAATTCTAGTTTTCAAAGTGGTGTAACAACATCATGGAGCAAATAAACCCATCATTCGTATTACCAAATTAGAGTAGCAGAAGCATGGATCCAATAAAGCAATACTATATACTCAAGTGGTAAAATGGTGTATTGGCATCAATGAAGACAACCACTAATCAGAGTTTCACTAATATGGATGGATGATCAAGAGTGGTACCAATTGATAACATTGCTTGGTATATCATATTATTTAGTTTCTTCTTATATTTGAGAGTGAAACATTTTGTAATGGGGATGGAATGTTAGATACCTAGGGATAGGAATATGGGAATGTAATATTATATTGTATTGGCATTTGGAATGGACCACATATAACCCAAGGTTCATTATATTTTATTATTTAATTGTTAAAATGAGTGGGACAAGGGTTTAGGAGGATGGGTATATAAAGAAGGGATATTGTCACTTGTGAAAATGTAAGTGATATGAAGTATTCTTTGTAATGGTCTTGGCACATGGAGCATATATGGAGTGATTTTCCTTACGAAATATTATTAGTGCTTTCCTACCTCAAGGGTATTATCTATCTCTGTGTTTCATTGTCGTTCTTATTTGTTGATGAATGCTGTATTTTACTAAATGGTGAATGAATTTTTTATATAAGAATAGAGGTTCATAATTATCTCCATAGGGCTTCCACTTTCAACAAGGGCTTTATATACATATTATTTATTTATTTATTAACTTTCATAGTGAGACGAGTTTCTCCAAGGCCAGATATTTTTGTAGATCCTCATATTTTTCCTTTCCATATGTAATGGCCCTTGAGGGCCATCAAAATCCATTCACCTAAGGGGAAACCATAAGGATACAAATAGAAATCCCATGGGGTGTGAAGCACCTCATCCTATATGCCTTCCAATCTTGAGAGAGATTAGTCCCATGATCAAGTTTCCAACCAAGTGTAGGAACCTAGGATTAATACTAAAAGACCCACACTCTTAATGAAGGAAGCAGGAATGAAGGGTCCCTCATCCACTAGAGGTGTTTGGTTTTGTGCTACATCATACAACTTTTCAATTTCTTTCCTTGGTTGCACAAATAATATCTTATAAATGATTCAACGATGTCTATGACACTGCTAGGAACATGTGCTTTGATACCAATGTTATAAAATTAAAACCTCACTTTTTGTTACATTCAATGTTACATATTTATATATAATAGTAGGATGTCACTTGTTTATCTCAAGAGGACGTTGGTGTTTCACATTCTCTTCAAATCTCCTATGAACATTAAATGTAATAATAACAAACACTATAATAATTTCCTAATATGAACACCTCCATTTATCATTAAGAACAAAAGAAATTGGATTGTAGGGAAGTAAGGAACTATAAATAGTTATAACAGAGAAGTGATCAAGTTGATGTCCATCAATCCACCTCAATCCTTAGCAAATTTACATTAGATATGAAAAGGTATTTTGATTAGAATATTATCATGAACTAAGACATGTACCCAATCAATTATGTTTTTATGAAAAATATGCAAAGAGAATTGCCTATGAGGAATAGACCAGGGCTTCCATTATGGTCAAACATATCCCATACATATCTAAAATATTGCAACCTCGTTTTCAATTATTTTTCATAAGTTTGTTCCACCATATTGAAGAAGAAGCAAATCTTAAGTCATGATGAAGTGGTGTCATTCTAAGCTAACATACAACAGATAATTTGCTAGGATTTCTAGATTTCCTATATAGGAAGAGAGGCGTTAATATTGAAATATGGTACATTTAATATCTTGTCTTGCATGTAGACACCTTCCCAAGCATTTTTTCCTAGGAGGACAATTTCAATTATTGAATAACACTTTTCATAGCTTATCCACAGATAAATATTTGACAACCCAATAAAAAAGATAGAAGATACCTTGAGTTTGAGGATCCAAAAGTTCCTAAACCTCCTTTGCATCTAGAAATAATTCATGGTTCTTAAGGAATGTGCTTCAACATACTAATTATATGTCTTAATTATTCTCATAAGCTAAAGATATCCATTTTTTATTAGTATCCAACTTAAAGGAATAGAACACATGAGTTGCTATCAACATTTTTCCAACAATGTTGATCCTACTAGCAAAAGAAGGAACTTGAATTACCAATTATTCAATCTCTTTTATAATTTACATAAAAAAATTTATCACATGTATTTAATTTTTCATTTCAAATAGAAATTTTAGGTATCATATAATATCTTCATGTATAATTTACCTTCAGGTAGCCAATAAATATCAAGTAAATTATTTCTTTAAGACTATGATCAACTTAGTTTTGTCTAAAGATATTTTGGCTCTTAAAAAATAAATCTAGAACGTATAATGCATCAATGTTATTTTATTGATAAGTTGAAAATAAAATAACTAATTCATCCATAAAGTAAGAATTGATTACATTATTTCTATTAGGAATATTTATGTCTTTTATGATGCCAACCTATAAGGCTTGATTAAAAAAATATTCTAGAGCGTCAACTACTATAACATAAAGCAAGTGTGCAAGGGAAAATCCATGATGTATAAAGCATAGTAGGGAATACTCTAGACAAAGGAAGATTTATAACAACCTTGGTTGAAGAATTAACAAATAGCATAAAAATTTAAATAATCATTCATGGTCCAAAGCCAAACCAACCAAGCATTTGTAAAGTAAAGGACCATCTAACACTATCATAAGCTTTATCAAAATCATGTTTGATAACAACTACATCTTATATTGACCCACTCTATTAGCATATAATCTATATTCAATATTAAACAATTCTCAATATATAAATAATATCACAATTTTAGGATTCATCGCATATATATTCAACACAAGAACCCACCACATTTTCACTTTCAAATGTTAAGTATTAGTATAAATTAATGTACTATAATACTTCACAATATTAAAATACTCATAAATTTCTCACGCTACACATTATATAACTTCCCTACAAATAGCCTTCAAACACTCTTGATATTTCAACTTCAACAAACAATTCATCTCCTCAAATATTTAGGAGATATAACTCTTTGTTAGTCTCACAATGACACTGAGAGGGGGGTGAATCGGTGTAGCTCTTTTAAAACTTAAATCTTCAACTCTTAAAGCCGAAACAATGAAAACTTGAAACCAAATAAAGCAAGTATAACAAGAGAACATCACACAACACAAGATGTACCGAGGTTCACCGATTTGGCTACATCCTCAAAATGACTGTTTGGACTCCCATCCAAATCCAGCCTTTGCAAAGCACCAACTTTACAATCAATTTACCAGCACCCACTGGAAGGAGCACCAACCCCTGATTTATCTGCACCAACAGAAAGGAGCACCAACCCCTGATTTATCTGCACCAACAGAAAGGAGCACCAACCCCTGATTTATCTGCACCAACAGAAAGGAGCACCAACCCCTCTACCAAGCACCCACTTGATTTTGATATTGATAATAAAATGACATATATGAATCTTCTCTTCTCACATAAAAATTGACCGTTCTCTTAGCTCGTTCTGTCAATTGCTAAACGCTTTCTGGGTATTGTGCAGAACTCTGTCTATGACCTCCTCTCAAAATTTCAGCCAAAACTGATATCGTATGAGAAAGTTATGCCCAAAATACTAAAGTGACATTTTTCACCTTTTTCCCAAAAACACGGATTTTCACTCTTTATTTTTCTCCACACACTCTTCTCTCCGCACAAAATAAAATCACACTCTTCAATAAAACACTTCTAACTTAAATGCACACACTTGCATTCCTTTTCACTTTTCACTTTCTCCAAAGATATTTATTTAATGAAACTGCTTAAAATAATATAACTCCCTTTTTTTATATTGAGAAGGCATTTCGTCAAACACGTCACATGCAAAGAATTGACACCTTACTCGTTCTCATACTTCGGAGCCACGTGACAACTCAAACCAAAAACAAAATATGATCTATTTGATGCCTTGAAGGTGTAACAACACTGAAACTGAAACTCCGGCGACTCTTCAAGGTCGAAACGGCCAACTAAAGGATTTTGCCCAAGTGGCACAAATTGACATAAAAGAGACCTGTAACGTTTTTGCAAAAATCATAACTCTCACCTCGTAACTCGGTTTTCTCTAAAATTTGAAACGTAGAATATTTGCAACATTGAATATGTCCAAACCAAAACTCACTACCTAACTCCTTACGGTTCACCTGTACCACTTCCACAAAAACGCTACTGACACACTTTTTCAAAAAAGAGCGTTTTTGTGACAGTCTTGCAACGCTTGTAAAATTCGCCTCGTTTCTCCGTTTTCATTGAAATTTGGAACACATGTTCTTGAAGATAATGACCACCTCCAGTTAAAATTTTGCTACATAAATCCTTACGGTTTGTTCGCAGTGCTTCTGACAAAACCTGCACTTTTTCAGCCTATACAACCACTTGCCAAATCATCCGCCAAGATACCGGAAACACCACCGATCACTCCAAACACTGTGCTGACATCTCCAATGCTGTTATGGACTATTTCTTGACATGTTGGCATGTTCCAAACTGATCCATCCTATCCAACTGTGCCCGTGGCGACTTTTGCAACTTTTTGACTATTTTGCTGCTTTGACAACTTTTTGATGATTTTTTCAACTTTTGCAAATTTGCACAAACAACCTGTAACAACTTCACCCAAACATCAAAAACATCCTCATAAGAATTTAACATCACTGTACATACTCTGAATAACCTCTGAACTCCTATCCACTGCATCAACCGATCTATCTAACTGTGTTGACAACAATGACAATATTATCGTTGCACCTTGCTCAACAATCTCCCCCTTTGGAATTGTTGGCAACACACGTGCAATTTCCTGTAACTCTTCTCCCCCTTTGACAACAATACCAAAGGGCTGCTGCAAACTCCCCCTGAGTCCATGCACAACATTCTCAGGCAAAAATTATTACACTTAGCAAAAATCACAAACATGAGCAAAAAGATAAACAAATACACAAATGCTCCCCCTGAGAATGTGGTCCCGATAGCTAGTCAATTCTTGGGAAGCGTGACCACTCCCAATTTATTGTGAAGGTACTCAAAGACTTCCTTGGGCAACGGTTTTGTGAAGATATCCGCTACTTGCTCTGTTGTTGGAACAAAATCCAACTTAACCTCACCTTCCGCAACTTTCTCCTTCAAAAAGTGATATCGGATAGCAATATGTTTTGTGCGAGAATGCATAACCGGATTCTTTGAGATGTTAATGGCATTGGTGTTATCACACTTAACTAAAATTGGCTCACTGAAGTTAATACCAAGATCTTTCAGGGTTTGTTTCATCCATAATACCTGCGTACAACACGTTGTCGTTGCAATATATTCTGCCTCTACTGTGGATAAGGAGACTGACTCTTGTTTCTTACTGTGCCACGCGACCAACTTGTCTCCAAGATAGAATGCACCTCCATTGGTACTCTTTCTGTCATCTACACATCCTTCCCAATCTGCATCTGAATACGCAATAAGGGTGAAGTCCTTACCTTTCGGATACCATAACCCATACTCCATAGTACCCTTGAGG
This sequence comes from Wollemia nobilis, assembly GCA_028583015.1. Lineage (NCBI taxonomy): Eukaryota > Viridiplantae > Streptophyta > Pinopsida > Araucariales > Araucariaceae > Wollemia > Wollemia nobilis. Next base: position 3,171,065 of record JAQPPZ010003518.1, on the reverse strand, counting down.
TACCGAAGAATCCTCTTCACTACTTGTCACATGAGTCTCCTTGGGACTAGCCTAAAATCGTGCTACCATGCATACTGCCTACAAAATATCTGGTCTAGTAGCTGTCAAGTACAATAAGCTCCCAATCATAGATCTGTACATGGTTTGATCAACATGTGGAGATTTGTCATCCTTGCTCAACTTGCAACTTGTCGTCATGGGAGTGCTAACTGGCTTACAATCCTCCATTGTGAACTTTTTTAGCATCTCTTTCACATATTTAATTTGAGAAATAAATATGCCCTTCTCATTTTGATTAACTTGCAACTCGAGGAAATACGAAAGTTCACCAATCATTGACATTTCAAATTCTTTCTGCATCTTATTTGCTAAATCTTTACATGACTCATCTTTGCTGCTGCCAAATATGATATCATCTACGTATACAACAAGAACAATAAGATGGCCATTTTCTATTTTGACATACAAATTACTATCCACCATACCTTTCTTGAACCCTTGTTGAGTAAGATAGTTGTCTAGCCTTGCATACCATGCTCGGGGTGCCTGTTTTAAGCCATATAATGCTTTCTTCAACTTGCAAACCAAGTTGGGATCATCACCAAGTTGGAAACCATCTGGCTGCTCAATATAAACCTCTTCTTCAAGTTTCCCATTCAAAAATGCTGATTTCACATCCATTTGATAAACTTTGAAATTCTTGTAAACTGCTAAAGCTAGAAACATTCTAATTGCCTCTAGTCTAGCCACAGGTGCAAAGGTTTCCTCAAAGTCAATACCTTCAACTTGTGCATAGCCTTTACATACCAATCTTGCTTTATTCTTGACTACCTGTCCGTCTTCATTCAATTTGTTTTGAAAGACCCATTTAGTACCGATTATATTTTTATTTGCAGGTCTTGGTACTAACTCCCAAGTTTTGTTTTTCTCGATCTGATCTAATTCTTCATTTATTGCCTTCATCCAACTTTCATCTTTGCTTGCGTCAACAACATTTTTGGGCTCAATGTTGGATAATAGAGAGTAGTTACTTACTACTCTTCTTCTTGTCTGAACACCAACTGTGGGGTCTCCAATTATTTGCTCTCTAGGATGATCTTTCTACCAGCTTCCTGTTTTGAATTTCTTATTTTCTTCCACTTCTGAATCACTGTTTGAATCATCTGAGTCAATTTTTTGTTTCTTTTCGTTTCCTTTTCCTCATCTCCTTCAATAACCTCTTCATAAATTGGGTAGTTCTCTTCATAGCTAATTACTCGTTCCCTACCTTCATCAACTTTAACATCGACACTATCCACAATTTTCCTTAGCCTCTTGTTGTAGCATTTGTAAGCTTTGCTTTTTGATGAATAGCCAAGAAAAATACCTTCATCCGCTCTATCTTCAAACTTACCAAGGTTTTCTTCAGTTCTTTTGATGTAACACTTGCTGCCAAAAACTTTAAAGTATCTTGTTGTTGCCTTTTTACCGAACCACAACTCATAAGGAGTTTTGCTTTCATGCGTCCTCAACATGCACCTATTTTGGATGTATACCATAGTATGGACTGCCTCTTTCCAAAATCTATCTGCTACTTTGCTCTTAGTCAACATAGTCCGTGCCATTTCTTGCACTGTCCTGTTCTTTCTTTCTACCACACCATTCTGTTGAGGTGTCCTGGCTACTGAAAATTGTCTCCTAATACCATATTTTTCATAGTACTCTGTAAAATCCTCTGAAATGAACTCTCCTCCTCTATCTGATCTTAAACATTTAATCATTTTTCTTGTTTGATTCTCAACTTGGTTTTTGAAAACCTTGAACATCTCAAAAGCTTCTGATTTATGCTTCAAAAATAGTACCCATGTCATCCTGGAATAGTCATCTATACACAACATAAAATATTTGTCACCATTTATGCTTTGCGTTCTCATGGGTCCACATAAATCGGTATGTATTAGTTCCAAAGGTTTGCTTGTGTAGTACTCTTTTGTTTTAAATGAGACTCTAGTTTGCTTCCCCTTTTGGCATGAAGCACAAATGCTATTTGATGGTTTTCCAATGGTGGGAATATCTCTCACTGCCTTTTTTGAGCTGATTTTTACTAGATTGTCAAAACTGATATGACCGAGCCTCTTGTGCCACAACCAATTTTCTTCTTCCTGTCCAATCAAGCAAGCTCCTTCTGAAGTCTCTGAGAGAGTGTACAGGTTGCCAGATGTCCTCGATCCAGTTGCTATCAACTTTCCACTATTTGCTTTTCTGACTTCACAACCACTGCTTCTTAAAAATCACTTCATGACCTCTATCACAAATCTGACTTACGCTCAACAAGTTATGCTTCAGACCAACCACAAACAAGACTTCTTTTGACTTGATTTTTTCATCACTGATCTTAACTGAACCTTTGCCAACTATCTTAGCTCCATCATTATTTCCAAATTTTATTGAACCACCTTCATATTGTTGTAACTTCTCAAATTTTTGTTTGTCACCTGTCATATGACTGGAGCATCCACTATCAAGTATCCATGGTGCAGATTTATTTTGTGCTTTAAATGTTGTTTGTACGATCAAGGATTCCTTTTCTTCCTTAGATCGCTCTTTTTCTTTCCACTCTGGTTTGATTATGAGTTTTGGGCTCTTGTTTTGACTTTTCTTTTTCAGTAGCTTGTGCATGTTTTTCGAGAAATTTTCTATTTTGTCTCATTCCATTTGGTTGAAATTTTCTTCCCTGAAATTGATTTGATGCAAATGTACTTCGACAATTTCTTGCAATGTGCCCAAAATTATGACGAGTTATAACATTCTCTTGCATAATCCATCAAAGGTGAAAAAACATTTCTCTTGGTAAAATTCCTTGGTCCTACATTATACTTGCAATCTGAAATCTTATGTCCATAACCATTGCATTTAAAATAGTAACTGAAAAAGAGATGATTGAACCTGGGTGATGGTCTTTGCCATGTTGTCGTAGGAGCCATAAATCTTCTTCTTCTTTGATGTGTGACATTGGTGAATCCATCATTGTCAATTCTCCTTTCGTGCCTTGCATTATTGCTTTCTTTTGCATGAGTCAATTTTTCTTGATCAACTTGTTTCTTATCTTCATTCTTTATGGATTCTTCATTTATGGCCTTTGATCCATTTGATGATTCTCCTTCGTCAAAGCCCAAACCAAATTTGATGCCTGTAGTCTTTTGGTTATTTATGATCTTATCCAACTTCATAGAACTTTCTTCACGTTTGTGATAACAACTAATTTTACGATTCATCTCTTCTATCTGCATCCTTAAACCAACAGTCTCTTCTTCTAGCTTACTGCAATAATCTATTTTCATGGTTATTTGCACTTCGAGATCTTCAGATATTTTCTTGGATTCTTCTATCTGTACTTTCAAACTGGTTATGATTTCATTTGCATCCTCAAGCTTTCTTGAAATTTTCTTATTCTTTTTCTTTCTATCTTCAATTCATCCAGAGCTGCAATTAGTTCCTCTTCCAAATTTACTTCCCATCAATTTCTTCTTCATCACATTCCTGTTCTTTTTCTATTTTTTCTTCTTTGAGTGCCATGAAAAGAGCTTCACCTGTTTCCTTTTCAGAATCCTCACCGGAGTTGTCTTCTGATGAACTGACATTCTTGGAGATGAAACTTTTCTTCTTGAAGTTGCCTTTTCTGAAATTTGTTTTTTTCTTCCAGTCACTTCTTTCTTGGTGCGATCCTTCATCACTTTTGTTCTTCTCATTAAGTGGACATTTAGCTACAAAATGCCCAATGCCTCCACAATTGAAACATTTAAATGGTAACTTTCCTCTGTATTTTCCTTTTCCCCTTTTTAGTTTTCGAACAAAGTTTGCTTCCATTTCATCTGATGTCTCTTCTTCCTCGGATTCTTGTTTTGCTTTCATATTTTTATGGGCTTTAAAAGCAGCTTCTCTGTCTGTGGGTTTAGATTTTCCTATTCTCATCTCATATGCAGTCAAAGAACCATGCATCTCATCCATACTAAAAGAATTTAGATCTTTAGCTTCTTCTATAGCTAAAACTTTAGAATCAAATCTTTGGGGAAGAGATCTTAATACCTTTTTCACGATGACAGAATCTTTGATTTCCTCGTCGAGTCCTCTAATCGCATTAATGACTTCATTAACTCTCAGCATATATGCCTCTATGTTCTCATCGTCATTCATCTTTAATACTTCGACCGAGCTCGATGTGTTTGTAACTTGGCCTCCTTGATCTTAACGTCTCCTTCATGAATGCTCCTCGGTTTGTCCCATATTTCTTTTGCCATTTTACAACTCATAATCTTTACCAGTTCACTGTCCACTAATCCGCACATGATAGCATTCTTTGCTTTTGAGTCATTCTCAAATAGTTTCTTACCGACAACATCGGTTGGAGAAGTGGTGGGTATTGTGTATCCACTATCTACTGAATCCCAAATGTCGTATCCCAAAGCACAAAGATATGTCTGCATCCTGAGTCTCCAAAATGCGTAATTAGTTCCATCAAACAATGGTGCTTTGTTTGATGAGAAGCCTTCACCACCTGCCATTGTGTCACTTCCAAGATCACCCTAGCCGGTTAAGCTTGTTCAGGAACCTCGCTCTGATACCAATTGTTAGTCTCACAATGACACTAAGAGGGGGTGAATCAGTGTAGCTCTTTTAAAACTTAAATCTTCAACTCTTAAAGCCGAAACAATGAAAACTTGAAACCAAATAAAGCAAGTATAACAAGAGAACATCACACAACACAAGATGTACCGAGGTTCACCGATTTGGCTACATCCTCAAAATGACTGTTTGGACTCCCATCCAAATCCAGCCTTTGCAAAGCACCAACTTTACAATCAATTTACCAACACCCACTAGAAGGAGCACCAACCCGATTTATTCCAGGAAGGAGCACCTTTATACCCGAGTTTATCTGCACCAAAGAAAGGAGCACCAACCCCTCTACCAAGCACCCACTTGATTTTGATATTGATAATAAAATGACATATATGAATCTTCTCTTCTCACATAAAAATTGACCGTTCTCTTAGCTCGTTCTGTCAATTGCTAAACGCTTTCTGGGTATTGTGCAGAACTCTGTCTATGACCTCCTCTCAAAATTTCAGCCAAAACTGATATCGTATGAGAAAGTTATGCCCAAAATACTAAAGTGACATTTTTCACCTTTTTCCCAAAAACACGGATTTTCACTCTTTATTTTTCTCCACACACTCTTCTCTCCGCACAAAATAAAATCACACTCTTCAATAAAACACTTCTAACTTAAATGCACACACTTGCATTCCTTTTCACTTTTCACTTTCTCCAAAGATCTTTATTTAATGAAACTACTTAAAATAATATAACTCCCTTTTTTTATATTGAGAAGGCATTTCGTCAAACACGTCACATGCAAAGAATTGACACCTTACTCGTTCTCATACTTCGGAGCCACGTGACAACTCAAACCAAAAACAAAATATGATCTATTTGATGCCTTGAAGGTGTAACAACACTGAAACTGAAACTTTGGCGACTCTTCAAGGTCGAAACGGCCAACTAAAGGATTTTGCCCAAGTGGCACAAATTGACATAAAAGAGACTTGTAACGTTTTTGCAAAAATCATAACTCTCACCTCGTAACTCGGTTTTCTCTAAAATTTGAAACGTAGAATATTTGCAACACTGAATATGTCCAAACCAAAACTCACTACCTAAATCCTTACGGTTCACCTGTACCACTTCCACAAAAACTGCTACTGACACACTTTTTCAAAAAAGAGCGTTTTTGTGACAGTCTTGCAACGCTTGTAAAATTCGCCTCGTTTCTCCGTTTTCATTGAAATTTGGAACACATGTTCTTGAAGATAACGACCACCTCCAGTTCAAATTTTGCTGCATAACTCCTTACGGTTTGTTCGCAGTGCTTCTGACAAAACCTGCACTTTTTCAGCCTGTACAACCACTTGCCAAATCATCCGCCAAGATACCGAAAACACCACCGATCACTCCAAACACTGTGCTGACATCTCCAATGCTGTTCTGGACTATTTCTTGACATGCTGGCATGTTCCAAACTGATCCATCCTGTCCAACTGTGCCCGTGGCGACTTTTGCAACTTTTTGACTATTTTGCTGCTTTGACAACTTTTTGACGATTTTTTCAACTTTTGCAAATTTGCACAAACAACTTGTAACAACTTCACCCAAACATCAAAAACATCCTCATAAGCATTTAACATCACTGTACATACTCTGAATAACCTCTGAACTCCTGTCCACTGCATCAACCGATCTATCTGATTGTGTTGACAACAATGACAATATTGTCGCTGCACCTTGCTCAACACTCTTTATATTTGTAGACACCTAAAACACATCATGTTGAGGAGGCTACTCATGTGGACACATTTTTAGGCCATATTACTCATCTTGGACATTTCTAAGACTTAATAGTGGTTTTAACCACTCAAATAGGGAAAACAGTCCTTTATAGTGTGTCACTGTCTCCTTTAGCGATGGCCTCATGGTCTCTAGCACCGAGGACAATCATAGAGTGGGCCATTCTAATTGAAGACAGCCTCATCTGTAACAAACTCGAGCTTCTCAATATGAGTAAAATATATTACAACACAACAAATCTTGAACACTTTTGGTTCGAGAAGCTTCCAGAAGCGATGCCTCACATTCCTAAGCCTAACCGAATCTTGATCTTGACTTCTTCAACAAGCTAGGATCCTCATCTGGGAAGTCTATTTAAGATACCCAAAAACTTGACAAAGGAGAGAGAATTGATCCCAATTTGAACACAATGAAGTGCTTTCAATTTGTGATTAGAGAGTGCAATATATCATAAGCATTACGGTGCTGTCAAAATTACTTCATGAAGCTATTTCTTGCATCCATGGATATTTGGAGTGCTTGAAGGATAAATTACACCATTGTTCATCGTTAATTTGAGCCAATTCCACTATCAAACTATATTTCAAGACACAATGAACCTTGAACATCAATTTGGCATTCAAATTGATCATCGCCACGCATCGAACTCAGAGAACAAAGTCTCTATTTGGAGGTCGTTGTTCTCGACAGCGGCCCGTAGGCACAATTGTTGGTCCTAAGGATGGCGAACAGAGCCCGTAATTCTGATTAATGATGATCTTGCAGTGACATCTAATTTTCTTGTCTTTTCTAATTAAATTAGTCTTAGTTGATTTTAATTCTATTTTTAATGTTCTTTAGCATTATTTATTTCAGTCTTTCATGCATTATATTATTGTTTTCAGCATTTGCTTTCCAGTTTGCATTATCAAGAAACATACCTCATCTTGGGAGGATTTCATATGCTATTGATGCTTTGTAGGTGCTTATGTGTGCAGGTGATAGGCCTTATCAGGAGCATAACATCATCAAGATCATCCTTCTTGGCATCATCAAACGGAGGTTGCAAAGAAAATCCTCCATTATCAGTTTAGGGGAATTTTAGAAAATCTTTTGAAGACATCTACTCTTTGAGTGCTTTATTGTAATTTTGTATCAATTTGGTTAATCCCTAAGAGGGATCTATTGTAACCCATTGTAAAAAAAATCTTGAATATTAATGAGAATGGCCTGTTTATTTCTTAAATTTCTTGTTATGATGGTTACATGAATTACATTTATTAAGTTGATTTCATTATTACAATTTTTGTATATGTTTAGAATCTTTTGACAAATCTACAATATTTATCATAAAAAATATATATATTTTATTGACTCATAATAATGAAAAACCTCTAATGATTACTAAATGGAAAACTCTAATATTTACATACTCTTTTCACACCACATATTTACAAAATATTTACAAGTACCAAAATAATGTAATATACTCCAATACCTCCCCATTACATTATTTGATAATGTTTTCAATTTTTGCTTCTACCTTTTATCTTCTTGCTCTAACTTTGGTAGTGGATTTGGTTCCTACATCCAATCTGCGATTCTTATCTTAGTTTTTTCCTTTTCGAGGTTTCCTTTCTGGTTGAAGGGTGGTGTTTCCAAATTTCATTTATACCACTTCTTGCATGCTCCCTTCATGAGTCTGCCTTATTTCCTATCCTTGATTTTGGCTGCTCCTTCCCTGCCCTATTTTATCCTCTGTGCATTTCATTGTTCGGCAACAATGAAAGAGGGGAAAATTGAATATGTTGAGTCTGAGGTCTTTGAGATTGAAACCACTACTAAAGCCATTTTGAAGGACAAGGGAGGTCTCATTCCGTTCTTCAAAATGTTCACTGGTACCAACTGGGATGCTACCATGGCATTTGCAAATACGTGGGATAATGGAGTTATCACGATTCATGGAGTTGAGTTTCAAATTATGTTGGAGATTCTTGCTGAGTTAACTGGGCAGACCCTTGATGGTTTGGTGGTTAGAAAGAATAAGCACAATTGGGAAGCCGAGCTATCCCATTTTTACAACTCATCCATGGTGCGAAATCTCCGTAAAAAAGGTCTGTATCGACACCATTTATCCTCTCCTTGGAAGGAAATCCTAAATCCTGTTATGCAGTATCTTATTGTGGATGACCCTGAATCCCAATTATGTAGTTTCCATTTATCTTTTATTAATCATTTTAGAGATTCAAAGATGTTAAATATCTCTTCGACTCTGTACTGGTCCATTGATTATGCCATCACCTCTACCCATGGCAAGAAAGAAGAGGGTTTGCCTTCCCATCAAGGGCTTTTCAAAATCCTTTACGACCATTTACTCCTGAAATTCCTTAAAGGAAACCTTCCTTCCCCTAACTCTTCTGAAGAGAATTCCTCTTCCACTCCCAACCCTAAAGCCACCAGGTCCAAAAGGAAAAGCAAAATCGAGAAACCCTAGCCTGTTTCAAATGTCAAGAAGAAGGTTAAGCTTGAAAAAACACCCGTTCGATGCTCTCAGAGGCTCAAGTTTAAGGACACTCCTACCCCTAAAAATATCAAGAAAGAAATCTGACTCTGATTCTCCTGATGTGGTGGAAAAATATCTTCACAAGCTTGTCATCCAGTCCACCTCTGCCACCATTGACCATCTGGAAACCATCCATGCTGCATTTGGGAAAGGAATTTCTCAGCTCAAGGAACAACGTAATGCTCTCAGCTTGTTGTTTTTCTATGATAATCACAAAGAGGGCCCTAAATGTTTTGCTACCACTGGAGTTTCCGATGTTAAGGATGATGAAGTCATCGAGATAGCAAAATAAATATCTAAGGAAGCCTCTAAGGATGTGCTCAAGGATGCTACCAAGGATGTTGATCTGGAGATCGTGGTTGCCTTTCCTATGCAGACTAATACACCAAATTGAAGTTTTAGTTTACTTTGTCTCTCAGCTAGCTACTCTCTAGTTTTTTTTTGTGTTTTGACTTTTTTCGTGGGTTAGTTTTGGTTTCCTTCTCTGTTGTTCCTGCGCGGATGCATTTTGTTCCTTTCCTACATCCTCCTTTGTCCTTTCTATGTTTTCCTAAGTTTTAGTTCTTTTTGCTTCACTGTTGTACAAGGCATTGGGGTGCCTTTCAAATGCCCCATTTTTTAATGCAAAATTATTAACTTACCAAAAAAAATATTAGTTACACTGATCACAAAAACAAAAGGCAGGTGGTATGGAAGCACACTCCAAGATGTCAATGTCAAAATCCACTCAAAACTTAAAATAGGGATATAGTGCATACAAAGACAATAAACCATAACCTAAAACAAGGATCTAGAGCTTACACAAAAAATCTTGAAATTAAAACAAAGCAAGTAATTTTACAACCTAAACTAATAAAGTGAAAATTTCTAGAGAACAAAAAACTATGCAAATTTTAGCTCCTACAAATGCATGAGACCTAGATCTAAAAATCGTTGATAAATAATGCATCATCACGTGTCATCTATGCATGTTTGAATTCATCCCAATTAATCTGAGGGGGATCCCTAAGAGAAAATGTAAAGGTTGTCAACTTCACTAATTCCTCATAGTCCTACATTTATTCAAGCAACTCCAATACTCTAAAGTTGTTATGTCAAGATCTCTTCAGCCAAGTATTGGAGATATGAATCCATTCTTTTGGTAAATAATATCCTTCTTCTTTCTCATAATTATGACTACAAGAATGATATCACAGAAGGAGAAGGAAGAGGAGAGATTACCTTGGTAGCCATATTAGTTGTTGGGGTATGGTTGTTGTGAGGTAGAGGAACCTTGATGACCATAATTTTTATCATTGGTGGTCTTGCACTGGTTGCTCTTCCATCCTTTTTGAAGACTGTGGGACTGAAAAAATAATTAATATCTCTCCACCTAAGGATTGGAGATATGGATCCATTTTTTTTGGTAAATAGTTCCCTTCTTCTTTCTCCTAATTGGGATTGTAGGAATGATATCGTAGAAGGAGAAAGGGAGGAGAGGTTACCTTGGTGGACATATTATGTGTTGGATTGTGGCTATTTTAAGGTAAAGGAGCCTCAGTGACCATCATTTTCATTGTTTGAGGTCTTGCATTGGTTGTTCGTCCATCCTTTTTGAATACTGTGAGACTAAACATACATTCACCTTTGTTGCTGGTTAGAAGTGTTGCACTTTTTCTATAGGGGCACATGATTTTTTGGAAAAATCTACACCATGGTCTAACCATACACTTTTCCTTTGGGATGACACAATGGTTGGCATGGGGGCCAGCTTTAGCTCAGTGCATGGTATTTGCAAATACTCCTTAACCTTGTGGTCTACTACTTGATATTTGATACAGGTATTTGATATGTTAATATGCACCATCCATTATAAAATAATGGTGTGCCCCACCTGTATCTCAATAACCTCCTATAGTTCCTTGGAAAAATCAACCTCAACACACACCATTTTTTGTGGGTAGGCATTGAAAACTTTGTTAGCTTGAACCATTCAAACGTATCCTAAGACTATCACCATGTGGTTCAAAAAATATCAAAGGGAGAGAGGAAGACTGGGGTACTCAACCCAAATAGGGATCTTGGAAGTTCTTTCCTTGAAGACTAAAAAATTGAGTCCATAGAAAGAAAACCACAAAAGAGCTTCTTATGGACTGAGGTATGTGCTCATAAATTTTCTTTGCATGAGTAGCATCCATAAACCAAGAGAAAAACCCTTTGTTAGGTTCTGAACCAAATCAAGCTTGACTCCATAAAGAGCTAAAGATGAGCTAATCCAAGACCACAACGTAGCTTTGTTGGTAATGCATCCCATAAAATACCCAACTAGGATAAATGATTCTAGTCATTGATGGGCATCACCAAACTTGAGAAAAGGTAGACTGAACTTACCTCATGAATATCCTAGGAAGCAGTTTCCTAGGACACTCCATGGGTGTCATTTTCATTTATCTTCTCCCTTGTGACACCAACACTATTTTTTGGTCCATCGAGGTTGGGGGCCATTAAAACCTCCCAAAATATGAGGAACCCTAACACAAATCAAACATGGCTCACACTAGATACTGAAATCCTAGCAAAGAAAACTATAGCAACCAATCATTAATAATCAATGGCTTCAGTTTTGATTGAACTTTTGACAAAATATTTTTTATTTCCATTGACCACCATAAAACTCTTCTACCCTTTCTAACAATTGTGACAATGATATCAAGTTATTGGTCAATCTGGGCATATATACTACAATTTCAAGTATGCATTCAAAAAAATGGAAGATTGAGTGAAATGTTGCCTACTCCTTCAAGCTGGTAGATTTTGTCATCTACAATATTAATATGTATGCTTTGTCTTACTTGGATAGAATAAAACCAATGTAGGTTACTAGTCATGTGGTATTTTTCCCCTAAATCATCTCAACAATAATTATCCTCTGATTTTCTTATATCATTTGCCCTTTCAATTTTTTGTTCTAGATTTGCTTTTCCAATAATTATCCTTTGGTTTTCTTATGTCATGTGCCCTTTCAAATTTTTGTTCTAAATTTTCTTTTCCATTTTTCTTTAAAATGTGGTGGTTTCACCCTTACCGTGTTCTTCTTTGAAACAAAATTTTCTATGTTTTTGAGTTCCTCTTTTAATAAAATTTGGATCTTCAAACAAGTGAGACTTTATTATCGAAATTTTTGATGAGGACATAATTGTTATGTTTCAATCCTTGTGAATGTGGACTCAACTCTTCTAATTATCAAGTAGAAGATATTTTAACTTCCTAATCAATTATTTAAATTGATTTCCAATTGCTTTAAATGTAGAATCCTTGTTCAAGATTAATATTTCCTTCTTCTCTTAAAAATAATTCTTTCTTCCAATAAATAATTTCCTTTTTTAATACATTGGTATTACAACAACTTAGATATTATCCATGTATCAATTGGCAAGATTCGAACCTAAGTCTCCTCCTTAAATATTAAGGAATGTAACCATTTGAGCTATCGCCATTTGATAATGATATTTTCCTTTAGTTAATTATGCAACATTTTTTTTTTTAATTTTTGCTCACTTTAATAATTATTTTTTTTCACATTAAGTTTCTTCCAAATAAATTTCTTGAGTAAAGTACAATTCTTTGCTTTATCTCCTTCTTTTCCTTTCTTAATTAACCTTCAAATATCTCATAAATTCCTTTTGTTCAAAATTTTCAACTTCTTCCCTTTAATTTTCTCTTTGTAAATTTATTTCTTATTTCTTTAACCTCCCTATTCAATCTTATTTTAATAAATTTATTTTTCTCATGAATTCAAGTATCTAGGAGTTCCTATTGGATTCAATAGAATTAAAATTAATCAATGGAATGATATTATCGAATAAATAAAGAAGAGAATTGAAGTATGGTCTAATGTTTGGGTCACTCACCATGGTAGAATGACCCTAATAAAGGTTGTCATTAGTGCATTGCCCATCTACCAATGCTCTATTATCCATGCTCCAAAGTGCTTTATAAATGAGATGGAAAAAATCATGAGAAGTTTTCTTTGGGCAAGGCATAAACAAGATGGTAAATGAAAATATAGTCTTATCAGGTGGGATATTATAACTAAGGCAATAATTAAAGGATGGTTGGATATTAAAGCTATAAGTAAGCAGAGATTGGTCTTAAAAATAAAACTGTTTTGGGAGATGATCACCCAACCTTCAAAATGGTGGGTGCAAGCATTGGTGCACAAATACCTGCAATGGGAAAACTAGAATATAGACCTTTTTAAATCCAAAAATTCTAAAGACATCTAAAATCTAAAAATGAATTCTAGAGTCCAAATACATAATTTTTGGAGAACTATCATGGAATCCCATATTTGGAAGAGAAGTTTCTCTCACAACAATATTCTAGGAAATTATAGACTTCAATTAGAGCCTCATCTTTAGAAGTGGATAAAGGACAATAGCATCAAAACTCTTAACTCCATCATGCACAATCAAAAATTAAAAAGTGAAGAGCAACTTGGTCTTCCTACTAATTCATAGCCTTATTGGTAGATGGTTAAATTACAATTGAGTAGAAGACTTCCATCTTATGCTAGAAACAAAGATGTAGTCATTTGGGGATCTCTTAGTGGATATGGTACTTATACTATTAACAAGGGATATCAGTCCAAAATATATTGTACTTTTGTAAGTAACCTCCATTTGAATTTTATATGGACTCAGTTTTCTATTCCAAAGGTCAACTTCTTTTTGTAAATTGCTTGTCACAAGCATCAACTCACTTAAGATAATCTGAAAAAAGAGATGTTTTTGTGGCCTGCCTATTTATCCCTTAAGCTACAACTAGGAATAAATTTTAGCTCATTTAGTGTTGTCATACCATTTCTCTAGAGAAGTATGGACCACACTCCATGAAGGTCTTCTTGGCTAAATTGAAGTCCCTATGCTTTCTTTTATTTTTGAGTTTATTTCTCCTAGAAGTCTCTCCCTTCCTATAGAAATTAGAAATGATAAATCCATGCTCCAAATTTAGAAAATTATTCCCAAATACTTTCTTTGGGGAGTTTGGATTGGTAGAAATAGGAAAATATTCAAGGAGGAATCTCCTAACATAGATAGAACCAAGATCAAATTCCATTGTCTAGTTAGGGATTCCATCAAAGCTTACCCTTGCAATACATAAAAAAAATCTTCTATTCTAATTCCTCAAGTGAAGACAACCATAAATCATATTTTGATGTTTGATGGTGCCTCCAAAGGTAACCCAAGCTATTCTAGAGAAGGGGGATCTATCATCAACAAAGAAGAGTTGGAGGTTTTGTCTTATTTTTAATCAACTAGTTTTAATTCTAAAAATTTTGTTGAATTTTATACCCTTAAGATATGAATGGTGCTAGCAATAGAGAATGAGATCAAAAAACTTATAATTATGGGGATTCTCAATTGGTTATTAACCTTTTGAACAATAAAATCTAGCCAAAATCCATTTGGATCCAAAGGGTGTATCAAGAAGTGAAGAAAATTAACCTTAAATTTGACCATATCCAATTTGAGCACATCCATAGAAGTATAAATGAGAGAGCATACCAGCTGGACAATAAAGGAACTTGGTTAAGGGAGGAAGTTTTAAAGATATGCCAACTAAGAAACTCTTAAAATAGGGGCCAACAATAAGCAAAATTTGATGCATCCTACAAATGAGATAAATTAATGTTTATTCTAACATAGAAATTGGATATGGAGTGGGAGCATTCATATTTGTCCTTCTCATCCAGGTGGTGATATTGGATGTCATGAGATGTTTGTGCTATGAAAAGTCTTTCAAGCCAAAAGGATCTTGTACATGGTCTATTGTTTTATTCATTTCAACTTGGTTAACATTTATAATTGCAAAAGTGTGCTTTGTTGGTGGAGTAGTTAGGAATGCATATCATACCAAAAATAGGGGTTCCTATAAGGTAATTGAGTTATCTTGTAAAACATTACGAGAGGGATTTTTGTGACAATCGCAACCTTTACAATATGAGAATATATGATTGGAGTGAGTAGTTATGCTTGGAATCTTGGAGAGTCGTGGCTTTATTCCCTCTCCTTTGTGGGTTTGCAGGCAATTGTTGCCTCAATAATTAAATTTATTTTTTGGTGGTACAAGGAATTATATATATATATATATATATATATATATAATTATATATATATATATATATATATATATATATATATATATATATATATATGTAGCAAAGGGTGTTAGCCACAAGTATATACATTGAATGTATTCTTTATTTCTTTGAAATAAAATCTTTAATTTGTGCATGGTCAACTAAATATTTCGGGCAATGTGTTTTTTGTACCTTTGAGACTTTAATATTTTTTTTGCAATTCTACATGAATGCACTCTTGGCTTTGAAATTGCATTGAACTGTTTATCTCTCTTTTGTGACACCTTCTACTACCATTAACGCCTTTTTCTCAAGAATTTTGTAAAGTGCATTATGTTTTGTTTCTTCTTGCTTTGTCAATGCTTCTCCCAGTGTCAATTATATTGGATTTCCAACTATGATTCCCCTTCTAAGAGTGAACAATTTGGGCTTCTCCTCTTTGTTCCTTCCTCATTGTAGGGTCTTCACACACAACTTTATTTTTGTTACTTTGGATTTTTCCTTCAACAACTCCCCAAACCAACAAGTGACTTTGTTCTCTAGAATGCATACACCCAACAAACTTGCTCATAATTCTTTTAAGAATTTATGTGATTTCTAACTTAAAATTCTTCACTCTATGACTATATCTTTGTGGCACTCCCACATAACCTTCTTTCACCAATTGCTTTCTCACTATAACTTCTCACAAGCTTGGACTTCTCTCAAATTTAGATTTCTCTCAAACCTAAACTTCTCTCAAATGTGACTCTGATACAATTGTTAGCATATAAGTTATATTCAACATTAAACAATTCTTAATATATAAATAATTTTATAATTTTTAAGATTCACTACATATATTTTCAACACAAGGATTCCTAATATTTTCAATTTCAAATGGCAAGTATTGCAATATCTTACAACATAAAGTAATGTAGTGTAGCACCTCACAATATTACAATACTCATAAATTTCTCACACTACAGATCACATAACTTCTCTATAAATAACATTTACAAAGACCTTTGGTGTTCAACTTTAACAAACTATTCATCTCTTTAAACATTCAGAAAATATGACTCTTTATATTTTAAATTATATATGTTTTATTAAATCAAATGACAAAATATATTTTATGTAAAACTATAAAATTTCGCATTTTTGTTCATCCATGCTAGAAACTTTACAAAAGACCATGCAAAATATCACCTTCTTTATTTCTTTGAGAAAGATAGGGAGCATTCTCAGATTGTATCTAATGGCAAAGAGAGAGTTCAAAATAGTAGTGACCATGGCCTCGAAGCATCATTCCAAATAAAGAAAATGAATGAATATAATCAAAGATTTATGGTAACGAAATAATTAAAAAACCAGAAAACCAGCATGGTACGAAAGTTAGAAACCACGTTAGTGGGATAATCAAATCGAACTAGAGTATTCTCGTTAAAATCCACCATAAGGAAGTGAGAAGAAGAGGTATTAAAATGGGCATAAGTAAGTGGGAAGAAGAGGTATTAAAATGGGCATCTATCCAACCCTTCAAACGTTTCCTTAATTGTTTCAAGTGAACACGTGACTTTTAAGGGCGTAAGTTTAGCTAAATAGAGTCAAAGATACATAACAAATTTCTACAAATGAGCCAATAGTTGAACCCCTCTTGAAAGGCCAACTCTTATCAACTGGAATTTCAACCCTGTCAAAATCACCTTTAAAGATCCCTTAAAGATCCAATCATCCAGATAATGCTAAATTTTTTACTTTACATATGTGAACGTTTTGGGTGATCATCATAGACAACAAGCGAAAATAAGATTGCGCTGTTTTCTCTCTTTTTTTTAGCAGATTGCGTCATAGATTCTACAAGTACCATCATGATTAGGTAGGAATCCACCTAATTTACCATTTAGGATCCTAAGTCCACATCCACCTCTTGAGCGAACGAAGATTTTTAAGCTGATTCCTTCTTACTTTCTAAGAAGATCTTGTATTTTCACATTAACACCTCTTCCCGTACCAAGAAGACAATGCCAGTTTTATCTCTAGTGTTAATACTCGGGAATAAGGAATAAGGTGTGAACTCCTGTCCATATCGAATATCCAATCTAAATATTTGACGTATGCTCTTACCTCATAAACGTTGTGAACGTTGTCATTGAAATCGACGGTTCTTAGATTCCTCTGCATGATTGACATGGTTTATATTTGCATCAATTTATTTCTTTCTTTTAGCAATGGTTATAGTCACGATTTTTAGTAACTACCAATACACTTGGTAGGGTTCAAACTATCTACAAAGGCTCCCAGGACTTCCACCGTCTCGGTACATGGTAACCCGGCATGAGATGGGGACCACCGGACGCACAGGGGTTGCACCGTCGTCATCAATCTAACGCACCACTCAAAAGAATCGGATTTGGGCTACTGTCTGTGCATGGGCAAGCCCGTAGGATTGGAACCTAGATCTCCTCTCGGTAAGCGCCCCAACTTACCAATCCACCTAGACCCACGGACTAAAAGTTGGATAGTTTAGAAGCCCCGAGAACCTAGCTCTATGGCCAATCGTAATTGTCCCATCCGGGTATACCACATGGCATCAATCACAAACAAGGGGGTTGAATTATTAATAAATCCATAGGTTGAGCATAGGGAAAATGGAGCGTTGTCGGCCTCTACCAACACATAGGACATTTACTAGCTATGCCTACATATCCAACAGGGTGGAGGCAGTGGAAATGGAACCTGGGTCGGCCACAACCAGCACCCAGGGCATTTACCAACTGCTCTACGCACGCGGATATAAAAAAGTTGGGTAGTTTAGAAGCCCCAAGAACCTAGCTCTATGGCCAATCGTAATTGTCCCATCCGGGTATACCACATGGCATCAGTCACAAGGGGGTTGAATTATTAATAAATCCATAGGTTGGACATAGAGAAAATGGAGCCTTGTCGGCCTCTACCAGCACATAGGACATCTAAAAAGTTGGGTAGTTTAGAAGCCCCAAGAACCTAGCTCTATGGCCAATCGTAATTGTCCCATCCGGGTATACCACATGGCATCAGTCACAAAGGGGTTGAATTATTAATACATCCAACTACTCTACGCACACGGATATAAAAAAGTTGGGTAGTTTAGAAGCCCCAAGAACCTAGCTCTATGGCCAATCGTAATTGTTCCATCCGGGTATACCATATGGCATCAGTCACAAAGGAGTTGAATTATTAATACATCCATAAGTTGGACATAGGAAAAATGGAGCCTTGTCCGCCTTTACCAGGCCTCTACCAACACATAGGACATTTACCAACTATGCCTACATATCCAACAGGGTGGAAGCAATGGAAATGGAACCTTGGTCGGCCACAACCAACACCTAGAGCATTTACCAATCTAGGCACGCGGATATTATTTGCATCAATTTCAATCGATCCTTGTCAGGAATCTATAAATAGTTTCGTTGTGCCTTTTACCCTTCACAGATTATGTTTGCTAAAGGTCTATAAGGCATCAATTTCAATGGAGAAGAGTGGTATGGACGGACAGGCCAAGCCAATTATCGGAAAAGAGGTTGAGGGTGGCAAAGAGAACTTAGATTTACATGGTGTTCTCCACATGTATTCAGGCAACAGCGATGCCAGTTATGCCCAAAACTCTGCAACACAGGGGGACCTGTCCGATGTATTCAAGTGCAGCCACTGTTGAAGGCAACCCTTCAGAATATGATATTCCCCACAGAGGGACCTGTCCGAGTTGCAGATCTTGGCTGTGCCACGGGTTCTAATACCATATCAAGCATGGACTTTGTTGTGAGAACATTGACAGACCTCTGCAATGGTTCTGCACTCCCAGAGTTTCAAGCTTTCTTCTCTGATTTGCCATCCAATGACTTCAATGGGCTGTTCAATCTCTTGGACCGCCCTAACCGTCCATATTTTGTTGCCGGGGTACCTGGATCCTTCTACAATGTCCTCTTTCCCAAGTCAAGCATTCATGTGTGTTTCTCCATAATGGCCCTCCATTGGATTTCAGAGGTAAGAAATGCTGCTTAGTTTTTTCTTTAAAAAAATATTATTTCTGATTATTTTATATACATTGTCTACAAAATATTTATAACTTCGAAAAAAAAAAGAACTTCATTGTTTGCGAGTCTTTAAGATATATTGTGCATTAAGGGTTTAAGTTCTCCATTATTTTGAAAAGTTTTGTAACTAGGAACAGAAACTAATGGATACCATTATGATGTGAAGCTTAGACCCTAATGGTTCATTGAAAAGACATCTGTGTTAATTAGGAACAGAAACTCGTGGAAACCTTTATGACGTGAAACCAATATTTTTAAATGGTTTGTTGTTTTGTATAGTTTTTGTTATTGGCAGTGGGGATTGAACCTAGGTCACATTCTTGTCGGTGGACCACATTATCTAGACGTTGCTTTGTGTAGTTTGTTGTTTGAGGGATATAATTTTTTTTAATTAAATTTAAAATAAATATGTGTTAAAAATATATAAGTTGTAAGTTTATTGTAGTGGTAAGTAGATTGTAAACTCATTGAAACCTATTATATATAAATGTATATTTTTGAAACACTTAAAAGTAAATAGTTTAACTTTATTATTTAAATTTTTTTAAAATAAAATTTTAAAAAATCTTTAAAATTTGAATAATATTGAGGAGGTCTGCATGTGTGCTTGTTGATTCAATCCGCTTCATTAATTCTGAGTCTACGGGTTTTTTTTCCACATATCTGCATAAATTCTTCTTTTGGGTGGGTTTCGTCCTTTTTAATGGATGATGCTCATACGGCAGCTTCAGTTACTGTCGGAACTGTCGGAGTGCAAAATGGTGGTTGGGAAACATCCTTGCAGGATGGTAGTGAAAGTGTACCACGAGGTAATGACTCTATCCCTCATGTTATCGTTCCTGATGTTGAGTTTAACAAAGCTTGTGAGTGCTATGAGAACACTCATTTAGTGGGCTATTTCCTTGGACGTATTCCTAGCGAAGCCTTGATTCGTCACTAGGTCCAGCAAGTCTAGCAACCTTGTGGTATTCAATGTGTTAATGTGCAGAACCTCACCAAGGTTTTCTTCCTTTTTCATTTTGTTGAAGCGAAGCATGCTAAGAAAGTGCTTAATAGAGGACCTTGGTCTGTCCTTAGCTCCCTGTTAGTCCTGCAACAATATTATTGTACCTTCTCCATCATCGAGGAAGCCTCGCTGGAAGTCCCATTTTGGGTTGAGTTTCTTGGTCTCCCAGTGCCGTGTTGACCTTTTTTGAAAACCCTAGCTAGTCCTTTGGGGAAATTTGTTTGCCTGGAATTTGATAAGTATTTTTGTCCTCATCCTACTAAGTGAGTTTGCATGAAAGTCGACCTTTCCAAGGATTTGGTTGAACATTTTGATATCACACTGGATGGGAAAACCTATCGACAGTGTGTTCTGTATATCAACTTGCCCAATACCTGCTATCGATGTCAATCGTCATCTCAAAAAAGTAGGGATTGTCTTCTTATGACTGGTCGACCTCAGACTGATCAATGGTGGGCTAAAACATAAAAGACTTTATTTAATTAACTTCAAAAATTACACCACACACACAGCGCTATGTAGACATTGAAGGATAGGGTATTTATAGGGATGTGGAGGTGGAGGAATAAGGAGGGATAAGGGAAAATGAGAGACATAGAGGGATAAGGGGAGAGGGAGGAGGTGGAGGGATGAGGAGCGGAGGTTACGGAGGAAATAAGGATGAAATGGTGACAGAAGAATAGGGAGGAAAGGCGACGAGAGAGAGAGAGAGATAATATAGGAAGGGGGTTAAAAAATTTAAAAAGATCTTGCCGACATGTTGCTGACAAATTTGGACGCATGTTCACATTGTGGCCATAAATCAGGATATTTATGAGCCACTTAGACAATAACCCTCTTCACACTTGCAAAACAGACCCGTATTTTGGCATCTCCTCCTCCTACCAGCACCCCGATAGTGCATCCTAAAGGGGCTAAGAGTGGAGAAGAGTGGGTTACTGTATCCCATAATCGGTGAAACAAGAACCCTAAGAATCAAGTATGACATGCAGCAGCTAGTTCTTCAACTGCAGCTCAAGGTCCCCAAGAACCCATGGTCATTCCGCAACCTCAACCTAATCCCATAACATGGATTGGGCCTTCCTTTATGGATGTAGTTTTGGTTACATATGCCCCCTCGACTCCTCGAAATTCTTCCTCTCTAGAAGGCGCGGGTCCAACAAGCTCTCAAACTTACAAGGCACGTCGCTAACGCAACCCTCCTCATGAAAGGGAGGAGTATAATGTTGATAAGAGGTACCAAACAGATTATGTGAATCGACAATTCATCGAGGAGTATAATGTTGATAAGTTGCACCAAATGTAATCTCCTTAACTTCACTCGTTTCTCCTTTACCAGTTGAAATATCTTTTGCAACTTTAAAACCTGTGCAATTCAAAACCTTGATGTCGCTCTGATATCAAGGTTAGCTTTTGAAGCCTAATACTTAAGATAAAATTCACCAAAATATCAATAATAAAGTTACAATGTGATATATATGATAATGGAAATATTCTAGAAGTATAAAACTTAGAAATAACTTCAACAATAACTCATAAATTTGCCATTAAGAAATGCTCACAAAAATGGTATAATAGCTTTGAAAATAAATGTCACGTCACTTCATGTTGCATCACTTTACATATACACACACTACATATATAATATAATGTGACTCTTCATATGGAGCACTCTTTGCCTTCACTCTTCTAGAGACTCTTCCACTTCATATTCTATGTACACATGTGCACATGGACAACTATGCACATTTACAATACCAAAATACTTTGCACACTTTAATAATACTTGTGCACTTATTACGTTGCATAAAGTAAATCATAACTTTTAATCTAGAATACTATTCCTAATCTGATGATGTACCCAAGGTGGTACATTTGCATGTACCAAATAATGTAATATATTCCAACAATGAGGAATGTAAGGATGTTTTTAAAAATATTTGGAAGATGGATGATTGTCTGGAAGTTTCTTCTACAAGAGCTTAGATG
The DNA here is from genome assembly GCA_028583015.1 of Wollemia nobilis. Lineage (NCBI taxonomy): Eukaryota > Viridiplantae > Streptophyta > Pinopsida > Araucariales > Araucariaceae > Wollemia > Wollemia nobilis. The sequence goes on along the minus strand of JAQPPZ010003518.1, from coordinate 3,148,962 downwards.
ATATTGAAACAATATGGAACAAATGCAAATGGGATAGACAACTATTAGAAGAAAAAATTAACTTGGTTGCTAATTATTTTGTAGTAAAAAGAAAAACATTAAAGTTGGGGTTATACATGTATATGCTCCAACTATAGTTACTCCTCGTGAATGATGTTGGAAGGACCTTAGCATATTTTTATTGAATACAATGATGATTCATTGTGATCTACAGATTATTTGGGGTGATTTCAACATAGTTCTACCTCCTTTCGAAAATAATGATAATATTCTAGGATGGTCTAAATCAATGAACTTTGGGATGTTAGTCCTTCAATATTTTGTTATATATGGGATAATAGACGTATTGAAGCAAAATCGTGCAGTAGAAATATTGGATAGATTCTTTGTTATCCAATAAATGGTTGTAAATAAAGCATGCAATCTCTTCAAATATTTTATTGTGAGTAGGATCAGATCGCAAACCCATTCTTTTGACATATAATTTACTAATAATGGTAATCTAAATCCATTTCACTTCTAGTCTATGTGGCTCCAAGACCATGATTTCTTCTATATGATTATGTTATGGTGGGATGAAATAAAATTTGAAAGATCCTATATGTACAAGTTTATTCAAAAGATGAAATATTTAAAGGAGCAAATGAAGATCTAGAATACCATAATTTGATAACATTTTAAAATAAAATAAAGAAATCAATTTCGAGCTCAAAGTTTTACAAGAGAGTAGAAATTAACATAATGGATCAAGTTTCTTATGTGAAAGAAAACAATTACTTTATAATTGTAATACATTGAAAAAGTCCAAGTTGCAAGCTTACTATAATGGTAAGGGCTTTGGCCTCTCTTTGAGAGGTCCATGGTTCAAACCCCACTTAGTATGAGGGGACCAGGACCCCTCATAAAAACCTATGTAAACTAATTAAATTTTAAGTTACAATTTTACAATAGTGGTAAGGGCTTTTGCCTCTCTTTGAGGCATTCAAGGTTCAAACCCCACTCAGTATGAGGGGACCATGACCCCTCATAAAAACATTTGTAAACTCATTGAAAAATGAGGATTCATATTGGTTCCAAAAATCTAGGGAGAAATGGCTCAAGGAAGGAGATAGAAATTAAAAAAGAAACGTAAAAAATCATGCTATAGCAAAAACATTTTTTTTTGTCACATCAAAAATAAATTAACTTAGACAAAATATAAGCTTTTGCAAAATATTCCATCAATTATCATATAGGGATGAAATGAAATCTTGATGAAGAAGATATCCATGGAGGAGCTATGTGAAGTAGTTTTCTCTTTCCATTGTAATAATGCACTTGACCTCGATTTTCCTTTAAATATTTTAGGTTTTATTGAATATTAATATGTTAGTTGTAGTTGAAAAGGATTGGAAAAGGAAGGCTATAATAAGTGATATTAATGCCACTTTTATTATGTTAGCTCCTAAGAAAGACAAGACAAACTATTTTGATAATTTTTATCCAATAAGCCTTTGTGATATGATTTATAAGATCATTTCAAAAATGATGGAAAGTAGGTTAAATATCATTCTAAAGTGTGTTATCTCATAGGAACAAAGTGGTTTTGTTCGTGATAAACAAATTTTTAATGGTATAATCACTTCACATGAAAAAACAAGTATGCTTATGAAATGAGATATGAACAAAGCATCTAATAGGGTTTCCTAGAATTTTCTATATGACATTCTTAAAAATGTTTTGGAAGCGCTAAACAAGCGCTTCAAAAGGCTTCTCGTCACCTTTTTTTCCTTTGGGTGATTTTCCAACGTAGCATAAAAGGTTCACAATTTCTCTTATAAAACTTTCTTATAAAGCTTTTCCTAGTTTATAATTTAATAATAAAATATGCTTTTCCAATTTAAAAAAAAAAAACTTTTTTTAAATAATTAAAAAAGCATTGTTAAATTATTAAATTAATACTAAAAAAACTTTAATAAAAAACTTTGAAAATAATTTAAAAAACCTTTTTGTAGAGAATCGAACTCGAGCCTTCGCGCTTCCAAGCGGAAAGCTTTGGCTGCTACACCCGCGGTCCCCTTTGAAATAGCTTTGGTGCCCACGCACTATGAGATGGATGTCAGAGGGTTTAATAACGCAAAATCGTGCATTATTAATCGATTACCTTCAGGTAATCGTGTATGTATTCTTTTGCCACTTCATAAAGACACCTTGTCGCCACGTCAACGCCTGCCTCGCCACCACGTGTCAACTCCTTGCCACCTCAACATGCCACGTCGACACGTCACTACCAGCTCACCGTCTAGTCGTGCCATGTCACCTCTGCCAACTCAGCTCCTCAAGTTGTGTGCCCAATCCACACCTGCCACCTAGCATCTCGAACTGTGTGCCCAACTCTTGTTAGCTACCACCTCAACCCTACGTCAATCATCCAGTCAGAGCCATGTGTTGCCTTGAAATTTGTGCCTCCCCATGTGCACCTCGATTCACTTGCTATCTCTGCATGGACCTCATGTCCACCTCCTGACGTACCTTGAAAACTATGCATGGACCTAGAAAATTGTGCCAAAATCCAGCCTCAAAAACCGCCTTCACTTTGATTTTTGTGCCCTTGGCGTAGCGCCCAGCTCTGATACCAGTGATCGATGGTGGGCTAAAACATAAAAGACTTTATTTAATTTATTTCAAAAATTACACCACACACACAACGCTATGTAGACATTGAAGGATAGGGTATTTATAGGGACGTGGAGGTGGAGGAATAAGGAGGGATAATGGAAAAGGACAGACGTGGAGGGATAAGGGGAGAGGGAGGAGGTGGAGGGATGAGGAGCGGAGGTTACGGAGGAAATAAGGAGGAAATGGTGGCGGAAGAATAGGGAGGAAAGGCAGCTTGAGAGAGAGAATATAGGAAGGGGATTAAAAAATTAAAAAAATATTGTCGACATGTTGCCGACAAATTTGGACACATGTTCACATTGTGGCCATAAATCAGGATATTTTTGAGCCACTTAGACAATAACCCTCTTCACACTTGTAACATAGACCCGTATTTTGGCACCTCCTTGTCCTACCACCACCCCGATAGTGAATCCTGAAGGGGCTAAGAGTGGAGAAGAGTGGGCTACTATATCCCATAATCGACGAAACAAGAACCCTAATAATCAGGTACGACATGTAGCAGCTAGTTCTTCAACTGCAACTCAAGGTCCTTAAGAACCCATGGTCATTCCGCAACCTCAACCTAATCCCATAACATGGATTGGGCCTTCCTTTACGGATGTAGTTTCAGTTACATATGCCCCTTCGACTCCTCAAAATTCTTCCTCTCTAGAAGGGACGGGTCCAACAGGCTCTCAGACTTACAAGGCACGTCGCTCATGCACCCCTCCTCATGAAAGGGAGGAGTATAATGTTGATAAGAGGTACCAAACAAATGATGTGCATCGACAGTTCATCGAGGAGTATAATGTTGATAAGAGGCACCAGACATATGATGTGCATCGACAGTCCATCAAGGCTCAGGGCCACCTAGAACGCTTCACCACAAATACATTCGGGGCTTCACCTAAATGTTTCCTTTCTTCAAAATGATGCTATGAGGGCTCATATTACCCATTGTTGAAATCTTCTCCCAAGACCCTCCGGCTCGGTTGACTAGATTGTTTGGTGGAATAAGGCCATTCGACGTATGACTTCTATGCTTTGATCTCTTGGGGTTGAAGTTGCAAAGCGCAGGAGGGTTGCAAATTTTACCCTCAAAAAATAATTATCAGAGGTATTTATGAGGCTTGAGTCTTCCCCGCTCAACCAATATTTGCAAGCTCATGTTGTTGTCATTCGTTGTGAGCTGAAGAAAGTAGAGCTTTATGAGGCCAGAGGAGCCCAGCTTCGTGCCAGAATGCATTGGCTCAAGATTGGGGATAAGGTATCTAAAGAAATTTTCAAATGGTTACGTTCCTCTTCGTCGGTTGTGCAATTTCAAGCTCTTCAAATTGATGGGGGTAGACTCACTAAGCTTCCTGAAATAATCTTTACCTTTGTCCGCCATTATCAAAAAAAAAATATTCTCAACCACTCACCCTCACACGACAGTAGGCCTTGGCTGAGTGTTGTGCAGTGGTGCCAAAAAAGCTCTCTTCCGAGCAAAAATCCAACTATGAAGCCCCTCTGTCTCTTGACAACCTTACTCAGGCTCTCTCTCAAATGAAGAATGATAAGGCCCCTGGGTTGGATGGATTCCCTTGTGAATTCTTCAAATAATTTTGGGATTTCATTGACCCAGACTTGCTTAAGGTCTATCAAGAAGCAATGATGATAGGTTCCTTGGGTTCTCTAATAAATAAAGGTAATATTCGATTCATACCCAAGGTTGGGGACCCTAAAATTATTACCAATTGGAGGTCGATCACTCTTTTGAATGTCAGCTATAAGATCATTGCCAAAGCTATGGATTTAAAGTTACACCCCATTTTGCCTTTAATTATCAGGCCTAAACAAACTGGGTTTGTTCAAGGCCGATATATCTTGGATAATGTCCTAGCAGTATGGGAAGGTATGGAATGGGCTAGACAGTCTCAACAGGATGCTATATTGATCAAAATTGATTTTGAAAAAGCTTATGATAAAATTGAGTGGAATTTTATTCTTACCATGTTACAAGCACTTAGCTTTGGTCTGAACTCTGTTAAGTCTATCAGTATGCTCTTCCAGGATGCTTCAACTATGCTCACTCTAAATAACACTCAGTCTAATATCCTGGGCCTGTTTCGTTCGGCGAGGCAAGGTTGTATGCTTGCTCCTTCTCTGTTTATCCTAGCTACAGAAGCCTTTGGATACCTCTTGGATGCCCAAGTGTTTCAAGGAAACATTTGAGGAGTTGCTCTTCCCAATTCACCAGCTCAGTTGGTTAATGTTTTGCTGATGATTCTTTCCTGACCATTATGGAAGATCAGCAATCTGTGTCCAATTCTTTGCATTTCCTTGATATCTTTTATCCAGCTTCAAGCTCTAGCATTCAGTGGTATAAGACTACCTACTTTCGATAGTCTACTAATCCTTACACGACTCATATTTGCTGCTACCAAATATGATATCATCTACGTATACAACAAGAACAATAAGATGGCCATTTTTTGTTTTGACATGCAAATTAATATCCACCATACCTTTCTTGAACCCTTGTTGAGTAAGATAGTTGTCTAGCCTTGCATACCATGCTTGAGGTGCCTGTTTTAAGCCATATAATGCTTTCTTCAACTTGCAAACCAAGTTGGAAACCATCTGGCTACTCAATATAAACCTCTTCTTCAAGTTTTCCATTCAAAAATGTTGATTTCACATCCATTTGATAAACTTTGAAATTCTTGTAAACTGCTAAAGCCAAAGACATTCTAATTGCCTCTAGTCTAGCCACAGGTGCAAAGGTTTCCTCAAAGTCAATACCTTCAACTTGTGCATAGCCTTTACATACCAATCTTGTTTTATTCTTGACTACCTGTTCGTCTTCATTCAATTTATTTCGAAAGACCCATTTAGTATCAATTATATTTTTATTTTCAGGTCTTGGTACTAACTCCCAAGTTTTGTTTTTCTCGATCTGATCTAATTCTTCATTTATTGTCTTCATCAAACTTTCATCTTTGCTTGCATCAAAAACATTTTTGGGCTCAATTCTAGATAATAGAGAGTAGTTACTTACTACTCTTCTTCTTGTCTAAACACCAACTATGGGGTCTCCAATTATTTGCTCTCTAGGATGATCTTTCTGCCAACTGTCTGTTTTGATTTTCTTATTTTTTTCCACTTCTGAATCACTGTTTGAATCATCTGAGTCAATTTTTTGTTTCTTTTACGTTTTCTTTTCCTCATCTCCTTCAATAACCTCTTCATAAATTGGGTAGTTCTCTTCATAGCTAATTACTCGTTCCCTACCTTCATCAACTTTAACATCGGCACTATCCACAATTTTTCTTAGCCTCTTGTTGTAGCATTTGTAAGCTTTGCTTTTTGACAAATAGCCAAGAAAAATACCTTCATCCACTCTATCTTCAAACTTACCAAGGTTTTCTTCAGTTCTTTTGATGTAACACTTGCTACCAAAAACTTTAAAGTATCTTGTTGTTGCCTTTTTATCGAACCACAACTCATAAAGAGTTTTGCTTTCATGCGTCCTCAACATGCACCTATTTTGGATGTATACCATAGTATGGACTACCTCTTTCCAAAATTTATCTACTACTTTGCTCTCAGTCAACATAGTTCATGACATTTCCTACACTGTCTTGTTCTTTCTTTCTACCACACCATTCTGTTGAGGTGTCCTGGCTGCTGAAAATTGTCTCCTAATACCATATTTTTCACAGTACTCTGTAAAATTATTTGAAATGAACTCTCCTCCTCTATCCGATCTTAAACATTTAATATTTTTTCCTATTTGATTCTCAACTTGGTTTTTGAAAACCTTGAACGTCTCAAAAGCTTTTGATTTATGCTTCAAAAATAGTACCCATGTCATCCCGAATAGTCATCTATACACAACATAAAATATTTGTCACCATTTATGCTTTGCGTTCTCATGGGTCCACATAAATCAGTATGTATTAGTTCCAAAGGTTTGCTTGTGTAGTACTCTTTTGTTTTAAATGAGACTCTAGTTTGCTTCCCCTTTTGGCATGAAGCACAAATGCTATTTGATGGTTTTCCAATGGTGGGAATATCTCTCATTACCTTTTTTGAGCTGATTTTTACTAGATTGTCAAAACAGATATATCCGAGCCTCTTGTGCCACAACCAATTTTCTTCTTCCTATCCAATCAAGCAAGCTCCTTCTAAAGTCTCTGAGAGAGTGTACAGGTTGCCAGATGTCCTCGATCCAATTGCTATCAACTTTCCACTATTTGCTTTTCTGACCTCACAACCTTGTTTCTTAAAAATCACTTCATGACCTCTATTACAAATCTGACTTACGCTCAACAAGTTATGCTTCAGACCAACCACAAACAAGACTTATTTTGACTTGATTTTTTTGTCACTGATCTTAACTGAACCTTTGCCAACTATCTTAGCTCCATCATTATTTCCAAATTTTATCGAACCACCTTCATATTGCTATAACTTCTCAAATTTATGTTTTTCACCTGTCATATGACTGGAGCATCCACTATCAAGTATCCATGGTGCAGATTTATTTTGTGCTTTAAATGTTGTCTGTACGATCGTGGATTCATTTTCTTCCTTAGATCGCTCTTTTTCTTTCCACTCTGATTTGATTACAGTTTTGGGCTCTTCTTTTGACTTTTCTTTTTCAGAAGCTTGTGCATGTTTTTGGGGGAAATTTTTTATTTTTTCTCATTCCATTTGGTTGAAATTTTCTTCCCTGAAATTGATTTGATGCAAATGTACTTCGACAATTTCTTGCAATGTGCCCAAAATTATAACAGTTATAACATTCTATTGCATAATCCATCAAAGGTGAAAAAACATTTCTACTGGTAAAATTCCTTGGTCCTACAATATATTTGCAATCTAAAATCTTATGTCCATAACCATTGCATTTTAAACAAGAACTCGAAAAGAGATGATTGAACCTGGGTGATGGTCTTTGCCATGTTGTCGTAGGATCCATAAATCTTCTTCTTCTTTGATGTGTGACATTGGTGAATCCATCATTGTCAATTCTACTTTCGTGCCTTGCATTATTGCTTTCTTTTGCATGAGTCAATTTTTCTTGATCAACTTGTTTCTTATCTTCATTCTTTATGGATTCTTCATTTATGGCCTTTGATCCATTTTATGATTCTCCTTCGTCAAAGCCCAAACCAAATTTGATGCCTGTAGTCTTTTGGTTATTTATGATTTTATCCAGCTTCATAGAACTTTCTTCATGTTTGTGATAACAACTAATTTTACAATTCATCTCTTCTATCTGCATCCTTAAACCAATAGTCTCTTCTTCTAGATTGCTGCAATAATCTATTTTCATGGTTATTTGCACTTCGAGATCTTCAGATATTTTCTTGGATTCTTCTATCTATACTTTCAAATTGGTTATGATTTCATTTGCATCCTCAAGCTTTCTTGAAAATTTCTTATTCTTTTTTCTTTATATCTTCAATTCATCCAGAGCTACAATTAGTTTCTCTTCGAAATTTACTTCTCCATCAATTTCTTCTTCATCACATTCCTGTTATTTTTCTATTTTTTCTTCTTTGAGTGCCATGAAAAGAGCTTCACCTATTTTTTGTTCAGAATCCTCACCAGAGTTGTCTTCTGATGAACTGACATTCTTGGAGATGAAACTTTTCTTCTTGAAGTTGCCTTTTTTGAAATTTGTTTTTTTATTCCAATCATTTCTTTCTTTGTGCGATCCTTCATCACTTTTGTTCTTCTCATTAAGTGGACATTTAGCTACAAAATGCCCAATGCCTCCACAATTGAAACATTTAAACGATAACTTTTCTCTATATTTTCCTTTTCCCATTTTTAGTTTTCGAACAAAGTTTGCTTCCATTTCATCTGATGTCTCTTCTTCCTCGGATTCTTGTTTTGCTTTCATATTTTTATGGGCTTTAAAAGCAGCTTCTCTGTCTGTGGCTTTAGATTTTCCTATTCTCATCTCATATACAATCAAAGAACCATGCATCTCATCCATACTAAAAGAATTTAGATCTTTAGCTTCTTCTATAGTTGAAACTTTAGAATCAAATATTTGGGGAAGAGATCTTAATACCTTTTTTACGATGACAGAATCTTTGATTTTCTCGCTGAGTCCTCTAATCGCATTAATGACTTCATTAACTCTCAGCATATATACCTCTATGTTCTCATCGTCATTCATATTTAATACTTCAAACTGAGCTCGATGTGTTTGTAACTTGGCCTCCTTAATCTTAACGTCTCCTTCATGAATGCTTCTCAGTTTGTCCCATAATTCTTTTGTCGTTTTACAACTCATAATCTTTACCAGTTCACTGTTCACTAATCTGCACATGATAGCATTATTTGCTTTTGAGTCATTCTCAAATAGTTTCTTACTGGCAGCATCGATTGGAGAAGTGGTGGGTATTGTGTCTCCACTATCTACTCAATCCCAAATGTTGTATCCCAAAGCATAAAGATATGTCTGCATCTTGAGTCTCCAAAATGTGTAATTAGTTGCATCAAACAATGGTGCTTTGTTTGATGAGAAGCCTTCACCACCTGCCATTGTGTCACTTCCAAGATCACCCTAACCGGTTAAGATTGTTCAAGAACCTCGCTCTGATACCAATTGTTAGTCTCACAATGACATTGAGAGGGGGGGTGAATCAGTGTAGCTCTTTTAAAACTTAAATCTTCAACTCTTAAAGCCAAAACAATGAAAACTTGAAACCAAACAAAGAAAGTATAACAAGAGAACATCACACAACACAAGATGTACCGAGGTTCACCGATTTGGCTACATCCTCAAAATGACTGTTTGGACTCCCATCCAAATCTAGCCTTTGCAAACCACCAAATTTACAATCAATTTACCAACACCCATTGGAAGGAGCACCAACCCCTGATTTATCTACACCAACAAAAAGGAGCACCAACCCCTGATTTATCTGCACCAACGAGAAGAAGCACCAACCCCTCTACCAAGCACCCACTTGATTTTGATATTGATAATAAAATGACATATATGAATCTTCTCTTCTCACATAAAAATTGATCATTATCTTAGCTCGTTTTGTCAATTGCTAAACGCTTTCTGGGTATTGTGCAAAACTCTATCTATGACCTTCTCTCAAAATTTCAGCCAAAATTTATATCGTATAATAAAGTTATGCCCAAAATACTAAAGTGAAATTTTTCACCTTTTTCCCAAAAACACGGATTTTCACTCTTTATTTTTCTCCACAAACTCTTCTGTCCGCACAAAATAAAATCACACTCTTCAATAAATACACTTCTAACTTAAATGCACACACTTATATTCCTTTTCACTTTTCACTTTCTCCAAAGATATTTATTTAATGAAACTACTTAAAATAATATAACTCCCTTTTTTTATATTGAGAAGGCATTTCGTCAAACATGTCACATGCAAAGAATTGACACCTTACTCATTCTCATACTTTGAAGCCACATGACAACTCAAACCAAAAATAAAATATGATCTATTTGATGCCTTGAAGGTGTAACAACACTGAAACTAAAACTCTGGCGACTCTTCAAGATCGAAATGGCCAACTAAAGGATTTTGCCCAAGTGGCACAAATTGACATAAAAGAGACCTGTAACATTTTTGCAAAAATCATAACTCTCACCTCGTAACTCGGTTTTCTCTAAAATTTGAAACGTAGAATCTTTGTAACACTGACTATGTCCAAACCAAAACTCACTACCTAAATCCTTACGGTTTACCTGTACCACTTCCACAAAAACGGCTACTGACACACTTTTTCAAAAAAGAGCGTTTTTGTGACAGTCTTGCAACGCTTGTAAAATTTGCCTCATTTCTTTGTTTTAGTTTAAATTTGGAACACATGTTCTTGATGATAACAAACACCTCCAGTTCAAATTTTGTTGCATAAATCCTTACGATTTTTTCGCAGTGCTTCTGACAAAACCTACACTTTTTCAGCCTGTACAACCACTTGCCAAATCATCCACCAAGATACCGAAAACACGACCGATCACTCCAAACACTATGTTGACATCTCCAATGCTATTCTAGACTATTTCCTAACATGCTGGCATGTTCCAAACTGATCCATCCTGTCCAACTATGCCCGTGGCGACTTTTGCAACTTTTTGACTATTTTGCTGCTTTGACAACTTTTTGACAATTTTTTCAACTTTTGCAAATTTGCATAAACAACCTCTAACAACTTCACCCAAACATCAAAACATCCTCATAAGCATTTAGCATCAATGTACATACTCTGAATAACCTCTGAACTCCTGTCCACTACATCAACCAATCTATTTGACTGTGTTGACAACAATGACAATACTGTCGTTGCACCTTGCTCAACACTCTTTATATTTGTAGATACCTAAAATACATCATGTTGAGGAGGCTACTCATGTGGACACATTTTTAGGCTATATTACTCATCTTGGACATTTCTAAGACCTAATAGTGGTTTTAACCACTCAAACAGGGAAAACAGTCCTTTATAGTCTATGTCACTGTCTCCTTTAGCGATGGCCTCATGGTATCTAGCACCGAGGACAATCATAGAGTGGGCCATTATGATTGAATACAGCCTCATCTGTAACAAACTCGGGCTTCCCAATATGAGTAAAATCTATTACAGCACAACAAATCTTGAACACTTTTGGTTCGAGAAGCTTCCAGAAGCGATGCCTCACATTCCTAAGCCTAACCAAATATTGATCTTGACTTCTTCAACAAGCTAGGATCCTAATCTGGGAAGTCTATTTAAGATGCCCAAAAACTTGACAAAGGAGAGAGAATTGATCCCAATTTGAACACAACGAAGTGCTCTCAATTTGTGATTAGAGAGTACAATATATCATAAGCATTACGGTGCTGTCAAAATTACGTCATGAAGCTATCTCTTACATCCATTGATATTTGGAGTGCTTGAAGGATAAATTACACAATTGTTCATCGTTAATTTGAGCCAATTCCACTATCAAACTATATTTCAAGACACAATGAACCTTGAACATCAATTTGGCATTCAAATTGATCATCGCCACACATCGAGCTCAGAGAACAAAGTCTTTGTTTGGAGGTCGTTGTTCTCAACAATGGCCCGTAGGCACAACTGTTGGTCCCAAGGATGGCGAACAGAGCCCGTAATTCTGATTAATGACGATCTTGCAGTGACATCTAATTTTCTTGTGTTTCCTAGTTAAATTAGTCTTAGTTGATTTTATTTCTATTTTTAATGTTCTTTAGCATTATTTCTTTTAGTCTTTCCTGCATTATATTATTGTTTTCAGCATTTGCTTTCCAGTTTTCATTATCAAGAAACATACCTCATCTTAGGAGGATTTCATATGCTATTGATGCTTTGTAGGTGCTTGTGTGTGCAGGTGATAGGCCTTATTAGGAGCATAACATCATCAAGATCATCCTTCTTGGCATCATCAAACAGAGGTTGCAAAGAAAACCCTCCATTATCAGTTTAGGGGAATTTTAGAAGATCTTTTGAAGACATCTACTCTTTGAGTGCTTTATTGTAATTTTGTATCAATTTGGTGAATCCCTAAGAGGGATCTATTGTAACCCATTGTAAAAAAATTCTTGAATATTAATGAGAATGACCCGTTTATTTCTTAAATTTCTTGTTATGATGGTTACATGAATTACATTTATTAAGTTGATTGCATTATTACAATTTTTGTATATGTTTAGAATCTTTTGACAATTCTACAATATTTATCATAAAATATATATATATTATTGACTCATAATGATGAAAAACCTCTAATGATTACTAAATGGAAAACTCTAATATTTACATACTCTTTTCACACCACATATTTACAAAATATTTACAAGTACCAAAATAATGTAATATACTCCAATACCTCCCCATTACATTATTTGATAATGTTTTCAATTTCTGCTTCTACCTTTTATCTTCTTGCTCTAAATTTGGTAGTGGATTTGGTTCCTACATTCTTTCTAGATCACTTCTTGTCCTTCTTCATGGTGATGTTGTAACTTGATCATTTTTTGACCTTTTTTATCCTTATTCAAGTGGTCCCTATGTTTATCTCAATACTAATAGTAGCTTTTACCTGTATCTGTCACACTTTTATCTTCATAATTTGGTGTTACAAAATTTATTGAATAGTAGATCATTATAATAGTATTTATCATAATTTTGATCATTACACTCAACACATACACCTTTGCACTCTTTTTTTATAATGCTCAAATTATTTATATCACATGTTCTATATGTTCTATAATCACAATCCATACAATATTTCATGGGCTTCAAATTATTCATATCACTAGTGTCATACCTCTCATATTTCATCTTAGGTATTTTTTCAATTTCTTTGCATCTTCTAGATATTGTTCTTTTTAGGTTATCGGGAGCCATTTGGGACGTTTTGAGTTTTTCTTTATTTTTTCCATCATGCGCAACTTTATTATTTTTCTTGTCTTTTATATTCTTTTTGTAAGTCATCAAAAATAATATTTAAATGCCAATTTGTTGTCACATAACTTTAAGTCATACAACCATTGTGTACAATTTTATTATAAAAAATGTTCCCTTGATGATTTTAACTTCTTCTATGATATTGCACTACTGATTTATAATTTGATATTTTTTTAGTGGAAAAAACTGATTTAATTGTTTATAAGAAAATAATGTCATATCTGGAGCAAATATACCATTTTTTATAGAACCAATGGCTTCAATTCTTTTTTGTTGAAAAATGTCTTGTATTACTAAAAATAATATTAGTTACATTTATTCCAATGTTTTTTCAAACACTACCCATAATAATTACTTGCTCGTGCACCTCAAAAATAGTTTGTCTACCCTTTTCAAAAATTTCCAAAGGTGGATATCCTTCTGCTTCATTCCGAGGAGTGTCCAGTTGGGTTTTTTAATTTTTCCTGGGTCTTGTGCTAGCTCTGTGTTTATCTGGTCCCGGTTATTGAGCGATCCAATAAATCAATGACATCCACTCGCTATGCACTTTCCAATCAATTTTTGTAGTCTGCACTGGATGAAAATCCTTTTCAATCCAAGTCTTGTCCAATCTGCGATTCTTATCTTAGTTTTTTCCTTTTCGAGGTTTCCTTTCTGGTTGAAGGGTAGTGTTTCCAAATTTCATTTATACCACTTCTTGCATGCTCCCTTCACGAGTCAGCCTTATTTTCTATCCTTGATTTTTGCTGCTCCTTCCCTGCCCTATTTTATCCTCTGTGCATTTCATTGTTCGACAACCATGAAAGAAGGGAAAATTGAATATGTTGAGCCTGAGGTCTTTGAGATTGAAACCACTACTAAAGCCATTTTGAAGGACAAGGGAGGTCTCATTCTGTTCTTCAAAATGTTCACTGGTACCAACTGGGATGCTACCATGGCATTTGCAAATACGTGGGATAATGGAGTTATCACGATTCATGGAGTTGAGTTTCAAATTATGTTGGAGATTCTTGCTGAGTTAACTGGGCAGACCCTTGATGGTTTGGTGGTTAGAAAGAATAAGCACAATTGGGAAGCCGAGCTATCCCATTTTTACAACTCATCCATGGTGTGGAAGCTCCACAAAAAATGTTTTTATCGACACCATTTATCCTCTCCTTGGAAGGAAATCTTGAAGTTTGGATGACCCTAAATCCCAATTATGTAGTTTCTATTTATCTTTCATTAATCATTTTAGAGATTCAAAGATGTTAAATATCCCTTCTGCTCTGTATTGGTCCATTGATTATGCCATCACCTCTACCCGTGGCAAGAAAGAAGAGGGTTGGCCTTCCCATCAAGGGCTTTTCAAAATCCTTTACGACTATTTACTCCTGAAATTCCCTAAAGGAAACCTTCCTTCCCCTAACTCTTCTGAAGAGAATTCCTCTTCCACTCCTAGCCCTAAAGCCACCAGGTCCAAAAGGAAAAGGAAAATCGAGAAACCCTAGCCTGTTTCAAATGTCAAGAAGAAGGTTAAGCTTGAAAAAACACCCGTTCGATGCTCTCAGAGGCTCAAGTTTAAGGACACTCCTACCCCTAAAAATATCAAGAAAGAACACAAATCTAACTCTGATTCTCCTGATGTGGTGGAAAAATATCTTCACAAGCTTGTCATCCAGTCCACCTCTGCCACCATTGACCATCTGGAAATTGCCCATGCTGCGCTTGGGAAAGGAATTTCTTAGCTCAAGGAACAACGTAATGCTCTCAACTTGTTTTTTTTCTATGATAATCACAAAGAGGGCCCTAAATTTTTTGCTACCACTGGAGTTTTCGATGTTAAGGATGATGAAGTCATCGAGATAGCAAAGGAAATATCTAAGGAAGCCTCTAAGGATGTGCTCAAGGATGCTACCAAGGATGTTGATCTGGAGATCGTGGTTGCCTCTCCTATGCAAACTGATGCACCAAATTAAAGTTTTAGTTTGCTTTGTCTCTCAGCTAGCTACTCTCTAGTTTATTTTTGTTTTTTGACCTTTTTTGTAGGTTAGTTCTGGTTTCCTTCTTTGTTGTTCCTCTGCGGATGCATTTTGTTCCTTTCCTACATCCTCCTTTTTCCTTTCTATGTTTTTATTAGCTTTAGTTCTTTTTGCTTCACTGTTGTACAAGGCATTGGGGTGCCTTTCAAATGTCCCATTTTTTAATGCAAAATTATTAACTTACCCAAAAAAATATTACTTACACTGATCACAAAAACAAAATGCAGGTGGTATGGAAGCACACTCCAAGATGTCAATGTCAAAATCCACTCAAAACTTAAAATAGGGATATAGTGCATACAAAGACAATAAACCATAACCTAAAACAAGGATCTAGAGCTTACACAAAAAATCTTGAAATTAAAACAAAGCAAGTAATTTTACAACCTAAACTAATAAAGTGAAAAATTCTAGAGAACAAAAAACTATGCAAATTTTAGCTCCTACAAATGCATGAGACCTAGATCTAAAAATTGTTGATAAATAATGCATCATCACGTGTCATCTATGCATGTTTGAATTCAGCCTAATTAATCTAAGGGGGATCCCTAAGAGAAAATGTAAAGGTTGTCAACTTCATTGATTTCTCATAGTCCTACATTTATTCAAGCAAATCCAATACTCTAAAGTTGTTATGTCAAGATCTCTTCAGCCAAGTATTGGAGATATGAATCCATTCTTTTGGTAAATAATATCCTTCTTCTTTCTCATAATTAGGACTACAAGAATGATATCGCAGAAGGAGAAGGAAGAGGAGAGATTACCTTGGTAGCCATATTAGTTGTTGGGGTATGGTTTTTGTGAGGTAGAGGAACCTTGATGACCATAATTTTCATCATTGGTGGTCTTGCACTGGTTGCTCTTCCATCCTTTTTGAAGACTGTGGGACTAAAAAAATAATTAATATCTCCACCCAAGGATTGGAGATATGGATCCATTTTTTTTGGTAAATAGTTTCCTTCTTCTTTCTCCTAATTGGGATTGTAGGAATGATATCGTAGAAGGAGAAAGGGAGGAGAGGTTACCTCGGTGGACATATTATGTGTTGGATTGTGGCTATTTTAAGGTAGAGGAGCCTCAGTGACCATCATTTTCATTGTTTGTGGTCTTGCATTAATTGTTCTTCCATCCTTTTTGAAGACTGTGAGACTAAACAGACATTCACCTTTGTTGTTGGTTAGAAGTGTTGCACTTCTGCTATAGGGGCACATGATTTTTTAGAAAACTCTACACCATGGTCTAACCATACACTTTGCCTTTGGGATGACACAATGGTTGGTATGGGGGCCAGCTCTAGCTTAGTGCATGGTATTTGCAGATAATCCTTAACCTTGTGGTCTACTACTTGATATTTGATACAGGTATTTGATATGTTAATATGCACCATCCATTATAAAATAATGGTGTGCCCCGCCTGTATCTCAATAACCTCCTATAGTTCCTTGGAAAAATCAACCTCAACACACACCATTTTTTATGGATAGGCATTGAAAACTTTGTTAGCTTGAAACATTCAAACGTATCCTAAGACTATCATCATGTGGTTCAAAAAATATCAAAGGGAGAGAGGAAGACTGGGGTACTCAACCCAAACAGGGATCTTGGAGGTTCTTTCCTTGAAGACTAAAAAATTGAGTCCATAGAAAGAAAACCACAAAAGAGCTTCTTATGGACTGAGGTATGTGATCATAAATTTTATTTGCATGAGTAGCATCCATAAACCAAGAGAAAACCCCTTTGTTAGGTTCTAAACCAAATCAAGCTTGACTCCATAAAGAGCTAAAGATGAGCTAATCCAAGACCACAACGTAGCTTTGTTGGTAATGCATCCCATAAAATACCCAACTAGGATAAATGATTCTAGTCATTGATGGGCATCATCAAACTTGAGAAAAGATAGACTGAACTTACCTCATGAATCTCCATAGGAAGTAGTTTCCTAGGACACTCCATGGGTGTCATTTTCATTTATCTTCTCCCTTGTGACACCAACACTATTTTTTGGTCCGTCGGGGTTGGGGGCCATCAAAACCTCCCAAAATATGAGGAACCCTAACACAAATCAAACATGGCTCACACTAGATATTGAAATCCTAGCAAATATAACTTTAGCAACCAATCATTAATAATCAATGGCTTCAGTTTTGATTGAACTTTTGACAAAATATTTTTTATTTCCATTGACCACCATAAAATTCTTCTACCCTTGTCTAAAAATTGTGACAATGATATCAAGTTATTGGTCAATCTGGGCACATATACTACAATTTCAAGTATGCATTCAAAAAAATGGAAGATTGAGTGAAATGTTGCCTACTCCTTCAAGCTGGTAGATTTTGTCATCTACAATCTTAATAGGTATGCTTTGTATTACTTGGATAGAATAAAACCAATGTAGGTTACTAGTCATGTGGTCTTTTTCCCCTAAATCATCACAACAATAATTATCCTCTAATTTTCTTATATCATTTGCCCTTTCAATTTTTTGTTCTAGATTTGCTTTTCCAATAATTATCCTTTGGCTTTCTTATGTCATGTGCCCTTTCAAATTTTTGTTCTAAATTTGCTTTTCCATTTTTCTTTAAAATGTGGTGGTTTCACCCTTCCCGTGTTCTTCTTTGAAACAAAATTTTCTATGTTTTTGAGTTCCTCTTTTAATAAAGTTTGGATCTTCAAACAAGTGAGACTTTATTATAGAAATTTTTGATGAGGAAATAATTGTTATGTTTCAATCCTTGTGAATGTGGACTCAACTCTTCTAGTTATCAAGTAGAAGATATTTTAACTTCCTAATCAATTATTTAAATTGATTTCCAATTGCTTTAAATGTAGAATCCTTGTTCAAGAATAATATTTCCTTCTTCTCTTAAAAATAATTCTTTCTTCCAATAAATAATTTCCTTTTTTAATACAGTGGTATTACAACAACTTAGATATTATCCATGTATCAATTGGCAAGATTCGAACCTAAGTCTCCTCCTTAAATATTAAGGAATGTAACCATTTGAGCTATCGCCATTTGATAATGATATTTTCCTTTAGTTAATTATGCAATATTTTTTTTTTAATTTCTGCTCACTTTAATAATTATTTTTTGTTCACATTAAGTTTCTTCCAAATAAATTTCTTGAGTAAAGTACAATTCTTTGCTTTATCTCCTTCTTTTCCTTTCTTAATTAACCTTCAAATATCTCATAAATTCCTTTTGTTCAAAATTTTCAACTTCTTCCCTTTAATTTTCTCTTTGTAAATTTATTTCTTATTTCTTTTACCTCCCTATTCAATATTATTTTAATAAATTTATTTTTCTCATGAATTCAAGTATCTAGGAGTTCCTATCAGATTCAATAGAATTAAAATTAATCAATGGAATGATATTATCGAATAAATAAAGAAGAGAATTGAAGTATGGTCTAATGTTTGGGTCACTCACCATGGTAGAATGACCCTAATAAAGGTTGACATTAGTGCATTGCCCATCTACCAATGCTCTATTATCCATGCTCCAAAGTGCTTTATAAATGAGATGGAAAAAAACATGAGAAGTTTTCTTTGGGCAAGGCATAAACAAGATGGTAAATGAAAATATAGTCTTATCAGGTGGGATATTATAACTAAGGCAATAATTAAAGGATGGTTGGATATTAAAGCTATAAGTAAGCAGAGATTGGTCTTAAAAATAAAACTGGTTTGGGAGATGATCACCCAACCTTCAAAATGGTGGGTACAAGCATTGGTGCACAAATACCTGCAATGGGAAAACTAGAATATAGACCTTTTTAAATCCAAAAATTCTAAAGACATCTAAAATCTAAAAATGAATTCTAGAGGCCAAATACATAATTTTTGGAGAACTATCATGGAATCTCATATTTGGAAGAGAAGTTTCTCTCACAAAAATATTCTAGGAAATTACAGACTTCAATTAGAGCCTCATCTTTAGAAGTGGATAAAGGACAATAACTTCAAAACTCTTAACTCCATCATGCACAACCAAAAATTAAAAAGTGAAGAGCAAATTGGTCTTCCTACTAATTCATAGCCTTATTGGTAGATGGTTAAATTACAATTGAGTAGAAGACTTCCATCTTATGCTAGAAACAAAGATGTAGTCATTTGGGGATCTCTTAGTGGATATGGTACTTATACTATTAACAAGGGATATCAGTCCAAAATATATTGTACTTCTGTAAGTAACCTCCCTTTGAATTTTATATGGACTCATTTTTCTATTCCAAAGGTCAACTTCTTTCTATAAATTGTTTGTCACAAGCATCAACTCACTTAAGATAATCTGAAAAAAGAGAGGTTTTTATGGCCTGCCTATTTATCCCTTAATCTACAACTAGGAATAAATTTTAGCTCATTTAGTGTTGTCATACCATTTCTCTAGAGAAGTATGGACCACACTCCATGAAGGTCTTCTTGGCTAAAGTGAAGTCCCTATGCTTTCTTTTGTTTTTGAGTTTATTTCTCCTAGAAGTCTCTCCCTTCCTATAGAAATTAGAAATGATAAATCCATGCTCCAAATTTAGAAAATTATTCCCAGATACTTTCTTTGGGGAGTTTGGATTAGTAGAAATAGGAAAATCTTCAAGGAGGAATCTCCTAACATAGATAGAACCAAGATCAAATTCCATTGTCTAGTTAGGGATTCCATCAAAGCTTACCCTTGCAATACATAAAAAAATATTCTATTCTATTTCCTCAAGTGAAGACAACCATAAATCATATTTTGATGTTTGATGGTTCCTCCAAAGGTAACCCAAGCAATTCTAGAGAAGGGGGATCTATCATCAACAAAGAAGGGTTGGAGGTTTTGTCTTATTTTTAATCAACTAGTTTTAATTCTAAAAATTTTGTTGAATTTTATACCCTTAAGATATGAATGGTGCTAGCAATAGAGAATGAGATCAAACAACTTATAATTATGGGGATTCTCAATTGGTTATTAACCTTTTGAACAATAAAATCTAGCCAAAATCCATTTGGCTCCAAAGGGTGTATCAAGAAGTGAAGAAAATTAGCCTTAAATTTGACCATATCCAATTTGAGCACATCCTTAGAAGTATAAATGAGAGAGCAGACCAGCTGGCCAATAAAGGAACCTGGTTAAGGGAGGAAGTTTTAAAGATATGCCAATTAAGCAACTCTTAAAATAGGGGCCAACAATAAGAAAAATTTGATGCATCCTACAGATGAGATAAATTAATGTTTATTCTAACATAGAAATTGGATATGGAGTGGGAGCATTCATATTTTTCCTTCTCATCCAGGTGGTAATATTGGATGCCATGATATGTTTGTGCTATGAAAAGTCTTTATGTCCAAAAGGATGTTGTACATGGTCTATTATTTTATTCATTTCAACTTGGTTAACATTTATAATTACATAAGTGTGCTTTGTTGGTGGAGCAGTTAGGAATGCATATCATACCAAAAATAGGGGTTCCTATAAGGTAATTGAGTTATCTTGTGAAATATTGCGAGAGGGATTTTTGTGACAACTGCAACCTTTACAGTATGAGAATCTATGATTGGAGTGAGCAGCTATGCTTGGAATCTTGGAGAGTCGTGGCTTTATTCCCTCTCCTTTGTGGGTTTGCAGGCAATTGTTGCCTCAATAATTAAATTTATTTTTTGGTGGTACTAGGAATTATATATATGTATATATATATGTGTGTGTGTGTGTGTGTGTGTGTGTGTGTGTGTGTGTGTGTGTGTGTGTAGCAAAGGGTGTTAGCCACAAGTATATATGTTGAGTGTATTCTTTATTTCTTTGAAATAAAATCTTTAATTTGTGCATGGTCAACTAAATATTTCGGGCAATGTGTTTTTTGTACCTTTGAGACTTTAATGTTTTTTTTGCAATTCTACACGAATGCACTCTTGGCTTTGAAATTGCATTGATCTGTTTATCTCTCTTTTGTGACACCTTCTACTACCATTAACGCCTTTTTCTCAAGCATTTTGTAAAGTGCATTATGTTTTGTTTCTTCTTGCTTTGTCAATGCTTCTCCCAGTGTCAATTATATTGGATTTCCAACTATGATTCCCCTTCTAAGAGTGAACAATTTGGGCTTCTCCTCTTCGTTCCTTCCTCATTGTAGGGTCTTCACACACAACTTTATTTTTGTTACTTTGGATTTTTCCTTCAACAACTCCCCAAACCAACAAGTGACTTTGTTCTCTAGAATGCATACACCCAAAAAACTTGCTCATAATTCTTTTTAGAATTTATGTGATTTCCAACTTAAAATTCTTCACTCTATGACTCTATCTTTGTGGCACTCCCACATAACCTTCTTTCACCAATTGCTTTCTCACTATAACTTCTCACAAGCTTGGACTTCTCTCAAATTTAGATTTCTCTCAAACCTAAACTTCTCTCAAATGTGACTCTGATACAATTGTTAGCATATAAGTTATATTCAACATTAAACAATTCTTAATATATAAATAATTTTATAATTTTTAGGATTCACTACATATATTTTCAACACAAGGATTCCTAATATTTTCACTTTCAAATGGCAAGTATTGCAATATCTTACAACATAAAGTAATGTAGTGTAGCACTTCACAATATTACAATACTCACAAATTTCTCACACTACAGATCACATGACTTCTCTATAAATAACATTTACAAAGACCTTTGGTGTTCAACTTTAACAAACTATTCATCTCTTTAAACATTCAGAAAATATGACTCTTTATATTTTAAATTATATATGTTTTATTAAATCTAATGACAAAATATATTTTATATAAAACTATAAAATTTCGCATTTTTGTTCATCCATGCTAGAAACTTTACAAAAGACCATGCAAAATATCACCTTCTTTATTTCTTTGTGAAAGATAGGGAGCATTCTCAGATTGTATCTAATGGCAAAGAGAGAGTTCAAAATAGTAGTGACCATGGCCTCGAAGCATCATTCCAAATAAAGAAAATGAATGAATATAATCAAAGATTTATGGTAACGAAATAATTAAAAAACCAGAAAACCAGCATGGTACGAAAGTTAGAAACCACGTTAGTGGGATAATCAAATCGAACTAGAGTATTCTCGTTAAAATCCACCATAAGGAAGTGAGAAGAAGAGGTATTAAAATGGGCATAAGTAAGTGGGAAGAAGAGGTATTAAAATGGGCATCTATCCAACCCTTCAAACGTTTCCTTAATTGTGCCAAGTGAACACGTGACTTTTAAGGGCGTAAGTTTAGCTAAATAGAGTCAAAGATACATAACAAATTTCTACAAAGGAGCCAATAGTTGAACCCCTCTTGAAAGGCCAACTCTTATCAACTGGAATTTCAACCCTGTCAAAATCACCTTTAAAGATCCCTTAAAGATCCAATCATCCAGATAATGCTAAATTTTTTACTTTACATATGTGAACGTTTTGGGTGATCATCATAGACAACAAGCGAAAATAAGATTGCGCGGTTTTCTCTCTTTTTATTAGCAGATTGCGTCATAGATTCTACAAGTACCATCATGATTAGGTAGGAATCCACCTAATTTACCATTTAGGATCCTAAGTCCACATCCACCTCTTGAGCGAACGAAGATTTTTAAGCTGATTCCTTCTTACTTTCTAAGAAGATCTTGTATTTTCACATTAACACCTCTTCCCGTACCAAGAGGACAATGCCGGTTTTATCTCTAGTGTTAATACTCGGGAATAAGGAATAAGGAATAAGGTGTGAACTCCTGTCCATATCGAATATCCAATCTAAATATTTGACGTATGCTCTTACCTCATAAACGTTGTGAACGTTGTCATTGAAATCGACGGTTCTTAGATTCCTCTGCATGATTGACATGGTCTATATTTGCATCAATTTCTTTCTTTTAGCAATGGTTATAGTCACGATTTTTAGTAACTACCAATACATCTGGTAGGGTTCAAACTATCTACGAAGGCTCCCAGGACTTCCACCGTCTCGGTACATGGTAACCCGGCATGAGATGGGGACCGCCGAACGCACAGGGGTTGCACCGTCGTCATCAATCTAACGCACCACTCAAAAGAATCGGATTTGGGCTACTGTCTGTGCATGGGCAAGCCCATAGGATTGGAACATAGATCTCCTCTCGGTAAGAGCCCCAACTTACCAATCCACCTAGACCCACGGACTAAAGTTGGGTAGTTTAGAAGCCTCACGAACCTAGTTCTATGACCAATCGTAGTTGTCCCATCTGGGTATACCACATGGCATCGATCACAAACAAGGGGGTTGAATTATTAATAAATCCATAGGTTTGAGCATAGGAAAAATGGAGCCTTGTCGGCCTCTACCAGCACATAAGACATTTACCAGCTATGCCTACATATCCAACAGGGTGGAGGCAGTGGAAATGGAACCTGGGTCGGCCACAACCAGCACCCACGGCATTTACCAACTGCTCTACGCACGCGGATATAAAAAAGTTGGGTAGTTTAGAAGCCCCAAGAACCTAGCTCTATGGCCAATCGTAATTGTCCCATCCGGGTATACCACATGGCATCAGTCACAAAGGGGTTAAATTATTAATACATCCAACTGCTCTACACACACAGATATAAAAAAGTTGGGTAGTTTAGAAGCCCCAAGAACCTAGCTCTATGGCCAATCGTAATTGTTCCATCCGGGTATACCATATGGCATCAGTCACAAAAGAGTTGAATTATTAATACATCCATAAGTTGGACATAGGAAAAATGGAGCCTTGTCGGCCTTTACCAGGCCTCTACCAACACATAGGACATTTACCAACTATGCCTACATATCCAATAAGATGGAGGCAGTGGAAATGGAACCTAGGTCGGCCACAACCAGCACCTAGGGCATTTACCAATCTAGGCACGCGGATATTATTTGCATCAATTTCAATCGATCCTTGTCAGGAATCTATAAATAGTTTCGTTGTGCCTTTTACCCTTCACAGATTATGTTTGCTAAAGGTCTATAAGGCATCAATTTCAATGGAGAAGAGTGGTATGGACGGACAGGCCAAGCCAATTATCGGAAAAGAGGTTGAGGGTGGCAAAGAGAACTTAGATTTACATGGTGTTCTCCACATGTATTCAGGCAACAGCGATGCCAGTTATGCCCAAAACTCTGCAACACAGGGGGACCTGTCCGATGTATTCAAGTGCAGCCACTGTTGAAGGCAACCCTTCAGAATATGATATTCCCCACAGAGGGACCTGTCCGAGTTGCAGATCTTGGCTGTGCCACGGGTTCTAATACCATATCAAGCATGGACTTTGTTGTGAGAACATTGACAGACCTCTGCAATGGTTCTGCACTCCCAGAGTTTCAAGCTTTCTTCTCTGATTTGCCATCCAATGACTTCAATGGGCTGTTCAATCTCTTGGACCGCCCTAACCGTCCATATTTTGTTGCCGGGGTACCTGGATCCTTCTACAATGTCCTCTTTCCCAAGTCAAGCATTCATGTGTGTTTCTCCATAATGGCCCTCCATTGGATTTCAGAGGTAAGAAATGCTGCTTAGTTTTTTCTTTAAAAAAATATTATTTCTGATTATTTTATATACATTGTCTACAAAATATTTATAACTTCGAAAAAAAAAAGAACTTCATTGTTTGCGAGTCTTTAAGATATATTGTGCATTAAGGGTTTAAGTTCTCCATTATTTTGAAAAGTTTTGTAACTAGGAACAGAAACTAATGGATACCATTATGATGTGAAGCTTAGACCCTAATGGTTCATTGAAAGGACATCTGTGTTAATTAGGAACAGAAACTCGTGGAAACCTTTATGACGTGAAACCAATATTTTTAAATGGTTTGTTGTTTTGTATAGTTTTTGTTATTGGCAGTGGGGATTGAACCTAGGTCACATTCTTGTCGGTGGACCACATTATCTAGATGTTGCTTTGTGTAGTTTGTTGTTTGAGGGATATAATTTTTTTTAATTAAATTTAAAATAAATATGTGTTAAAAATATATAAGTTGTAAGTTTATTGTAGTGGTAAGTAGATTGTAAACTCATTGAAACCTATTATATATAAATGTATATTTTTGAAACACTTAAAAGTAAATAGTTTAACTTTATTATTTAAATTTTTAAAAAATAAAATTTTAAAAAATCTTTAAAATTTGAATAATATTGAGGAGGTCTGCATGTGTGCTTGTTGATTCAATCCGCTTCATTAATTCTGAGTCTACGGGTTTTTTTTCCACATATTTGCATAAATTCTACTTTTGGGTGGGTTTCGTCGTTTTTAATGGATGATGCTCATACGACAGCTTCAGTTACTGTCGAAACTGTCGGAGTGCAAAATGGTGGTTGGGAAACATCCTTGCAGGATGGTAGTGAAAGTGTACCACGAGGTAATGACTCTATCCCTCATGTTATTGTTCCTGATGTTGAGTTTAACAAAGCTTGTGAGTGCTATGAGAACACTCATTTAGTGGGCTATTTCCTTGGACGTATTCCTAGCGAAGCCTTGATTCGTCACTAGGTCCAGCAAGTCTAGCAACCTTGTGGTATTCAATGTGTTAATGTGCAGAACCTCACCAAGGGTTTCTTCCTTTTTCATTTTGTTGAAGCGAAGCATGCTAAGAAAGTGCTTAATAGAGGACCTTGGTCTGTCCTTAGCTCCCTGTTAGTCCTGCAACAATATTATTGTACCTTCTCCATCATCGAGGAAGCCTCGCTGGAAGTCCCAGTTTGGGTTGAGTTTCTTGGTCTTCTCGTGCCGTGTTGACCTTTTTTGAAAACCCTAGCTAGTCCTTTGGGGAAATTTGTTTGCCTGGAATTTGATAAGTATTTTTGTCCTCATCCTACTAAGTGAGTTTGCATGAAAGTCGACCTTTCCAATGATTTGGTTGAACATTTTGATATCACACTGGATGGGAAAACCTATCGACAGTGTTTTCTGTATATCAACTTGCCCAATACCTGCTATCGATGTCAATCGTCATCTCAAAAAAGTAGGGATTGTCTTCTTATGACTGGTCGACCTCAGACTGATCGATGGTGGGCTAAAACATAAAAGACTTTATTTAATTAACTTCAAAAATTACACCACACACACAGCGCTATGTATACATTGAAGGATAGGGTATTTATAGGGATGTGGAGGTGGAGGAATAAGGAGGGATAAGGGAAAATGAGAGACATGGAGGGATAAGGGGAGAGGGAGGATGTGGAGGGATGAGGAGCGGAGGTTACGGAGGAAATAAGGAGGAAATGGTGACAAAAGAATAGGGAGGAAAGGCGACAAGAGAGAGAGAGAGAGAGATAATATAGGAAGGGGGTTAAAAATTTTAAAAAGATCTTGCCGACATGTTGCTGACAAATTTGGACGCATGTTCACATTGTGGCCATAAATCAGGATATTTATGAGCCACTTAGACAATAACCCTCTTCACACTTGCAAAACAGACCCGTATTTTGGCACCTCCTCCTCCTACTAGCACCCCGATAGTGTAGCCTGAAGGGGCTAAGAGTGGAGAAGAGTGGGTTACTGTATCCCATAATCGGTGAAACAAGAACCCTAAGAATCAAGTATGACATGCAGCTGCTAGTTCTTCAACTGCAGCTCAAGGTCCCCAAGAACCCATGGTCATTCCGCAACCTCAACCTAATCCCATAACATGGATTGGGCCTTCCTTTATGGATGTAGTTTTGGTTACATATGCCCCCTCGACTCCTCGAAATTCTTCCTCTCTAGAAGGCGCGGGTCCAACAGGCTCTCAAACTTACAAGGCACGTCGCTAACGCAACCCTCCTCATGAAAGGGAGGAGTATAATGTTGATAAGAGGTACCAAACATATTATGTGAATCGACAATTCATCGAGGAGTATAATGTTGATAAGTTGCACCAAATGTAATCTCCTTAACTTCACTCGTTTCTCCTTTACCATTTGAAATCTCCTTTGCAACTTTAAAACCTGTGCAATTCAAAACCTTGATGTCGCTCTGATATCAAGGTTAGCTTTTGAAGCCTAATACTTAAGATAAAATTCACCAAAATATCAATAATAAAGTTACAATGTGATATATATGATAATGGAAATATTCTGGAAGTATAAAACTTAGAAATAACTTCAACAATAATTCATAAATTTGCCATTAAGAAATGCTCACAAAAATGGTATAACAGCTTTGAAAATAAATGTCACGTCACTTCATGTTGCATCACTTTACATATACACACACTACATATATAATATAATGTGACTCTTCATATGGAGCACTCTTGGCCTTCACTCTTCTAGAGACTCTTCCACTTCATATTCTATGTACACATGTGCACATGGACAACTATGCACATTTATAATACCAAAATACTTTGCACACTTTAATAATACTTGTGCACTTATTACATTGCATAAAGTAAATCATAACTTTTAATCTAGAATACTCTTCCTAATCTGATGATGTACCCAAGGTGGTACATTTGAATGTACCAAATAATGTAATATATTCCAACAATGAGGAATGTAAGGATGCTTTTAAAAATATTTGGAAGATGGATGATTGTCTGGAAGTTTCTTCTACAAGAGCTTAGATGATATTGAAACAATATGGAACAAATGCAAATGGGATAGACAACTATTAGAAGAAAAAATTAACTTGGTTGCTAATTATTTTGTAGTAAAAAGAAAAACATTAAAGTTGGGGTTATAAATGTATATGCTCCAACTATAGTTACTCCTCGTGAATGATGTTGGAAGGACCTTAGCATATTTTTATTGAATACAATGATGATTCATTGTGATCTACAGATTATTTGGGGTGATTTCAACATAGTTCTACCTCCTTTCGAAAATAATGATAATATTCTAGGATGGTCTAAATCAATGAACTTTGGGATGTTAGTCCTTCAATATTTTGTTATATATGGGATAATAGACGTATTGAAGCAAAATCATGTAGTAGAAAGATTGGGTAGATTCTTTGTTATCCAATAAATGGTTGTAAATAAAGCATGCAATCTCTTCAAATATTTTATTGTGAGTAGGATCAGATCGCAAACCCATTCTTTTGACATATAATTTACTAATAATGGTAATCTAAATCCATTTCACTTCTAGTCTATGTGGCTCCAAGACCATGATTTCTTCTATATGATTATGTTATGGTGGGATGAAATAAAATTTGAAAGATCCTATATGTACAAGTTTATTCAAAAGATGAAATATTTAAAGGAGCAAATGAAGATCTAGAATACCATAATTTGATAACATTTTAGAATAAAATAAAGAAATCAATTTCGAGCTCAAAGTTTTACAAGAGAGTAGAAATTAACATAATGGATCAAGTTTCTTATGTGAAAGAAAACAATTACTTTATAATTGTAATACATTGAAAAAGTCCAAGTTGCAAGCTTACTATAATTGTAAGGGCTTTGGCCTCTCTTTGAGAGGTCCATGGTTCAAACCCCACTTAGTATGAGGGGACCAGGACCCCTCATAAAAACCTATGTAAACTAATTAAATTTTAAGTTACAATTTTACAATAGTGGTAAGGGCTTTTGCCTCTCTTTGAGGCATTCAAGGTTCAAACCCCACTCGGATGAGGGGACCATGACCCCTCATAAAAACATTTGTAAACTCATTGAAAAATGAGGATTCATATTGGTTCCAAAAATCTAGGGAGAAATGGCTCAAGGAAGGAAATAGAAATTAAAAAAGAAACGTAAAAAATCATGCTATAGCAAAAACATTTTTTTTTGTCACATCAAAAATAAATTAACTTAGACAAAATATAAGCTTTTGCAAAATATTCCATCAATTATCATATAGGGATGAAATGAAATCTTGATGAAGAAGATATCCATGGAGGAGCTATGTGAAGTAGTTTTCTCTTTCCATTGTAATAATGCACTTGACCTCGATTTTCCTTTAAATATTTTAGGTTTTATTGAATATTAATATGTTAGTTGTAGTTGAAAAGGATTGGAAAAGGAAGGCTATAATAAGTGATATTAATGCCACTTTTATTATGTTAGCTCCTAAGAAAGACAAGACAAACTATTTTGATAATTTTTATCCAATAAGCCTTTGTGATATGATTTATAAGATCATTTCAAAAATGATGGAAAGTAGGTTAAATATCATTCTAAAGTGTGTTATCTCATAGGAACAAAGTGGTTTTGTTCGTGATAAACAAATTTTTAATGGTATAATCACTTCACATGAAAAAACAAGTATGCCTATGAAATGAGATATGAACAAAGCATCTAATAGGGTTTCCTAGAATTTTCTATATGACATTCTTAAAAATGTTTTGGAAGCGCTAAACAAGCGCTTCAAAAGGCTTCTTGTCACCTTTTTTTCCTTTGGGTGATTTTCCAACGTAGCATAAAAGGTTCACAATTTCTCTTATAAAACTTTCTTATAAAGCTTTTCCTAGTTTATAATTTAATAATAAAATATGCTTTTCCAATTTAAAAAAAAAAAACTTTTTTTAAATAATTAAAAAAGCATTGTTAAATTATTAAATTAATACTAAAAAAAACTTTAATAAAAAACTTTGAAAATAATTTAAAAAACCTTTTTGTAGAGAATCGAACTCGAGCCTTCACGCTTCCAAGCGGAAAGCTTTGGCCGCTACACCCACGGTCCCCTTTGAAATAGCTTTGGTGCCCACGCACCTTTATCCTTTGCTCACGCGACAAAAAAAAACTTATTAATTTTCAACCTTGCGGGATTCAAACCCGACACTTCTCCACTGCAATGCTGCTGACTTTGCCATGCAGGCTATGCGCTCCGACGATATTAAAATGCAACAATACAATATTTAAATTAATCACGGCAACAACATTTAAAAAAAAAAATCCCACATGCACTATGAGATGGATGTCGGAGGGTTTAATAACGCAAAATCATGCGTTATTAATCGATTGCCTTCGGTAATCGTGTATGTATCCTTTTGCCACGTCACAAAGACACCTTGCCGCCACGTCAACGCCTGCCTCGCCACCACGTGTCAACTCCTTGCCACCTCAACATGCCACATCGACACGTCACTACCAGCTCACCGTCCAGTCGTGCCATGTCACCTCTGCCAACTCAGCTCCTCAAGCTGTGTGCCCAATCCACACCTGCCACCTGGAATCTTGAACTGTGTGCCCAGCTCTTGCTAGCTACCACCTCAACCCTACGTCAATCACCCAGTCAGAGCCATGTGTTGCCTTGAAATTTGTGTCTCCCCATGTGCACCTCGATTCGCTTGCTATCTCTGCATGGACCTCATGTCCACCTCCTGACGTACCTTGAAAACTATGCATGGACCTAGAAAATTGTGCCAAAATCTAGCCTAAAAAACTGCCTTCCCCTCGATTTTTGTGCCCTTGGCGTAGCGCCCAGCTCTGATACCAGTGATCGATGGTGGGCTAAAACATAAAAGACTTTATTTAATTTACTTCAAAAATTACACCACACACACAACGCTATGTAGACATTGAAGGATAGGGTATTTATAGGGACGTGGAGGTGGAGGAATAAGGACGGATAATGGAAAAGGACAGACGTGGAGGGATAAGGGGAGAGGGAGGAGGTGGAGGGATGAGGAGCGGAGGTTACGGAGGAAATAAGGAGGAAATGGTGGCGTAAGAATAGGGAGGAAAGTCGGCTTGAGAGAGAGAGAATATAGGAAGGGGATTAAAAAATTAAAAAAATATTGTCGACATGTTGCCGACAAATTTGGACACATGTTCACATTGTGGCCATAAATCAGGATATTTTTGAGCCACTTAGACAATAACCCTCTTCACACTTGTAACATAGACCCGTATTTTGGCACCTCCTCGTCCTACCACCACCCCGATAGTGAATCCTAAAGGGGCTAAGAGTGGAGAAGAGTGGGTTACTATATCCCATAATCGACGAAACAAGAACCCTAATAATCAAGTACGACATGTAGCAACTAGTTCTTCAACTGCAACTCAAGGTCCTTAAGAACCCATGGTCATTCCGCAACCTCAACCTAATCCCATAACATGGATTGGGCCTTCCTTTACGGATGTAGTTTCAGTTACATATGCCCCTTTGACTCCTCAAAATTCTTCCTCTCTAGAATGGACGGGTCCAACAGGCTCTCAAACTTACAAGGCACGTCGCTCATGCACCCCTCCTCATGAAAGGGAGGAGTATAATTTTGATAAGAGGTACCAAACAGATTATGTGCATCAACAATTCATCGAGGAGTATAATGTTGATAAGAGGCACCAGACAGATGATGTGCATCGACAGTCCATCAAGGCTCAGGGCCACCTAAAACGCTTCACCACAAATACATTCGGGGCTTCACCTAAATGTTTCCTTTCTTCAAAATGATGCTATGAGGGCTCATATTAACCATTGTTGAAATCTTCTCCCAAGACCCTCTGGCTCGGTTGACTAGATTGTTTGGTGGAATAAGGCCATTCGGCGTATGACTTCTATGCTTCGATCTCTTGGGGTTGAAGTTGCAAAGCACAGGAGGGTTGCAAATTTTACCCTCAAAAAATAATTATCAGAGGTATTTATGAGGCTTGAGTCTTCCCCACTCAACCAATATTTGCAAGCTCATGTTGTTGTCATTCGTCGTGAGCTGAAGAAAGTAGAGCTTTATGAGGCCAGAGGAGCCCAGCTTCGTGCCAGAATGCATTGGCTCAAGATTGGGGATAAGGTATCTAAAGAAATTTTCAAATGGTTACGCCCCTCTTCGTCGGTTGTGCAATTTCAAGCTCTTCAAATTGATGGGGGTAGACTCACTAAGCTTCCTGATATAATCTTTGCCTTTGTCCGCCATTATCAAAAAAAAATATTCTCAACCACTCACCCTCACCCGAAGCCTTGGCTAAGTGTTGTGCAGTGGTGCCAAAAAAGCTCTCTTCCGAGCAAAAATCCAACTGTGAAGCCCCTCTGTATCTTGACAACCTTACTCAGGCTCTCTCTCAAATGAAGAATGATAAGGCCCCTGGGTTGGATGGATTCCCCTGTGAATTCTTCAAATAATTTTGGGATTTCATTGGCCCAGACTTGCTTAAGGTCTATCAAGAAGCAATGATCATAGGTTCCTTGTGTTCTCTAATAAATAAAGGTAAAATTTGATTCATACCCAAGGTTGGGGACCTTGAGATTATTACCAATTAGAGGTCGATCACTCCTTTGAATGTCAGCTATAAGATCATTGCCAAAGCTAGTGATTTAAAGTTACACCCCATTTTGCCTTTAATTATCAGGCCTAAACAAACTGGGTTTGTTCAAGGCCGATATATCTTGGATAATGTCCTAGCAGTATGGGAAGGTATGGAATGGGCTAGACAGTCTCAACAGGATGCTATATTCATCAAAATTGATTTTGAAAAATCTTATGATAAAATTGAGTGGAATTTTATTCTTACCATGTTACAAGCACTTAGCTTTGGTCTGAACTCTGTTAAGTCTATCAGTATGCTCTTCCAGGATGCTTCAACTATGCTCACTCTAAATAACACTCAGTCTAATATCCTGGGCCTGTTTCGTTCGGCGAGGCAAGGTTGTATGCTTGCTCCTTCTCTATTTATCCTAGCTACAGAAGCCTTTGGATACCTCTTGGATGCCCAAGTGTCTCAAGGAAACATTTGAGGAGTTGCTCTTCCCAATTCGCCAGCTCAGTTGGTTAATGTTTTGCTGATGATTCTTTCTTGACCATTATGGAAGATCAGCAATCTGTGTCCAATTATTTGTATTTCCTTGATATCTTTTATCCAGCTTCAGGCTCTAGCATTCAGTGGTATAAGACTACCTACTTTCGATAGTCTACTAATCCTTACCCATATTGGATTTCTCAATATCCCTGGCATTGGATTCAATCTAGCGAATTTTTTAAGTTTTTGGGCATTCATTTTGCTCTTCAAGGTACCTCTGCTCAACTCTAGAATCATGTGTTCCATAGAGTTGAGAAGAAGCTTTCTTATTGGATTACCAAGAAACTCTCCTTGGCAGGAAAATTCCAAGTTTGCTCCAAGATTTTGGCTACCACTCATGTGTATTTTTCTTCCTACTGGACTCTATCCCGAGCCTGTTACCAAAAGCTAGAGAAGTTGCAAGATTTTATTTGGGCGAGCTCTTCCCAAAAGAAGGAATTTCATAGATTAGATTGGGAAATTTTTTGTCTTCCCAATTCCTCTGGCGGTATGGGACTATTTGACTGTCAACGCCAGGGATTTGCTCTGTGTGAAAAGTAGATTGTTAGAGCTATGGATAACCCAAAAGCCTAGAAGGTCGTAATTCAACATTGTATTTCTACTTGCCTTCCTTTGGGTAAGAAATTTTGGCGGGGTATGTCTCTTCCTTTTATTGTTACAACGCCTGTGTTTATTAAAATTCAAGGCTCCTTTGTGATGTAGAGCATTTGGCGATCTTAGGAGGCTCTTAAACGCTGGCTTTGTTTTTCTGGTGATGGGCAAAAAAAAGGGCTTCCATATCCTCTTAATGTATGGTGGTCATCTGTCATTACTTACCACGACTCCCCTTTGGCCTCGTTTCAATGGATTCATGCTCAGCGGTTTTTCAAGAAGGGAATTGCTACCATTTCTGATTTCTTCTCTTCTCATGCAAAATATTGGATTCCTTGGGAGGTTTTCAGATGGGTTCATAATTTAAAAACAGAAGATAAAACCATGTATGATAGTGTGTTAGATAGCATTTCCTTCTCTTTTTGGTCAAAAATTACCAAGCATTTCAAAAAACTTTGGTGGTCGAACTGGACTTGGCAGAAGAACATCCTGTTAATTCAGTACAAGGCTCGTTTGGGGTATTCTTGGTTTTCTCCACACTTGCCCATGGTGGGTAAGTTGAATGAGCACTGGGACTTAATCTTCAGGTCTTCACAGTGGAAATTGTGTTTTAACATGGTCTAGGCCTCTTATCTTGAGCCAAATTTGTCTTTTCTTGCTTGGAGTCCGCTTTTTAAAGGTTTTCCTATGGGGCAATGGCTGAAATACTTGGGTGTGGCTAATCCCAAATGCTATTTTTGCAATGAACCTGAATATTGCACTCATGTTTTTTGGTTGTGTCATAAAGCTCAAATGGCTTGGAAGTGATTGGAATATTTCTTTGGACTTTATATGGCCACTTCTTTTTCTTGGCACCATTCCCTGTTAGGCAATGTTCTTGATTTTTCTATTCCTCTTGTGTCTATTTGGAATATTTTTAGAGTCAATATTATTTTTTAGTTATGGAAGACCATAAACAATATAGCTTTTTCCAGAGACATGGCTTCTGATTCATTTTCTTTAGTTGATAAGTATGTTGTATTTTTTAACTCTTGGCTTTAGATACAGGTTCAAGTGGAAAAAATTCATATTGACATTCAATACCTGAGGACTCTCCTAGACCATTGGGCCAATGTGTCATGCATTATCAATCGAGTCCCCCCGAATTCGACATCACAACATTGTGTTGGCTCTCATTCTCAATCTCGTTGGGGATGTAGGGCATTGTCACAAGTAGGGAGACACTGGTCTCAACCTCCGTCGATGACCAAACACCGTTACTCTGATGGTGTTGGTAATTCATGGTTGGTGAGTGGATGGGATGTTCATCCAAAACCTTCACACCAGGTTGTGGGTTAGGGAGATGCGATCGTGGTAGCATGATTTAATGCTCTGGGCTGGCACGGTGATGGCCAAACCCCCCGTCGCAGGATATAAATGCACACAAGGTTAATGGCGTTGTTGATATGGGTGGTACTAACACTGATGATAATGGTTGGGATGCACCTATTGCCGCATCTCCCTGGCACCATGATGACAATGTGGACAATTTTCGCCCCCCCCCCCCCCGATGTCTAAAAATGATTTCTATTCTGCGGATGCATGCTTTTATTTGATTTTTGGCTAAGAGGATGATTTTAGTTCCCTCTTTTTAATGTTAACCAGCTAAAGTCTTTGTATTTTCTATTTGGTTTCTCCTAACTGTTTACGGTTAGTGTGATTTTTGGGACCTATTGGTCATCAAATCTGCCCAGGAAAGGATTTGGGAAAGTGTACGCGCCCTAGACCTGGACCAACATTGAAAGGCCGAAGGGAAGAGATGCCCCTCGTGCCAATCTCTAGAGAAAGGTCGGCTCCTATACTAAACTACTTCGGTGTTTAAGATAAGGGTGCAAGAAAGAGATAAAATAGTAAGGGTGCAGGAAAGAAATAAACAGAGTAAGGGTGCAAGAAAGAAATAAAAAGGGGTAAGGGAAGAGATGTTGATAATTTAAAGTGGGAAAGAACCAGAAGCACGATCGCTGGCCAATAGCTTGAAACAACAACAAGAAACACCAAGAATAAAATGAAAAGAACACGATATTAGCCTTCCTATGTATCCTCTGGATGAGTTCCAGGATTACCCTCCCCTTTCGTCAAAATTCAGAGTTCAGAGTTACGACGATTAGGACAAAGTGAATATAATAGAAACACGATCCACAGGCGGCATACAAGAAAACTAATACAACGTTTTCCTCTCCTATGTATCCTTCGAGAAAATTTTAGGGTTCCATCCCCAATCGCACACCTAAATCCAGAATGCAGAATTACAGTATGCAAATGAAGAAAGAGATAAAAGAAATAAACACAAAAGGCAGCATACAAGAGAGAAATCAAGCTCAAAGATCTTTAGTATTAATCGCAAGGATTCAAGTTACAGCAACTTTCTTAGCATAAAGTTCCCCCCTTTTTTCATTACAATGCCTGGGTTTTTATAGAGGACCCGACCCTCTGAGCCATCAATGCACAAAATGGAGGAGTACATCCTCAAAACCCGAGAAGTCGGCTCTTCGCGGCTCTCGTGATTGAGCTCTCAAATATTTTACCAAAACTAGCAACTACGATCGGGTCAGCCAGGGAAACATGCATTAATGAGCCGCCTGAACGTCCTTGGCCTCTGGGTGCAGTGCTCGAGTGGCCGCCATGCTCGTCGGGCTCTCCTTTAGGAACTGATACCTCATTTCCAATTGCCAAAAATGAGCAACGAGTTTATCGAGCACGTAAAAATGCATTTATGAGGCACTTGATTGCCTCAAAAAATACCCGGCTTGGAGTGTGTGCCCTTGAAGCGCTTCGCTAGATTTTCGTTCGCAACTCCGCTTCGCAATGGATTTGAGCCGAAGCAGATCTTCCTTCTTGGTTTGCACTTCGCATGGTGGAGCTTCGCAAGACAGCTTCGAGGGTGCCGAGTGCCGAAGCAGGTATTCCTCCTCAAGGTGGGGCTCTTCATTTCTCGTTGCTTCACTGGAGAGACGTGTCAAAATTGCTTCGTTGATGAATCATCAAAATGCTTCACCGTGATCTTCCTTCAAAACTGTGGTTCAGGGGAATTTCGGCCGAAGCGCATTCTTGCCTTCGAAAAATGTTTCGTTCTTTACGGCCGCTACCGCTTCGGGTGAAAGTGCTTCGCACGAAAGCTAGCCGAAGCAGATGCTTCATGACAACTTTCGGTGAAGTAGAAATGGTTCACTGGTGGGGAGGCCCGAAGTGGGTGCTTCAGCGGTTTTTTGGCGAAGTATTTTTCAATGTTTGCACTCTTTCAACTTTCGCTTCGCAAGATTTTCTCCCGAAGTAGCTGCTTGAAATGCTTCGGGTCCGAAGTAGTTTTCTCGCCTTAGCAAACTCGGATCACGATCTAGACTTTCCTTCTTCGATGAAGTTGTTCTTTTGGACTGCTCGAATGCCGCTTCACAAAATTTTCACCCGAAGTAGCTGCTTGAAATGCTTCGGGTGCGAAGCTCTTTTCATCCCCTACTTCTTTCTTTTGGCGAAGCTATCTTCCTTTTCCTGCGAAGCTTTTTTCCTTAGCCTGCTCAGTAGCGAAGCTCTTTCATCTTCATTCTATGTACAAGGGGGATGGCGATGAAAACCAAAATTGCTGCAACTTACAAATATTTTCAAAAACAACAAAAAGAAATACTTTACAAAAGGAAACACTTTACAAAACTTTTGATTTTTCTACCCTTGTATGTAATGTGACGAAATTGTCAACATTCTTGGCGGCTCACGGGGCAACGAGCTCGTCTCGGTGGAAGAACCCTCAGCTTTGATCCGTTGGGCCAGAGTTACCTCCAGAACCTTCTCCCTTTTCTCCTTTCGAGGGTGCTTCCACGACTTCTTCTTCTTCTTCTTCTGCCTCTCCTTCTTCTTCCTCCTCTAGCGAGGCTTCCTATTGCGGCGATGGGAGAAGGTGATCGTGGATGCGTTCCATGGTTCGGTGAACGTGAGCCCAGGCACCTTTCGAGAAAGGCTCTCGGTCTTGTAGCACTTTTACCAAGACATGGAACCGATCTATTTGCCCTATGTCGGCATGCTTGGCTCTTGTGCTTAGATCATTGAGGCAGGTTACGATCTTGCAATGTCTCAGAATAAAATCTATGACTTGTCCTTCT
Organism: Wollemia nobilis; assembly: GCA_028583015.1. Classification (NCBI taxonomy): domain Eukaryota; kingdom Viridiplantae; phylum Streptophyta; class Pinopsida; order Araucariales; family Araucariaceae; genus Wollemia; species Wollemia nobilis. The sequence goes on along the minus strand of JAQPPZ010003518.1, from coordinate 3,111,475 downwards.
ATAATCGGCTCTTCCTAGCCATCTATCTCTGAGACATCACTCTCAAAATGTAGCCAAGCCGGCTTGAGCTCTTCCTTGGTCAAAAGGTTCCCATCCTCATTCGTGAAACTTGGGAAACCTAATGAAGAGAGGTCTTGGAAATACCCCAGTGATGTACGCTGCTCGTGTTCAAATACATCCAGGAGGTCCTTCACCTTCTGTGCCTTCCTCACCTTGGAGAAGAAAGCACGGACCGTGGCTTGAGCTGTAGACCAATCTCTGGTGGTTCGGCTCATCGCAGCGACCTGCAGGTCCTGATATTTGACACTTTGGACCTCAAAAGCTAGTTTGAGTCACCTTCTAATTTTTTGGATGACCTCATCTACTATTGGCCCTTCCTGAGCAGCGACATACTGGGCTTCGGTAATGTAGGTCAAAATTGACAGGGCACTGGAGGCCCGAGATCTGAAGTTCTTGAGCAAGTGTGAGCGAATTTCTTTTATTTGGCCCCTATCAAATAACTCCAGACTTTCTTTCTCGTACAACTATTGTTGCATCTCCAAGATTTTGCTTTCAAATTCTTTGGCCTTCAGATCAGCTTCGGCCTGTATCTGGCTCTGGGTTTTAGTTGCACTCTGCAGTTGTCTTACTTGTTGTTTCAGGGCGACTACTTCCTTCTTCATCTGCTCACACTGCTTTTTCGAGTCCTCCAGCTTGGAGCGGATCCTGGCTAGCTCCTCCTCCAACTTGATGTTGGCGCTCTCTGCTTCAAATCTGCGTTGATTGGCGATGTTTGCATGCACACGAAAGGTTTCAATTCTTACATGCATGGATGCAGATTCATTATCTACATTTAAGTGCTCTAGGTCCTTAGTCTTCTCCTGATAGTCATAATCTACTGGAGTCATCTCATCCAGAGGTTTCTGGACCTTAGGGACCTTCTTCACCTTATGCAACTTTCCGCCTTTCAAGTCAAAAATGGTGCATTTTTCTACTTCGGCCAGAGAGCGCCCTCTCTTTTTCCTCGCCTCCTTCAACATCTTTTCTATGTTCTGCTGGGCTTGGAGTAGCTTCTCAGCTAGAGGGCATTCTTTAATCATGGACAACTCTGATTCAAATGAGGCTGGATCTCCAGCCAAAGGGGTGAACAAATATAAAGAATGAACGGGGGATGCCTCACCAGTAGGTTCGGCGATGGGTGTGACGGGAGCTTCGATGAAAGGAACGATGTCGTGTGTAATAGGAGAACAAGGAATGGGGTTCGGCATTGGGGTACTATCTTCACCCTGACTGAGAACCAAGGGAATGGTGGCATGGGCAGGCGAAGTAGTATCAACAGACTTGTCCCGGCCAGACGACTCGAATGGAGTGGGGCTAACGGGATCACGAGACAAACTTGAGGTGGCAAGGGGCAACACGCGAGAGGGTGATTGACCTTGTGGGGGAGAGAGAGACTGCTGGGGACTCACGACCGGGACCATGGTGGACATGCCTTGAGAAACCAGGGCAAAGGGTGGAGAGTGCGTACCTACGTGCCCACCTGGCAGAGCAGCAGTAGTGACTTCTTGTGTGATCGGCTCCTGCTCCTTTTGAACTTCGGTACTTATGACCTCTACTACTTCTTCAGGGGACCCCTTCTTGTTGGAGGAGTTCCTCCACATCGATGACATCCACATCCGGGGTTGCTTCGGCTCTTGGTGACGTCGTCCCTTCGATATTTGCTTTGGCTGGGCCGGTCGCAGGTTGTCCGACAGAGACACTTGGGAGCTTCGTGCGGGGTCGCTTCGGGTGGGTCGGAGGCACTTGAGCTTGCTCCTGCCTCTTTCTTTTCCTTTTCTCTGATTGTTGCGTCGACCCCTCGGCACTTGTGTCATGGCTTTCCATCGGCTCTTGAGGTGGTTCTTGTGGTGTAGCTTCGGCCTCTTCCTCTTCTTCCGCTTCCGAAGCATCATCATCTCTCCTTGGGCTTTCGCCCGAACCTGGGACACTTGGGGGAATGAAGTCGATGAAGGAGGTGGGCTTCCAAGTCCCAGCATTGGCTTCGTAAACAACCGCGAAGTCCTTATCCATCTCCAAGAGTCCATATGATTTCATCTTTTGTCGATGAACTCTCATTTTCCACCATTCTTTTAATTGTTCTACGCCCCAATCTTTCAATTCCTCCCTCAGATCGTCTTTCATCTTCCTCCAAAAAGTGGAGTCTGGGGTTGGGAAAGGATGCTGAACAGGATCAAACTCAACTTCCATAGGGTAGAACTCATGCCAGGGAGGCAAGGTCTTCATCCTTTCTAAATGCCACTCCAGATCCTTCCCATTGGGATTATTTCTTTGCTCCACGATTTCTGGGTGGGGGCAGACATGAAAATTCTTGAATCTGAGGTGGTCCCTCATCACTCCCAAGGGATCGTAGAGCCACCTTTGAGGAATCTGGAGCAGACCAAAGCTGGCAAGCTTCTCCTCCAGGAAAACATGTTGCTTCAGGGCAAACACCTCTATTACCCCCATTTTGAAGGGGAAGTCGCAGGTGTGCGCCCATTTTTGACCGTGGTCATAGATGGCATTTGTGGCGTCGCTCTGTCGAGCGACTTCTAATGCGAACTGGTACTCAGAGGGGTAGACGGGAAGTAGGAAGGGCTTCCCTATGAAGCCGAATAGGTGAACCACAAGCCCTTGCATTAGTTGAAACATGTCTCCCTTCTTCTCCTTCACCACTCTGTCTCTCAAACTGAGGGGCACCCGAGGGCAAGAACCCTTCAACAAATGAATAGCAGGTCCCAAGAATTGTTGATTAAAAGAATAATATGACTCCATCCTCACCAGGAGGGGAGTCCACTGGTACATCGGCAGAGGAGCTCCATCCTTGCCGCTCGAAGAAATAGCGATGTGGGGAAAATTCTTATGTACATGGTAGAAAAACAACCAAACTAGGAAAGAGCAGGGTGCGAAGTACTGGCCCATCCCAGAATTCTTCATGCTGGTAAGCCATGTGTGCAAGGTTCGGGCCACCCATTCTGCCCAATCGAAGAAGACTGGGTTGGTGTTCGGCCTTGAAGCATCAGGGGCATAAAATTCCCCTCTTGAAATACATTCGGCCAAAGACACCTGCCAGGGGTGCACCGAAGCATCGGTCGATAGACCCGCTACCCATGCAATGATGGAGAAGATGTCCATGCTCTTGAAATCTGTCAGGGGGAGGGGCATCTGGGGCAGCTTGCCTGAAGGGAGCCCATTCTTGAGGTTCTCTCTTAGAAATTTCAAAATATAGGTGGAGGTAGTGAACCTCTCCATTTGTTCGCTCAGGATGACATTGCGAACGGAATAGCCCTTAGGCGGCCCCTACTACGGCGCGAAGGCTGCTTGCACATCTTCTTTTAAAATTGAAAACAACTTATGGCCCATGGCATCCAGCACTTTTCTGGAGGAGGGCTGGTAGTTCTGCGCGATGGCACAGATTAACTCGGGACAATGGTGAGCGGGCGGGGTCAGATACCAGTAAATTTGAGAATAATACGCGACAGCCCTCTTGTTCTCCGGGGAGAGTCTGCTTGTCATAAACTCGATGGTATGTCGGAGCTCGGCCACGCTCTTTGAGAGTTCAGTGTCCCAAATTTTCTCCCACCCATCAATTGGTGGCTCTTCTAGTTGCTCTTCTTTAGAATCCTCTCCTTCCTCCATCGACTGCTTTTCTGGGTGGGGATTGAGGTTGACCTTCTTAGGTCTATGTTTTTGCTCTTCTTTGCCCTTCTTCGGGGCTGCTACCTCAGGCTCCTTCCCCTTCTCCTTAGAATTCTTCTTTCCCATTATGGATATTCACGATAGCAGAGTTCACGGTGCAGAAGACTTCGATGCGAAGGTTTGATGCAAAGGTAGAGGAATGCAGGCTATCAATGGTAGCTCTCAATATTTGTATTAACAGTTGGTGAACACCCCTCTTACCGCTAAGCCTCATGTTTTATAGCCTTAAAAGGCAACTACCTTAATTTATGGCACCTACCATAATTAAATTTACAACTCGGACGAGGAAGGTTGTCGTAACTTTTGATTGGCTTTGCGGCAGTGTTGTACGCGGACCCATGCGCTTCGATGATTATGCTCGGCATCGAAAACCTAACCTTCTACCACCTCGTACCTAGGAGCGAGCTTTTCTCATAACCGAATCCTCTCGGGATGTGCCCCGCCACCCTTGCATTAAACTCACTTGCTGCGGACATTTCCCTAGGTTGTCGTTGGCACGTCCCTCTAGGCACGTTTTAAATGCTCCCGCCTCGCACGTTTGTTGAATTGGTGAAGTAAAAATCGGCGCTGAAGATGCTTCGCAGTGAACCTTCGGTGCGAGCTCATTTTTTATGCTTCGGGCCCGAAGTAATTTTACTTCACCGCGTCGTTGCTTGCTTTGCGGAAGGTTAGCTCCCCCGAAGCTCGTTCTCTTTGAAAAATGCTTCGCTAGACTTTCTTTCAAAACCGCTTCGCTCAAACTTCTTTTGCGAAGCATTTCTTATGCCTTCATTTCTTTTGATGACTCCTTCGGTTTTTCGAGGACCTTTTCGAAGCCAAAGTGCTTCACTGCGAAGCATCTCGCATCAGTTGCTTCACACGCAAAGTCTCCGAAGGATATTTTCGTCGAGTCTAGCGAAGCTGGGGCTCGTTGCTATGGTAATCAGGCATTGAACCTTCTGGCAATTATGGAACATAATATATATAAAGATAAAATTTTACAAAAGTAAAACTTGAAACATTTTTTTTTTTTTTTTAATTTGCTTTGTCTCAACGATGAAAAGTCTTCAAATGAAGACCATTGACAGAGATCGGCAAGATCTGACCATCGACATCCTTGAGGATGAAAGAGTTGGCTGAATTTACCTTCACGATTTCGAACGGTCCATCCCAGAAAGCATCCAATTTGTCATGATTCCCAGGCTTGGCCTTCCAAGAATCCCACTTCCATACTAGATCTCCCACTTTGAAAGTGCGGTCGGAGGACTTCTTCTTGAACCAGTCTCGGGTGATCTGAGCATGCTTAGCGAAGCTCTGGTAGGCCTTCTCGCGATCTTCCTCTAGCTGCAGTAGCTGAGCCAGCCTGTTCTCCATAGGATTAACTTCCTCTTCATCATCCAACAACTGCAATGCAGGGATCTCTACATGGGTTGGTAGGATGGCCTCCTTGCCATACACCAGGGCGTAAGGCGATGTCTTGATTGACTTCTTGATAGAAATCCGATCGGCCCACAAGGCTCGATCTAGAAGGAGGTGCCAAGTTCTTTTGTTATTCTCCATGAGCTTTCTTAGCACCCTTAACAGAGTCTTGTTGGTAGATTCCGCCAATCCGTTACCCTGTGGATAGTAGTTAGAGGAGACTTTATGGTATATCCCATATTTGTAGAGGAACTCGTTGATTTTGGTGCCTAAAAACCCGGGACCATTGTCCGTAACAATTGCTTCTGGGATGCCGAACCGGGTGATCAATCCCTCTAGGAAGGCGATGACAGTTTCCTGATCGACATGCTTCGTGGGTACTGCTTCGGCCCATCTGGTGAAGTAGTCGGTTGCGGTCAGGATGAACTTATGCCCTGCAGAGGAGTTCGGCGATATAACCCCTATGAAATCCAACCCCCATTGTTGAAAGGGCGTTTCTACTTGTATCGATCGGAGAGGCATAGGAGCACTTCTGCTTCGGTTGGCGAACTTCTGACATTGCTCACATCGACGATAGACCGCAAAGGCATCGACGAAGAGTGTAGGCCAATAATAACCAGCTTTGATTATCTTCAATGTCATTGCTCTTCCTGCGAAGTGACCTCCAGACAACCCTGAATGAAATTCTCCCAGGACTCTCTTCTTATCGTCTTCCTTTATGCACCTGAGGAGAACGCCATCAATGTTCTTGAAAAATAGGCCTTCAGGGCGCAGCGTGTATCGGAGGGACCGCATCCTGAAATGCCTCCGCTATGAAGCATTTAGATGCGAAGGACATCTACCGGTGTTAAAATATTCAACTATCTCACCGACCCAGTCCTTCTCGTCCTCTTCTTGGTTTGCGAAGCATCCTTCTGCTGGCGAGTCGTCCCACTGACAAGCTATCGCTTCGGCCGCTACGCTCTTCGCCAGTTCTTGACACAATGCGCGACCGCGAACCAATTTTGTGGGCCTAATCTCGATGTCGAACTCTTGTATCTTGCTGACCCAACCGGCTCTTTTGCTACCCAATTCTCCTTGGATAATGAAGTTGCGCACATCGGGGTGAATGACAAAGACTGTAACCCGACTTTGGGAAATGAATTGCTTGAATTTCCTAAGAGACTTCATTACTGCATGCACCTGCCTTTCTATGAAATTGTATTTTTCTTCATGGGGGTGTATCACTTGGCTTAGAAACGCGATGGGGTGCTCTTCGCCATCTTCCCCCTTTTGTGTCAGGATGGCAACATAGCTCTCAGGTTCTCCTATGGCATATAGGATGAAATCTCGATTGTAGTCAGGGTTGGTCAGGACCGGCGCCTGAGCGATTCGGGCCTTGATCTCTTCAAATGCTTCTTTTCTCTCCTTCATCCAGATGAATTCCATGCGCCCTTCTTCAAAAGTTTGGACATCGGCTTGATGACCTGGGCGAAGTCTGGAACAAACTTCCTTACGAAGTTGATCTGGCCAAAAAAGGATTGAAGTCCTTTCTTGTTCACTGGGAGTGGGAGCTTCAATAGAGCCTCGACTCTATCAGGATCTACAATGAGACCCTTCTCTGATATCACATGCCCCAATAACTTCCCTTCGCTGACCGCGAATATGGACTTCTTTGGATTGATTGAAATGCCAAACTCTCGATATTTTTTGAATACCTATTGTAGATGAAAAGGATGATCCTCCCTTCTTCGGGAGAAGACGGTCATGTCATCTAAATAGATAACAATAACCTTATTCAAGAGTTCACCAAAAGCTAGATCCATGGCCCTCTAAAAAGTGGCCCCCGCATTCGAAAGGCCGAATGGCATTCGCTGGTAAGCAAATGTTCCCCACTTGGTCGTGAATGCGGTTTTATGCTGGTCCTCATCCCTAACCCATATCTGATTGTATCCTGAGAAGCCATCGAGTAGGGAGAAGCACTGAGCCCCAGCCACTGAGTGCAAGATCTGATCTATCTGTGGGAGAGGGTAGTGATCTTTGAGAGAAGCCTGGTTCAGGTTGCGAAAGTCCACGCATAGTCGTATATCTCCGTTCTTCTTTCTAACAGGGACTAGATTCGCCACCCAAGAGGAATGCTTAATGGGATAAATTATCTTTGCCTCGAGCATCTTCAGGAGCTCGACCTTCATCAGGACCTCGATCTTTGGATTGACAGGCCTTTGCTTCTGTCGAAAGGGTTTGATTCCCTCCTGCAACTCAATTGTATGTTGGATCAGTTGTCGATCGTATCCCTTTAGGTCTTGATAAGACCATGCCACGATGTCGGGATACCTTCTGCACAGAGATCGGATCTGTTCTAGCTCCTCCGAAGTGCAATCTGTTCCAACTTTTATTGCTTTTCTAGGTTCAAGTTCCAAATCCTGATACTGCTTCGCATTGACCTTGATCCTATGAGAAACTGCTCGATCATTCTGATCAAAGAGGCTTTCAAGAGTAATTAATCCTTTGGGAACATGATTATTCTTCAATTGAACTAGCCCTTCATATTCCTCATCCTCTGGGCTTCTTTTCTCAACTGTGGCTACTTCTTGAATCATAAAATTCACAATCTGCTCATCACTATCAAAAACTTGCCAATGCAGATCTCTGTCTGGGACAGAGGGCCTGTAAATCATCCTCACAGCTTTAGGCTTATGCACCATGTCTTCTACTGGAGAGTACTTGGCTGCGATGGATGCTAGAACATCGGCATGTCGGTTCTTTTCTCATGGAATAGACTGCAGATTGAGAGATTCGAACTGGTCAAACAAGTCCCATACTCTATTACGGTATGACTTGAGATAGTGCTTCTTTGAAGTGCACCTGTTGGTGACTTGATTGCATACCAATTCTGAGTCTCCAAATATTTGGAGATGCTTTATGCCTAACTTTTCTGCTTTTTTGAGTCCTAGGCATAATGCTTCGTATTCTGCTGCATTGTTGGTGCAGCTCCACACCAATCGGTAACAATATTCTTTCTGCTCTCCAGAAGGTGATACTAGAAGAATCCCTGCCCCAGCGCCATTTTTGCATCGGGCACCATCGAAGAATAATTTCCATAATCCTGCCTTGGGCAGAGACCTTATCTTCTGACTTGATGTGTTTCTCAGGCTTGGCGATGGCATAACATCCCATCTCGGTTTCTATCATGGCATTAAAGTCTGCCAATGAAAACTCATCTTCACAACTTAACTGTGCAAGGGATTCCTCGACCAGGTCCACTTGCTCTATCTCTTCCACTATCGCATGCACAGGATCGCTGCTCTCTTCTTCGGACATCTTCTGTACTAGGAAGGTAGAAGGCTTCTCATTGTAGATCTTTACCTTCTTCCCTTTGAATGGAATCTCCAAGTGCGAGTAATCCATAGATAGATATCCTCCCAGCTTCGCCGTAAACTCTCTCGACAAGCACATACTGAAATATGGCTCAAGGTCGACGACCACCACCTCTTGTATAACTATGATCTGAGGCATCTTGTGTAGTCGGATAGGTATATCTTTAATCACTCCTACAGTCTTCACGGGAGTACCATCCAACTGGAGCACGCCATGGCTGCTTCGGGTATACTCCATCCCTATCTCTTCGCACACTGCTTTGGGCATGACTATCATCGCGACCCCGAGTCAATCATACAATTGTGTACAACATACCCTTCCATTTGTAGAGATAGGTAGAATGGAGGTGGTCGATTCTTCCCCGTAATGGATGTGGACAGGGTCTGCACTAGGGCAAGTGGTGCTGCTTTTCTTGCTTTGGTCATCTTCAATGATTCTTGCAGCAAGTCCACTTGATCGGGCAACTGTAGTGCATCATATAGGCTAATCTTGGCCGGAATCTTCTTCAGCTCATCTACAATATTGTACGCTAGAGAGTTGTGCACCTCAGGTTCTCTTTTTGTCTCGTACCTAGTGCGATACTGCTCCGTAGCTTCGACCCTTTGTCGCTTGGTCAGCGAAGGAAGCTTGAGCTTCTCTCTAGCTTGTTCTTTAGTTTCCACCTGAGGTGGATTTGCAGGGGCCTGTTGGGCCTTCTCCTTGACTGGTGCAGGCTGAGGAGCTTCGCTCGGGACCTGAGAAGGTTGTTGTCCCTTCTCGTGGTGGGCATGCACCTTTAAAGGAGCCATTTGTGTAGCATCTACCTCTATTGACCTTTTTCCTCCTCTGGTAAGGACTGCAACTTGCTCTTCTTCACCAATTACCAGGTTCTGATCCAATTGCCTGATGATGTTGACTTGACCACCATGACTACTGCTCGCCAACGTTTGCACATAATGTTGGTGCAGCATGCAGGTATTCTCTTCATGAGGGTCATTACACGTGGAGCACCAATGTATGTAATCGAAAGTGCTCGGAGCTTCATCAATCACGACATTTCTTGCCGATGCTCTCCCTTGCTGGACCGCTTGATCTTTAGTAAGCGCGGGTGTAGGATAAGATCTTCTCGGTAGAAACTCTTGTTGCGCTTGCTTCTTCTTCATAATGGTCATATCATTGGACAGAGTTTGCACTGTGGAGTTCAGGGACTGAACTTCTTGTAGTATTTTGGCTTGCATATCTTCGGCTTTAGGAATAGGTGGCAATGGAGCCATCGTTGGTATTGGAGGTAGGGCGGGGTGTTGAGGTGGTGCTGGCAATATAGGGAATGTCGAAGAGACAGTGGGCTGCACTACCAGAGAATGTGGGAAAATGGATTTGTGGAGTAGCAATCTGTGATACAATGGGATTCGGGTTCCAAGATGAGATCGGGTATGCAGGGGTTGCAGAGATCTGCGAAGCGGCTACGCTCGCATACTGGGATTGAGGGAAATCGGGAAGTATGGGCATCGACATCCTTTGGGGAAGCTTGCCCATAGCTATTAGATCCATCTCCGCTCTCTGGGCTAACTCGTATAACTCGGGGAAGGTATTAATGTTCGAATACCTCACCATGACGTTGATATCAGGGTTGAAAGCCCGAAGGAAATAGTATGCTGCAGCTTCGTCAGTTGGCCGAAGTCCAACTGGTATCCTTTGCCAGGTTCGAGCGAACCTAACATTGAAATCAATGATCTCTTCTTGTGGATGTCTCTGGATTATTGTGAACTGATGCAGAAGAGAAGATGGATCGACGGACTCATTGAAGCTTCGCATCAACTGTCCGGCTAACTGGTCCCATCCCGTTATAGTACCGGGTGGTAAAGATCTATACCAGTAGAGGAGTTTCCCTCTAAGAGATAGAACCATAAGCTTTACCATAACTCGCTCTTCTGTGATGTCATGAATCACCGCCAGAGAAACTATGTCCTGGATATGCTCCAGAGCGGTCTTCCCAGTTCCATCGAACGTTGGGATCTTCTTCATAGCAACAAGTGGAACTTGCCCTTGTCCCACTAAATTTAGTGGTCCGAAAGAATTCCATGCTGGGAACAGTCTGGGCGGTGGTTGTTGCTGCTGCTACTGCATTTGTTGTTGTTGTTGTTGTGCCATATTTGCTCCTGGATTTTGAGAAATAGGAATTCTCGAAGCTCCTCCTTGGTTGCTAACAGGACGACTAATGTGAATGGAGGCACTAGGATGCTTCGGTGAGTTGGGAGGATTAGGAGGAAAGTTAGCTGCTGTACTATCCAAAGTTAGTCCTTGTTCATCAAAAGCAGCCTCTTGCGAGGATGTTCCCCGTAACAGCGACTCGAGGGTGACCAACCTAGAGCGTTCCTCGAAGGCATCAATATCAAGCTCAAAGAACTCAGTTTCCTCTCCTCTATTCCTAACTCTCCATCTTGTTTGCATGAAGGCACAGACTTAGGTACCGGTCTCTATGACTTAAATATTCTCGGTTAAACAGAGTCGCCAGATGCTAAGAGTCTTTCGACAATGAGACGAGCATCGACTCTCACTACCACTCACAAGGTGAGACTGATCGGGTCCCACCGGGCGTGCCAAAAATGTTGGTCATCAAATCTGCCCAGGAAAGGATTTGGGAAAGTGTACGCGCCCTAGACCTGGACCAACATTGAAAGGCCGAAGGGAAGAGATGCCCCTCATGCCAATCTCTCGAAGAAAGGCCGACTCCTATACTAAACTACTTCGGTGTTTAAGATAAGGGTGCAGGAAAGAGATAAAATAGTAAGGGTGCAGGAAAGAAATAAATAGAGTAAGGGTGCAAGAAGGAAATAAAAGGGGTAAGGGAAGAGATGTTGATAATTTAAAGTGGGAAAGAACCAGAAGCACGATCGCTGGCCAATAGCTTGAAACAACAGCAAGAAACACCAAGAATAAAATGAAAAGAACATGATATTAGCCTTCCTATGTATCCTCTGGACGAGTTCCAGGATTACCCTCCCCTTTCGTCGAAATTTAGAGTTCAGAGTTACGACGATTAGGACAAAGTGAATATAACAGAAACACGATCCACAGGCGGCATACAAGAAAACTAATACAACGTTTTCCTCTCCTATGTATCCTTCGAGAAAATTTTAGGGTTCCATCCCCAATCGCACACCTAAATCCAGAATGCAGAATTACAGTATGCAAATGAAGAAAGAGATAAAAGAAATAAACACAGAAGGCAGCATACAAGAGAGAAATCAAGCTCAAAGATCTTTAGTATTAATCGTAGGGATTCAAGTTACAGCAGCTTTCTAGCAGAAAGTTCCCCCCTTTTTTCATTACAATGCCTAGGTTTTTATAGAGGACCCGACCCTCTGAGCCATCAATGCACAAAATGGAGGAGTACATCCTCAAAACCTGAGAAGTCGGCTCTTCACGGCTCTCGTGACTGAGCTCTCAAATATTTTACCAAAACTAGCAACTGCGACCGGGTCAGCTGGGAAACATGCATTAATGAGCCGCCTGAACGTCCTTGGCCTCTGGGTGCAGTGCTCGAGTGGCCGCCATGCTCGTCGGGCTCTCCTTTAGGAACTGATACCTCATTTCCCATTTGCCAAAAATGAGCAAGGAGTTTTTTTCGGGCACGTAAAAATGCATTTATGAGGCACTTGATTGCCTCGAAAAATACCCGGCTTGGAGTGTGTGCCCTTGAAGTGCTTCGCTAGATTTTCATTCGCAACTCCGCTTCGCAATGGATTTGAGCCGAAGCAGATCTTCCTTCTTGGTTTGCACTTCGCATGGTGGAACTTCGCAAGACAGCTTCGGGGGTGCCGAGTGCCGAAGCAGGTATTCCTCCTCAAGGTGGGGCTCTTCATTTCTCGCTGCTTCATTGGAGAGACGTGTCAAAACTGCTTCACTGATGAATCATCAAAATGCTTCGCCGCGATCTTCCTTCAAAACTACGGTTCGGGGTAATTTCGGCCGAAGCGCATTCTTGCCTTCGAAAAATGTTTCGTTCTTTACGGCCGCTACCGCTTCGGGTGAAAGTGCTTCGCACGAAAGCTAGCCGAAGCAGATGCTTCGCGACAACTTTCGACGAAGTAGAAATGGTTCGCTGGTGGGGAGGCCCGAAGTGGGTGCTTCGACGGTTTTTTGGTGAAGTACTTTTCAATGTTTGCGCTCTTTCAACTTCTGCTTCGCAAGATTTTCGCCCGAAGTAGCTGCTTGAAATGCTTCGGGTCCGAAGTAGTTTTCTCGCCTTAGCAAACTCGGACCGCGATCTAGACTTTCCTTCTTCGGCGAAGCTGTTCTTTTGGACTGCTCGAATGCCGCTTCGCAAAACTTTCGCCTGAAGTAGCTGCTTGAAATGCTTCGGGTGCGAAGCTCTTTTCATCCCCTACTTCTTTCTTTTGGCGAAGCTATCTTCCTTTTCCTGCGAAGCTTTTTTCCTTAGCCTGCTCAGTAGCGAAGCTCTTTCATCTTCATTCTATGTACAAGGGGGATGGCGATGAAAACCAAAATTGCTGCAACTTACAAATATTTTCAAAAACAACAAAAAGAAATACTTTACAAAAGGAAACACTTTACAAAAATTTTTGATTTTTCTACCCCTGTATGTAATGTGACGAAATTGTCAACAGGACCCTATTGTGGTGTGCGTATCCACCCACTTTTTGTATGCTTAAGTTGTCTTTTTAATATAATATAGCTTATTTCATTCAAAAAAAATGAAAAATAAATAAAATATTAGTTATTTGGTTATAATTATTAAATTGAATTATAATTTTTTTCTTCAATTGGTTATGCGGGATTGAAACGTTCTTGTATTTTTTTTAAAAGGTAAAAAATTATATTGATAGAACAAGAATCAAATTACAGTTATAGGTCTACCACTTTTGGCAAGCCCTAAAATCCAAATAAAACTCGGATTAACATCTCCAAAAATATCAAAAAATCGAGTACCATCTACAGAGCAAAAACTTTGAACCTATTTTCATTTTTGCTTTACATTGAACCTAAGAAACCTAGCAAGCTTGACAGTCTTGTGAACACAACCCGTGCTATCCCAAAAAGGACCAAAGAGTGTTGCAAGAGGTAGCAAAAAAACCCAATAAATAACTGCTCATCCTCCATTGAGCCATAGGACTTCACGGACTCTAGACCTATCCTCATCCGTAGCTAAGTATTTGCGAGCCAATTTAAGAACCATTTGGTTCACCTCCTACCATTCATAAGTGTCCCTATCCTAGTTAGAATTCAGCATGTATCCAATTGGACTTTCACTGCCATGTTTAGCCAAAAAGGCAACCATTGCATTATTTTATCTATCAACATAGACCAAGATGGCATCCTCGAACTGCTACCAAATGAACTTAATTTGGCTCACAATGTTTCTTATCCTCCAAGCCTTTGGTCTAAATTTTCCAATTGCATCCAGAAGCCCCACTATAATTTTTGAATCAGACTCAACTATGATCTTTCTAATCTCATTCTCCCAAGCATTGAGAGAATCTTGTCTGATAGCTAGACCTTCGACTTCATTATTAGTAGCCCTTCCAAGACCCTCTAGCTCCCAATGGAGGATCTTCCCCTTGAAATCTCTTCTGAGAAAACCTATGCCTGCAGCCCCTAGGTTATCCTTAGTTGCACCATCAGAATTAATATTTTCCCAACCTAGGGGAGGGGGTTGCCATGGTCCCAACTTCTATGGCTTGGGATTCCCCTCATTCACTTGAGTCTTCTTATCCCTAAAGTGAGCTTTGACAGTTTCAGAAATCTTATTAACAATTTTATGCCAAACCAACTCCATTGGACTAAAATCCTCTCTAAAAATTCTAGAATTTCTTTCCAGCCAAATGTACCACCAGATGAAGCTCGAGCCTAGGGACCAGCCTAGCTGAATGGAGGTATTCTTGAATTTTTTGCGTTTCCAAATCTCCCAAAGATTAGAAAGAGTCATCTGAAAGTTGAGGTGAACCTTAAAGAGGTCTAACCACCTTTTCCACAACTCTTTCAAATGCACACTAGAAAAGTAGATGATCAAGTGTCTCCTCCTAGGAGTTACACATGATGTAGTTGGAAGGGCCATAAAAACCTCTCTTCATAAGATTAGCATAGGTAAGACAACTCCTATGCATCACTTTCCAAGCGAAAAAATAATTTTAGGCCAACCTTTAACGACCCAAACTCTATCCCATGGGGCATCTTGTAGGATCAACGGAGGAGGGAGAAAATCATTATAACCATCACGAACAGTGAAATACCTATATTACCAAGGCCCCATGCAATCCTATCCTCTTCCTCTTTCCCTATAAAAGAAAGAGAAATCTCCAATTTGTTGGGAAGTAATGTATGGAACCATATTTATCCATCATCTACCCCCTGTATTACATCACCACCATATATTGGTATTACAACAAATCTTGGATATTATCTATGTATCGCTAGGCAAGATTCCTCCTTTGAATGTTGAGGGATCTAACCATTTGAGCTAATGTCACTTGATAAATTGAATTATAATTTATTTTATTTTTTTGAATACATAGGGAAGTTGGTTACATCCACACTATTTTTTAGTCACTACCAAGTGTAAGGTTCAAACTATATTTTTTAGTCACTGCCAAGTGCAAGGTTCAAACCATAGCAAACCTATACCACCTCGTTGTTGATGACCCAGCGTGAGGGAACCTTTGCAACATGTATGCCCCAAGGTTTGAATCTAGATCTATTCTTTATAAGTGTAGCTAATTACCAATCACCTAACCTTTAAAAACAATTAAATTATGCACCTGGGCGTGCAACGCAATGGTTCGGGATTTGGCTCTTCTTTGAGAGGTCCAAGGTTCAAACCGTGGCGTGGGCAAGTGTGTGACGTGATGGGTATGTGGTGGCTTTGTGTTAAATTCTCTATTGATAAGTATAGCTCTCGGCTTTATGAAGAATCATGGTTAAGAGGAAACTGCTCAACCTTATACATAGGTCATAAAAGTTTCTCACAATAACAAAAAAAAAAACAATTAAATTGTTATTATTATTTAATATATACTATACATCTATAGCTATTAAATTTACTATAAATTGTTAAATTGAAATATTAGTTATAATTATAAAATTGTATGTTGTCTATATATAAACATTTACAACCACTAAATGAAATTATAACCTTTGTTCAATATTTATAACTATCAATTAAATTGCAAGAGTCATCTATAACACCATTATATTGAATTATTATTAATTATTTTTTAAGTAAATATTATTAATTATAACTATTAAATTGTTACAATTGAATTTTTTTTAAAGTAATATTAAGATATGGGGTTTTTGATTAGGAATCCCTAATCTGTTACAACAATTCCACCAGGGAAACATAAAACCACCCCCTCACACATTCACCCACGCCACGGTTTGAACCTTGGACCTCCCGAAAAAGAACCAAATCCCAAACCGTTACACTGCACCCTAAATGCTACAACTGAGATTATTAACTACATATAATATATAAACATTTAAAACCATTAAATTGAATTACATAATGACAAAACATTTTATCGGTTATGTAGGTGTTGTAGGTGAGTTGGAGAGGAGAGGGCAATCCTCCAAGGGAGGTCCCAGGTTCAAATCTCCACCCTACCAAAAAACTAAATTGGATACCCAAAATCCAATTGATAATGTTGGTGTTGGTGCGGGCAGGCTGGGTGCGGGTGACTTTTACGGTGTAGAACCCCTGCAAAGGATTTTTTGCCAAAAAAAAAAAAACATTTTATCGGTCTTCAATTATTATCTCTTCTAAATACACCTTATATTTTTTCTTTATTAATCTAATTAGAAATATTATAAACAACAATTGTTTTTTAAAAGAAAAACGACTTTTGCTTGTATTTATTTTATTTATTTCTTAAAAATTAACCTTCGTCTTAGTCGACAAACTTCTCCCTCTGTTTACATTAAGCATTATTTCAATCTTGAAGGTGCCAGAAGCTGTTCTGGATAGGGATTCCCCCTTGTATAACCGAGGAAGGGTGTGGATTAACGGAGGCAGGCAAGATGTTGCAGATATGTACTCCAAGCAATCCCACAAGGACCTCACTACTTTCATCAAAAGCAGAGGAGAGGAGATGTCAGCAGGAGGAGTGCTGTTCCTCTGCTTAATGGGGAGGCCAGATACTTCACCACCTGTGGAACAAGTTTCAGTGGGGCTTGGTTTCTCTGACCAGGCCTTTGAAGATGCATGGGATGATCTTGTCGCTCAGGCACGGCCATCATCCCCTACCATATAAATCCCACTAAACTTCCCACCTTAGATGCTTTGGAAACAAATATATCATAGTTTTATTTTCCTAACTGTGATTAACGCGTGATGTGCAGGGAATTATCAGCCTGGATTCGAAAGACTCTTTCAATGTGCCATGGTATTTCCCGAATGCAAGGGAATTAAGGAAAGCAGTAGAGGAGAATGGCGGTTTTCAGATAGAGAGAGTGGAAGTTTGTGAAGGGGTATCAAGGATGTGTGAGGAGGAATATGAGGAATGGGTGAAGAACCCTCAAATGTTTGGAAAGAAAGAGGCAAATCTCCTTAAAAGCTTAGTGGGCAGTTTGGCGGAGGCCCACATTGGCGTTGAGCGAGCAGACAAGCTTTTCCAGATATTTGAGGAGAAAGCAGTAGACCACCTTCGCTCCAAAATGCCTTCGAGATTTGTCCCTTGCATAGTTGCCTCCCTCGTCAAGAAGTAGCTTACCACCATTTACCAAATATGGAGTCTATAGAAAGCTCAATAGTTGTGATCATCACTGTGACAATAGGGATGCTTTCTATGGTACTCACTGTGCGGTTAAAACGAAGGTAGAATCAGAAGATGCTCTTTTATGAGGAAAAAATTATTATCCACTTTTAGACTCTTGGGCTGTATCTTATTAGTCTGTTGGGAACTATAGCTTTCAACTAATACTTATTTTTGTCTAGTCAAATCTGCAGTAATTTTCACAATTAAATTTTGTCGTCCTGGTTTCTGTTAAAGTCTCTTTTTTAATTTGTATTTTGAAATTTGCTTTAAAATAAGAGTAAAATTGGTATCACGAGGAAGGTCATGGTCATGGTTTCAAAATTAAAAAAAAAAAAATTAGAGAGTTGGCTACAATATTTTTTTAAGTAACTAGTAAGTCCAAGTTTAAATTATAGCATCTGTTTCCAATAACTTATTTGTGTCGTCGTTGTTGGTCGTGCGTGAGATGGAGACCACCGGTCCTGCCGTGAGATGGAGACCAGTAGCTGCTCCCAACAGTTTATCCAATAGTTTATTTGTTTCGTTGTTGTTGACCCTGCGTGAGATGGAGACCACCTGTGGCTGCTCCCAACAGCTTATTCGTTTCGTTGTTGTTGACCCTGCGTTAGATGGAGACCAACCTTTGCTCGACGGGTTTTGTACCTGCTCTCACCAGCTTATTCATCTCGTTGTTGTTAACTCTGCGTGAGATGGAGACCACCCATCTCGCCCACCGCTTGGGTTTTGTACCATCGTCATCGGTCGAACAGGCACTCAGAAGATTCAACACAGACTACTACCTTTGCTAAAGCTGCCAAGCTGCCAGTGTGCCCCAAAAAATTTGAACCTAAATCTCTTCTTAGTAAATACCAATCCACTAACCCTTAAAACTCTAATTTTAAATATCTTCACAGACGTGTGTAAATATAAAAATTTAAACAAAACTTAATTTTTTCTCCTTTGGCTAGTTAAGTTTAACCACATTTCCTCGTTATGAATAAATCGTAAGAGAAGCCTTTAACCACATCCTCGTTATGAATAAATCGTAAGAGAAGCCTTTACCTCTAGTTCCCCGTTGCCTCTCATAGGATGACCCTTTCTATCACTGACTGCGCATTCTCGATTGCACCCTTTCTCAAATATAGGGTTTTTATCGGAAGGGCCATCATTTCTAGTTACTGAAGCTTCTGGAATAAGCTGAATTGTATATCGTGAGAGGGAAGCGGGTTTTCCATGCACAAATTATTCTCATCAATCTTTGTGCCACCAAACCTCACAACACTCAAATTATTCTCATCAATCTTTGTGCCACCAAACCTCACAACACTCAAGTAGTGCCTAGTTGAAATGTAACTGAACTAGCCCAACAGCCATGGAAACTAGAGTTGGTCCAGTTTTTTTTAATTTAGTGAAAAATCTTTTGCTTTTAGTTTAAGAAACCACGACCAGGGTTCTACATTATTAAAATCATCTGGAAGTCGGGTTCTACACCATTAAAATTACTTGGAAGTCGCATTTACAATCATTGACTTTCAAACCATCACTTATACTTGATTAGTTGATTTAGAGAAACAGGTGTCATGTAGAGGTTACAGTGGTTAGTTTTCCAAGTTGCAATATAACTTGTCTAAAAGTTAAATCTCCTTTAGTATATAAAATACATTTTAACCCTTGTTAATTGTTTATAGATTGTTCGAGTTGTTCAAAAATACTTCTTTCTAACCTTGTTTATGGGATTGGATTAAACAATAATCCAAATTAAATAAATCTTCATCTATAATGATATATTGTGAAAATGATATTGTTATTATTAAAAACAGATAAAATATGTTTTTACACAAAATAAATGTTTTATAAGGAAAGGAAAAGAATATAAGCTAAGAGTAAGCATGAGTCAGGAACAAGTAAGAAGTTCGAACATAAAGCACGAAGCATAAGTAAAAAATAGAAAGCAAAGTGTGATCAAGGAACAAGTGCCACTTCCTTTTGTCTTAGATCTTAAAAGAAATTAAAAAACTAAAAGGTTCATGTGAAGAAAATCTAGTTAACATGACAAGAAAGTCATTTTTGAAAGTTCTTATTGAAAGTAAGATGCCTTAATGGAAGTATGGATGCCCTAGTTAGCAATAAAAGGAAGAGCAAATCTATGACAATCCCTTTAGGTAGAATATACTACACCAAAAGTGATTATCAAAGATGAGATGATTGAGAATGACATAATAGTTCTTTAAACCACAGGGTTAATATTTAGGTTCCATAGATACTAGACAAGTTTTTTCAGATTTAAAATTGGATCAAGTGGAAGTGGGGATTGAATTCAAATTACTCCATTATTTTTCTTCCAAATGGATTTTTCCTCGTGATGGGAGCCCTTGGTTTAGGGGTAAAGATGCATTATATTTAAGACCATGGAGTGAGAATTTTATTGTGGAGACAAAGACTATTAAAAGGTTTTCGATATCAATTAGGTTTTTTGGACTTCCTTATCAATTCATCAATAAGGAGGTATTGAAGAATATTGGTAATACTCTAGGTGAATTCATCTAGGAGGGACCAACTACTAAGGAGAGAAGGTATGTTGTATACTCTTGAATATGTGTTCCAATGAATATTTCAAAACCTTTACACAATTTCATTAGGATTAAATCTAAATCAAGAGAATGAGATCAACAAGTGTATTATGAAAATATTGCATTCTGATGTCACAAATGTTATGAAATTCCACACATGTCAAGAGATTTCAAATTGAAAATGATGGACAAAGAGATGGAAAATTTTGGGCATAAAGATAATTTCAATATGAAAACAAGGAGATCATATCATAGGAGAAGCTAAGTCAATTCAAGGATTTTCCACTCCTAAGAAAGTGATAAGAAAAATTTCTTTGTAGCATTAGATAACAAAGGTTATTATAGTTCACTCGAATCAACCATTAGAAGAAAAAATGACATAAGGGATGAGGAAGTATAAAGCACAATTTCATAATACTAGAGTTAAGTAAAAGAAGATGGAGAGGCAAATTTTAGAGCAAATTTCATGAAGAAGGTCAAGCTTAATCTAGGTAAATCATCTTCAATTTTTTCAAGTAGAATAAATTATTCTCCTTGCAATGAAAATAAAAGTAGTACAAAGTGTATTTGTTGCACTTTAGGGTTTCAATATCAACATGATAAAGAAAAGCATACAGAAGATGTCCAAGGAAATTTAGGGTTTCTAGGGAAATATAAGAAAGGAATGACTATGGAGGATCTGTTGAGCAAGGTGTTGCAAGAAGTTTGTCATTGTTGTCAACATAGGCAGTTAGATCCAATAATGTAGTGGATAGACAGTTCAGGAGCCATTCAGATGCAGAGAATAGAAATTCAAAGGATAGTCAGATTATGTAAAGTGCAATTCCAGGAAAACAAGAGTGACCCAGTTTCAAAAATTCGAAGAAAAAGACAAGTTAGAAAACTGTCGCGATATCGCGACATGTTTTCTGTCGCGATTTCGCGACAGGTCGGAGGAGAGAGAAAGCGCAGCCGAAAATGTCACGATTTCGCGACGAAAGTGAGGAGAGAGAAAGCACAGCCGAAAATGTCACGATTTCACGACGAAAGTGAGGAGAGAGAAAGCGCAGCCGAAAATGTCATGATTTCACGACGAAAATGAGGAGAGAGAAGGCGCAAGGCAAACTGTCACGATTTCGCGACATGTTGGAGGCCAAGAAGCTAAGTCGAGAAACTGTAGCGATTTCGCTACATGTTGAATTTTTGCTGGCCGAAGCAGGGAGAAAGTGTTAAGTGAAAAAGTTGTAGCGATTTCGCTACAAGTCAAAAGTGCACAAAGCAAAGGTGTAGCGATTTCGCTACGTGTCAAAACTGCTCAAAACAAAGGTGTAGCGATTTCGCTACAAGTTGAAAAAACACAACACGAAGGTGTAGCGATTTCGCTACGAGTTGAAAAAGCACAACACGAAGGTGTAGCGATTTCGCTACGCGTCAAAAATGCACAACGCGAAGGTGTAGCGATTTCGCTACCAGTCTAAAGTGCAGAACTCAAAGGTGCAGCGATTATGCTTCAAGTCGAAAGCGTAAGGCACAAGAGTGTAGCGATTTCGCTACGAGTCAAAATTTCATGGGTAGAAGCAAAGTTGGAAGCACAAGGCACTAAGTTGTAGCGATTTCGCTACTGCATGAAGCAAGGAATGTACGAAAGCTGAAAGCGTCACGATTTCGTGACAAAGATGAGGATGACGTCAGCAAAAGCTGAAAGTGTCACGATTTCACGACAAGGTGCAAGAAAAGCCTCTGAAGCCGAAAGCGTCGCGATTTCATGACAAAGGAGGATGACGTCGAAAGCTTAAAAAGTCGCGATTTCGCGACAAGGATGAGGATGACGTCAGCAAAAGTTCAAAGTGTCACGATTTCATGACAAGAACGATGGCAAAGCTATCAACGGCCAAAAGGGTCACGATTTCGCGACAACAAGGACAAGAAGGCGTACGGCCACAAAAAGTGTCGCGATATCGTGACATGTTATTATTTCACGGCAATAAGCTACAGGAAGGTGACAAAGGTGGCAAGAGAGTTGAGGCCGACAAAGTTAAATCGGGGCCGACAGATTTTAGGGTTTTGTAGCCGACATCTTCTAGGGTTTTATAGCGGATGTTCTTAGGGTTTGCAAACTTTAGGGTTGGATGTTCTTAGGGTTTGCAGCTAACATCTTCTAGGGTTTTGCAGCCGACATTCCTAGGGTTTCAGTCGATGGATTTTAGGGTTTGGCAGCCGACATTTTCTAGGGTTTCACAGTCGACGTTTCTTAGGGTTTGTCTCTAAGATTTCTTCTATAAAAGGATGGTTACTTCGAGTTTGAAGGATGGCATGAAGATTGAGTGCGAATGCGAGCAGAGTGATTGCGCAAGTGAAATTCGTGTCGAGAAGAGTGCGAAGTCGTAGTGAGAGTTGAAGCGAAGTGTGCAGATCGTGATTATGTGAAATAAGAGCGCAATGTGCAGAGGTGGAGTTATGAGTGCGAAGTGATAGCGGCCAGACAACAGAAGTGGACGATCATCCGATTGCTGTAGAGAGTGCGAAGAAGTTCACAGAAGTGTCGGACTGTGCGAAGCATGTTGTGCAGAAGTTGCAGACTGTAGAAAAACAGCAGACTGTAAGAGATAATATGAGAATTTTATTCTGTAATTTTCTTAATCATTTTTAACTTCCAAGTTATAGCTTGGCATAAGGGGTTGGTGCCTCTTTCCAATAGGAGCTGGTAAATTAGGAGTTGGTGCTCCATTCTGTTTGAAAGAGATAAAGCAAAGGGGTTGGTGCTCCTTCCAGTTGGTGCTTTGGTAAAAGATTTTGTAAAGTTGTAGCTTTGCATTTGACTGGATTTGGATGGTAGTCCAAGAAGTCATTTTGAGGAGTAGCCACATTGGTGAACCTCGTTAATATGTTGTGTTGTGTGTCATGCTTTCTTGCTGCATTTGATATTTCGTTTATCAGTTTTAAATAGTTGTTGGATTTAAAACTATATATATTAGAAATTTTAAAGATCACACTGATTCACCCCCCTCTTAGTGTCATTGTGATTACAACAATTGGTATCAGAGCGAGGTACCTGAACAGGCTCAATCAGCTAGGGTGATCCCAGTAAGTGACATTATGGCAGGTGGTGAAGGTTTCTCCTCAAACAAGGCACCACTGTTTGATGAAACAAATTATGCTTTCTGGAAGATCGGAATGCAAACATATCTCCAAGCTTTGGGATTTGACATATGGAATGTAGTAGTCAATGGTTACACGGCTCCTGCTACTGCTCCAACCGACAGCACCGGTAAAAAGGAGTTTGAAAATGATTCTAAAGCTAAAAATGCCATCATGTGTGGATTAGTGGACAGTGAGTTGGTCAAAATCATAAACTGTGTTTCAGCAAAAGATGTGTGGGACAAACTGGAGAATATTCATGAGGGAGATGACAAGATCAAGGAAGCTAAGCTGCAAACTCATCGAGCTCAATTCGAATCACTAAAAATGACCAACGATGAGAACATAGAAGCCTTCATGCAAAGGGTAAATGGAATCACTAATTCAATGAGAGGTCTCGACGAAGAGTTGGATGATGCTACTATTGTGAAAAAGGTTTTAAGGTCGCTTCCTCATGGGTTTGATTCTAAAGTCTCTGCCATAGAAGAAGCTAAAGACTTAAATCATTTCAGTATGGATGAGATGCATGGTTCCTTGACGGCTTATGAAATGAGAATAGGAAAGTCTAATCCTACGAGACAGAGAAGCAACATTTAAAGCCCAAAAGGGTAAAGACACAAAGCAAGAATCCGAAGAAGAAGAAACTTTAGATGAAATGGAAGCAAATTTTGTCAGAAAGTTGAGAAAGGGCAAAGGAAAGTACAAAGGAAAACTACCTTTTAAATGTTTCAACTGTGGGGGAATTGGACACTTTGCAACCAAATGTCCTCTCAATGAGAAGGACAAAGGTGAGGAAACTTCACATCAAGAAAAAGGTGAATGGAGAAAGAAATCTAACTTCGAGAAAAGGCAATTTCAAAAAGAAAAGCTTTATATCCAAGAATGCATATTCCTCGGAAGACAGCTCTAGTGAGGATTCTGAAGAAGGAACAGGTGAAGCTCTATTCATGGCATTTGAAGTCAAAAATTCTGAAAAGGCAGAAATCTCAGAGAAGGAAGAAGGTATGAACTCTATACTGATTGTTGAAAAAAGCTGAGGTCTGAAGTTGATTTAGAAGGTGAACTAGTTTTTGCTCTTATAGAATGGAAATACGAGAAGAGAAAAAATAAAAAACTGTCAAGGAAGCTTGAGGATGCAAATGACATTATAACAAGTTTAAAAATACAGTCAGAAGAGTACAAGAAAATGTCCGAAGATCTTGAAGTTCGGGGTGACCATGAAGATAGATTGCTACTGTAAACTGGAAGAAGAAAATGTTGGTATTCGAATATAGATACAAGAGCTGGATCGAAAAATTAGCTGCTATTACAAACGTGAAGAAAGTTCGATGAAGTTGGACAAAATTTTAAGCGATCAAAGACCCGCAGGTATCAAATTTGGTCTAGGCTTTGTTGAAGGAGAATCATCAGCCAAAAATGTTGAAAGAAGTGAAGACAAGAAACAGGCTGTGGAAAGAACAACTAATCAGGCAAAAGAAAGAAATGATGCCAGGCCTGAAAAGAGGACTGACAATGATGGTTTTACCAAGGTCACACATCAAAAGAAAAGAAAATCTATGACTCCTGCAACAAACTGGCAAAGACCATCTTTCAGGTTCAATCATTACTTTTATGGTTTCTGTTTCAAATGTAATGCTTATGGACATAAAATTGTTGACTGCAAGTATAATGTAGGACCAAGAAGTTTCACTAGTAGAAATGCTTTTGCTCCTTTAATAAGTTATGCAGTAGAATGCTTCAATTGTCACAACTTTGGGCATATTGCTAGAAACTGTCATAGTACCTCTGTTTCAAATCAAATTCAGAAAAGAAGAGTTCAACCATATAGGGCAAAACAAAGTAGAAATCATTACGAAAGATATGTGCAAGAGTCTGAAAAGGGGAAATCCAAGCTAGAATCCAATACCACGGTCAAAACAGAATGGAAACAGAAAGAACAACTCGAGAGAAGAAAAGGAATCTCTAATAGTACGAGACAGACTTTCAAGGCTCAAAATAAATGTGTTCCATGGATTCTTGACAGTGGTTGCTCAAGTCATATGACAGGTGATAAACAGAAGTTTGAAAAACTACAGAAATATGAGGGTGGCTCTGTAAAGTTCGAAAACAATGATGGAGCCAAGATAATCGGAAAAGGATCTGTCAAAATTAGTGATGGGAAAATTAAGTCAGAAGAAGTTCTGTTTGTGGATGGTCTGAAACACAATCTGTTAAGTGTGAGTCAAATCTGTGATAAAGGACATGAAGTAGTCTTCAAGAAGCAGGGTTGTGAAGTCAGAAAAATAAACAGCGGGAAATTAATAGCAACCGGCTCAAGGACGTCTGGCAACCTGTACACACTCTCAGAATCTTCAGAAGGTATGTGCTTCATTGGACAAGAAGAAGAGAACTGGCTGTGGCACAAGAGGCTTGGACACATAAGTTTCGACAACTTAGTGAAAATCAGCTCAAAACAAGCAGTGAGAGATATTCCAACCATTAGAAAACCTTCAAATATTGTCTGTGCCTCATGTCAGAAGGGAAAGCAAACCAGAGTTTCATTCAAAACAAAAGAGTACCACACTAGCAAGCCTCTGGAACTTATACATACAGACTTATGTGGACCCATGAGAACACAAAGCATAAATGGAGACAAATATTTTATGTTATGTATCGATGATTATTCCAGAATGACCTGGATATTTTTCTTAAAAGACAAAACAGAAGCTTTTCAAATGTTCAAATCCTTCAAACATCTAGTTGAGAATGAAACAGGAAAAAGGATTAAATGTTTACGATCAGATAGAGGAGGAGAATTCATTTCAAATGAATTTTTAGAATACTGTGAAAATCATGGCATCAGGAGACAATATTCAGCAGCTAGAACTCCCCAGCAGAATGGTGTAGTAGAAAGAAAGAACAGAACTGTTCAGGAAATGGCACGCACTATGCTGGCAAAAAATAAAATAGCAGACAGATTCTGGAAAGAAGCAGTTCACACAACAGTATACCTCCAAAACAGATATATGTTAAGGACTCATGAAAGCAAAACTCCTTATGAGTTGTGGTTTGGTAGAAAAGCAACAACAAAACATCTCAAAGTATTTGGCTGTAAGTGTTATATCAGAAATACTGATGACAATCTCGAGAAATTTGAAGATAGAGCAGATGAAGGTGTCTTTGTTGGATATTCTCCAAAAAGTAAAGCTTACAAATGCTACAACAAGAGACTCAAGAAAATTGTGGATAGTGCGAGATGTTAAATTTGATGAAGGTAGAACACGGTTAACTGACTTTGAGGAAAACTACCCAATCTATGAAGATGTTTTTGAAGGAGATGAGGTAAATGAAGAAGGAAACAAACCTACAATTGATTCAGTTGACTTAATCGATGACTCAAAAGCACAAGAAAATAAGAAATTTAAAACTGGCAGCTGGAAGAAAAATCATCCAACCAGATCAAATAATTGGAGATCCCACAGCCGGTGTTCAAACAAGAAGGAAAGTAATAAGTAATTACTCTCTTTTATCAAGCATTGAGCCCAAAAACATAGATGAAGCCAACAAAGATGATAGCTGGATGAAAGCAATAAATGAAGAGTTAGATCAGATTGAAAAGAACAAAACTTGGGAGCTGGTACCTAGACACTGCAAATAAGAATGTAATCGGCACCAAATGGATATTTCGAAACAAATTAAATGAAGACGGTCGGGTCATTAGAAACAAAGCAAGACTGGTTTGCAAAGGCTATGCACGGGTCGAAGGCATTGATTTTGAAGAGACTTTCGCACCAGTGGCCAGACTAGAAGCTATTAGAATGTTTTTGGCACTAGAAGTTCACAAGAACTTCAGAGTTTATCAGATGGATGTAAAATCTGCCTTCCTAAATGGGAAACTTGAAGAAGAGGTCTATATTGAACAACCAGATGGCTTTCAAATTAGTGAAGATCCTAACCTTGTCTGCAAATTAAAGAAAGCACTGTATGGATTAAAACAAGCACCACGGGCATGGTATGCAAGGCTAGATAATTATCTCTCTCAACAGGGATTCAAGAAAGGTTTAGTGGACAGTGATCTGTATGTAAAAATAGAAGGTGGGCATCTCATTGTTCTAGTTGTCTATGTAGATGATATCATATTTTGCGGCAACAAAGATGAATCTTGTAAAGACTTAGCAAATAAGATGGAGAATGAATTTGAAATGTCTATGATTGGTGAACTGTCTTACTTTCTTGGGCTACAAGTTAATCAAAATGAGAAAGGCATATTCATTTCCCAAATCAAATATGTGAAAGAAATGCTAAAAAGGTTCACTATGGAGGACTGTAAGCCAGTCAGCACTCCCATGACAACAGGCTGCAAATTGAGTAAAGAAGACAAATCTCCACCTGTAGACCAAACCATGTACAGATCTATGATTGGAAGTCTACTATATTTAACAGCCACTAGACCTGATATTCTGCAGGCAGTTTGCATGGTAGCTAGATTTCAGGCCAGTCCCAAAGAGACTCATGTGACAGCAGTTAAAAGGATTTTTCGGTATCTCAAGGGCACCATGGAGTATGGGTTGTGGTACCCAAAAGGCAAAGACTTCACTCTTATATCATATTCAGATGCAGATTGGGCTGGATGTGTTGATGACAGAAAGAGTACCGGTGGAGGAGCATTCTATTTGGGGGACAGATTGGTTGCATGGCACGAGTAAGAAGCAAGAGTCGGTTTCTTTATCTACAAGTTGAGGCGAGAATATATTGCAGCGACAACATGTTGCACACAAGTCTTGTGGATGAAACAAACTTTGAAAGATCTAGGTATTAATTTCGGTGAACCAATATCGGTAAAGTGTGATAACACCAGTGCAATCAACATCTCTAAGAATCCGATGAATGCACTCACGGACAAAGCACATTGCTATAAGGTATCATTTCTTGAAGGAGAAAGTTGCGAGAAGGAGAAGTTAAATTGGACTATGTCCCAACTACGAGAACAAGTAGCGAGATATTTTTACAAAACCTTTGCCCAAGGAAGTATTTGAGTACCTTCGAAGCAAATTAGGAGTAGTCACACTTCCTAAGAAGTGACTAGCTACGAGGATCACTTTCTCGGGGGGAGCATTTGAGTATTTGACTATTCTTTTGCTCATGATCATAATTTGTGCCGGATGCAACAAATTGTGCACGAGAAGTGTGAGGATGGACTCGGGGGAGTCTACGGCGACCCTTTGGTATTATTGACAAAGGGGGAGAAGAGTTACGAGGAATGTATACAGGTGTTGCCAACAATTCCAAAGGGGGAGATTGTTGAGCAAGGTGTTGCAAGAAGTTTGTCATTGTTGTCAACACGAGCGAGTTAGATCCAATGATGCGAGTGGATAGACAGGTTCAGGAGCCATTCGGATGCGAGAGAACAAAAATTCAAAGGATAGTCAGATTATGTAAAGTGCAATTCCAGGAAAACAAGAGTGACCCAGTTTCAAAAATTCGAAGAAAAAGACAAGTTAGAAAAGCGTCGCGATATCGCGACATGTTTTCTGTCACGATTTCACGACAAGTCGGAGGAGAGAGAAAGCGCAGCCGAAAATGTCACGATTTCATGACGAAAGTGAGGAGAGAGAAAGCACAGCTAAAAATGTCACGATTTCACGACGAAAGTGAGGAGAGAGAAAGCGCAGCGAAAATGTCACGATTTCATGACGAAAATGAGGAGAGAGAAGGCGCAAGGCAAACTGTCATGATTTCATGACAAATGGAGGCCAAGAAGCTAAGTCGAGAAACTGTAGCGATTTCGCTACATGTTGAATTTTCGTTGGCGAAGCGAGGAGAAAGTGTTAAGTGAAAAGTTGTAGCGATTTCGCTACAAGTCGAAAGTGACAAAGAAGGTGTAGGATTTTGCTAAATCTAAACAAAGGTGTAGCGATTTCGCTACAAGTTGAAAAAACACAACACGAAGGTGTAGCGATTTCGCTACGAGTTGAAAAAGCACAACACGAAGGTGTAGCGATTTCGCTAGCGTCAAAGTGCACAACGGAAGGTGTAGCGATTTGCTACCGTCAAAGTGCGAACTCAAAGTTACAAGTGTAGCGATTTCGTTACAAGTCAAAATTTCATGGGTAGAAGCAAAGTTGGAAGCACAAGGCACAAAGTTGTAGCGATTTCGCTAATGCATGAAGCAAGGAATGTAGGAAGCGAAAGCGTCATGATTTCTCGACAAAGATGAGGATGACGTCGAAAAGGAAAGTGTCACGATTTCGACGGGCAAGAAAAGCCTTGAAGCAAAGCATCGCGATTTCATGACAAAGGAGGATGACGTGAAAAGGAAAGTGTCACGATTTCATGAAGGGCAAGAAAAGCCTGAAGCGAAAGCATCATGATTTCGTGACAAGGATGAGGATGACGTCAGCAAAAGTTCGAAGTGTCATGATTTCGTGACAAGAACGGTGGCAAAGCTTTCAACGGCCAAAAGGGTCACGATTTCGCGACAGCAAGGACAAGAAGGCGTACGGCCACAAAAAGTGTCACGATATCGTGACATGTTATTATTTCACGGCAATAAGCTACAGGAAGGTGACAAAGGTGGCAGAAGAGTTTGAGGCCGACAAAGTTAAATCTGGCCGACAGATTTTAGGGTTTGGAGTGTTTATGGGACTAACATCTTCTAGGGTTTTGCAGTCGACATTCCTAGGGTTTCGATCAACGAATTTTAGGGTTTGGCGACCAACATGTTTCTAGGGTTTCACAATCGACGTTTCTTAGGGTTTGTCTCTAAGATTTCTTCTATAAAAGGAGGGTTACTTCGAGTTTGAAGGATGGCATGAAGATTGAGTGCGAATGCGAGCAGAGTGATTGCGCAAGTGAAATTCGTGTCGAGCAGAGTGCGGAGTCGCAGTTAGAGTTGAAGCGAAGTGTGCATATCGTGATTGTGTGAAATAAGAGCGCAATGTGCGAGAGGTGGAGTTATGAGTGCGAAGTGATAGTGGCCAGACAACGGAAGTGGATGATCATCCGATTACTGCCAGAGAGTGCGAAGAAGTTCACAGAAGTGTCGGACAGTGCGAAGCATGTTGTGCAGAAGTAGCAGACTGCAAAAAAATAGTAGACTATAAGAGATAATATGAGAATTTTATTCTGTAATTTTCTTAATCATTTTTAACTTCCAAGTTGTAGCTTGGCATAAGGGGTTGGTGCCTCTTTCCGGTAGGTGCTGGTAAATTAGGAGTTGGTGCTCCATTCTATTTGAAACAGATAAAGCAAAGGGGTTGGTGCTCCTTCCAGTTGGTGTTGGTAAAATATTTTGTAAAGTTGTAGCTTTGCATTTGACTGGATTTGGATGGTAGTCCAAGCAGTCGTTTTGAGGAGTAGCCACATTGGTGAACCTCGTTAATTTGTTGTGTTGTGTGTCATGCTTTCTTGCTGCATTTGATATTTCGTTTATCAGTTTTAAATAGTTGCTGGATTTAAAACTATATATATTAGAATTTTTAAAGATCACACTGATTCACCCCCCTCTCAGTGTCACTGTGATTACAACAGGATCATCTGTGCATTTTAGGGTTTCCAATAAAATGCAAATAAGAAAGTGTTAATGATGTTATTCCTTGCATTTTAGATTCTTTAGGACAACATAAATCTTTAGAAGATAAGCCTCATTATTAACAATATAGAAATATAGAAGAGATTGATGAAGATGAGAGTGTTGATAGGAATGGAAAAAGGATACGAAGGCCATCAAAGCATGAAAAAAGAGAAAATGAAACTCAAATGGATATCAATTTGGGAAGCCAAATAAAAATATCGAAAGTGTTAACAAGTATTAATAAAAACAAAAAATGATGATGATGAAAATAATATCATAATATTAGGGGTATGAATAATATCCCTAAAAAAGAGTTATTAAGGAATTAATAGGTTATTATAGTCATGAGTTTATTTTAATACAAGAAATAAAATTAAGTAGTGAGTGTTAGCTTTTGAAGCTTAATACTTAAGATAAAATTCACCAAAATATCAATAATAAAGTTACAATATGATATATATGATAATGACAATATTATAGAAGTATAAAACTCATAAATAACTTCAACAATCACTCATAAACTTGTCATTAACAAATGCTCATGAAAATTGTACAATAGCTCTAAAAGTAAGTGCCACATCACGTCATGTTACTTTACATATACACATACACTACATGTATAATGTAATGTGACTCTTCATATGTAGCACTCTTGGCCTTCACCCTTCTAGAGACTCTTCCACTTCCTATTCTATGGACACATGTGCACACGGATAACTATGCACATTTACAATACCAAAATATTTTGCATACTTTAATAATACTTGTGCACTTATTACATTGCATAAAGTAAATCATAACTTATAATCTATAACACTCTTCCTAATCTAATGATGTACCCAAGGCGGTACATTAGCATGTACCAAATAATGTAATATATTCCAACACACCCCTATATTACATTATTTGGTAACTGAAGACTTCAACCTTCAATATGGTCTTCATTTTTTAACTCACTTTGCATTGTATGCCTTCTTGATCAGGTTCATTTTTCCTTAGCTTTGTCTTTCATATCATGAACCCTCCTTTGAACAGAACCTTCTAAGAATTCACTTATAGCATCATGATAGGATCCTGAATTTGATGAAGTTGAATCATTAATATTAAATGAAAAATGAATACTTTTTCTAAGAAGGATTCATCCACTTTTATTTTCTTCTTAAGAGAATTTTATTTTCTTCTTAAGAGATTCATCAACTTCTTTTATCTCAAATATTTCTCTTTGTAATGTTTGAGTGCAAGTAGTCCCATATATGTTATACTAGCAATGTTTAAAGGAATCATAATACTATTTTTGTCATTGTCAATTGCTTCAAACATTCTCGCATGCAGATAATACTCTAATGTTTCAAAATTTTCTTCTAATGCTTCCTTATAAATAAAACTTGAGATTAAGTCTAATTTTCCTTCAAACTTTTCAATCAAGTTTTTAATTCCATACTTTATAACTTTCACTCTTCCTTTTCTGATTTTTCTTTCCATTACATTATTCAATGAACTCTTTGGAGTAGACATCCTTTTAGCTTCTACCTTATGACTAATAATCTCAAGAATATAATCTCTCCTAAATTTCTTAATCTAATGTTGGTGTTGAATACCTTATAACTCCAAACTTAGAGATTTAAAATTTTCATAAAAGAATATTTGCAAATTTTATAAATTAAATTTGATGTCGAAAACCTTATTACTCCATTCTATTTAAATTGCAAATATTTCTAATTGTTTTGTAAATTTAAATAATCAAATTATAAAACCTATAGTTTAGTCCTTCAATTCCTTTAAACCAATTTTCAATCCTCCATAAATCTTTTAAATAGCACTTAATCTTATTTCTAAGGTTTCAAATTTTATTTCTTATCCCTCAAAAGTATATAAGTTCAATTTTATCCTTAGAAAATAATAAGTATATATTCCTTATATCTCCTTATTCTGAATATTCATAAATAAACTTTGAATAAAATGAATTACCTTAACTTTAGTCATGGTCACTCCCTCTAGTCAAAAATGGTTGACTGTCAATTGATAGATGCTCTCTCTTTTATGAAACCTTGGCTATACTTTGGGTTTCCTTGGAAAATATTCATGCCTTCTCCTTTTGACTCGCCAGTGCATACAAATTTCTCACAGGTGCTTTGCAATGAATTCGATCTTTGACTATTTGACTCCCTGTGTGTCTTGAACTCTCTTCCTTGCAAAACCAAATGAAACTTTACTTCTTACTACCATTTAACTTCAATTAATGGTTGTGCTTATACATCCTTTTGTTTCATGTGCATCTTTGCAAAATATTTCATTGACTCCTCTATCTCTAGCCTCTTTAAAATGTTCCCTCTTTGGAATGAGTTTTAGAAACTCTTGATCTTCCACCTTATGCATGCCACATGGCACTTAATCTCTTCCACTACTGTTAAACCATCTTTCTTGTCCTCTTAAAAATTTTCCTTGCCTAGGAAAACAATATTATGGCTTGTTGAGCATTACCTCATGAAAATATTGACACCTCCTTTTACTTTGGTGCCTATTTGACATTCGAATCTTGTCATCATCTCTTCTTACACGTGTCTTTTACATGAAATGTGTCCACCAACACTTATAACTTGCCTTGAACCCTAATCCTTCTATCTTCTATGTTCTTGCATTCTTACAAAAAAAATTCACTTGCACTTCATGGGCAAAAATCTATGGCTTGCTCAACCCTTTTTATGGTGGCGCTCCTTTGTAGGGTCATGGAGCTTTCTTCGAATAGTGGTGGTGCTTCTTAGTGGAGATGCTTCTTTGTATGGTGGTGCTTCTCCCTTCGAGGACTATAGTGGCACTCCTTAGTGGTGGCTCTCCTTTGAGAGATGGTAGCTCTTCTACAGTGGCACTTCTTTATGTAGTGGTGACTCACCCTTGAATAGCGGCACCTTTTCTTGGTACTTGTCTACACCAAATGAATTCTCATACTCTTACTTTAGATTATAGATATCTAGTATCTTTAGACATTGAGAAATTCTACCTTGTTTTTAACCCTTGTTTGATCTTTAACTTACTCAAGCAAATGCTTTTATTTTTTTCCTTTCACATTAATAAATCTGCATTCTTATCAACTATAGAACAAAATTTAATAATAAGGTTATACTCTTCTTATTTCTCCTTTCAAAATAACTCTTACTTAGATTCTTGCATATTTAAGATATAAGTCCTATTAACACCTTTTGCTTGAAGACTCATTTTTAACTTTCTCCTTAATATTTCAATAAGGCTAATATGGTGCTCTCAAATACTTCATGTAAAACAAAATTTAAATGCTTAAATAATGAACTTATGTTGCACCAATATCGCATTCATTTTTGGTCTCCTTTTGCCTAGTTTCTTTGGTGATTTAATTCAGCCCTTATTGTAATCTCAATTTTGTAAGTTTTGTACCTTTGTCCTCCTTCACAAAACTTACCAAATTCCTAGCTCTAATTGCTACTCAACTTTCTACTAGATTACTGCCTAATAACTCTTACCAAATCTGCCCTGAAGTTCTCCAACATCACAACTCTTTATCTTCTTCGAATGTTGTCCACAAAACCTGATTCTGTGGCTTCAAATACCCTTTGAACCTTCTCCTTTGAACTCTATAACTTGCAGCTATTAATGTTTCCAAAATGCTATCAAAAAAATTTCAACTCTTCAATCAACTCCTCTTTTGTTTCGTTGTCCAAAACCTGCAACGAATATCTCCATAATGTTGCCTTCTTTCACTGTTTTAATCTTTTCAATCTCCTATTCAAGGGCACTCCAACATCTACCCAAAAATTTCCAAATCTGCAACTCAATTCAATTTAGTATCCTTCAACCCTTTAATTTCTCCTCCAAAATTTTGCAAACTTCTCCTATCAAATCAGCCTTAAAAAATATTGTGGTTGTCCTTAAATTTCCCAAAATTATGGGCTCTTCAATCTTCTCTGCTCCCTCAATATTCTTATCAAATTTTGACTTCAAATTAAATCTCCTTCATTGTCTTCTTCCTCAATAATTTGAATGTCTTGAGGTCTTCAAAAACCTTCTCCAAAATTTGACAAACTTCTTGCCAAAATATTCTTTTTCTTGGCCTTGTTTTCGTATAGCAAAAATTGTTCCAAATCCTTCTTGTTAGAAACTTATCCTTACTCGCAATCTCCTATCATGAACTTTCTCCAAATATCCTCCAATGGTTGCTTCTTCAACTCTACAAAGTTACTCCTCCTTACTTGCAATATCCTGTCATGAACCTTCTTCAAATATCATTCAATGATCACTTTTGTAGTAAGGATTTCTCTAGCCTTCTTCCTCTTCTCTAAATTCTCTTGAGACCACTTCTCTTGGGTCTTCTAATTCTGCAACTCTTCAACTCTTCTTAAAAATACAATGAGACATTTTCTTGGTTTCTTCAATATTCCAAATCTAGAAGCTCTTCAATATGACCATTTTTGGGTCTCTTCAACTTCTCAAATATGTAGCCTTCAACCTCAAATATCCAATATCTATGGAAACCTCCTATGCAGGTCTCCTCAATCTTCAATATGCAGTCTTCAATTTGTAATGTTCAATCTTCAATCTTTCAAATCTAAAAGTTTTTTAATATGACCACTTTTAGGTCTCTTCATATTCTTCAATTTGCAACTTTCTATCTACAATATTAAATTTTCTATGGGGACTTCCTTCTTGAGTCTCCTCAATATCCAATCTCCAATAGGACCTTTTTCTTGGACCTCCTCAATCTTCAATGTTTACTTTTCTACAACAAAAAACTAATCCTTGCACGAGGAAAGCACATAGAATTTTAGACAACGAAGGTGCAATTCTTCTTTATCTATTGTAGGAAGCTTCCCAAATTTTGAGATTTAATTTTGTACAACAAGAACTTAGATAATAACAACCAAATACTTCAAAATATCCAAAATTCTAAAATAAATAAACTTCACTAGTTGTTCTCAAAACTAGTGGAAATAATTTTGTGTTGAGTCCTAATCTTCACGAGTTCTCCCTCAACCCTGTGGAAAGACTCTAGCAAATATACAACCTAAAATATTCTTAAATCTACCAATTTCTCCAATAGAACCTTCTTATTGGGCCTTTCAATCTCCTCAATGTCAAGGTCTCTCTTCAAGACCTATAATATCCTTCTATTCCGAATTTTTTCTTGGAATAGGTAAATCTTCAAACTTCTTTGGTTTTCCTTTCCAAATGTAATCTCCTTAACTTCACTGGTTTCTCCTTTACCAGTTGAAATCTCCTTTGCAACTTTAAAACTTGTGCAATTCAAAACCTTGATGTTGCTCTGATATCAAGGTTAGCTTTTGAAGCTTAATACTTAAGATAAAATTCACCAAAATATCAATAATAAAGTTACAATGTGATATATATGATAATGGAAATATTCTAGAAGTATAAAACTTAGAAATAACTTCAACAATAAATCATAAATTTGCCATTAAGAAATGCTCACAAAAATGGTATAATAGCTTTGAAAATAAGTGTCACGTCACTTCATGTTGCATCACTTTACATATACACACACTAAATATATAATATAATGTGACTCTTCATATGGAGCACTCTTGGCCTTCACTCTTCTAGAGACTCTTCCACTTCCTATTCTATGTACACATGTGCACATGGACAACTATGCACATTTACAATACCAAAATACTTTGCACACTTTAATAATACTTGTGCACTTATTACATTGCATAAAGTAAATCATAACTTTTAATCTAGAATACTCTTCCTAATCTGATGATGTATACAAGGTGGTACATTAGCATGTACCAAATAATGTAATATATTACAACAATGAGGAATGTAAGGACGCTTTAAAAATATTTGGAAGATGGATGATTGTCTGGAAGTTTCTTCTACAAGAGCTTAGATGATATTGAAACAATATGGAACAAATGCAAATGGGATAGACAACTATTAGAAGCAAAAATTAACATGGTTGCTAATTATTTTGTAGTAAAAATAAAAACATTAAAGTTGGGGTTATAAATGTATATGCTCCAACTATAGTTACTCCTCGTGAATGATGTTGGAAGGACCTTAGCATATTTTTATTGAATACAAGGATGATTCATTGTGATCTACAAATTCTTTGGGGTGATTTCAACATAGTTCTACCTCCTTTCGAAAATAATGATAATATTCTAGGATGGTCTAAATCAATGAACTTTGGGATGTTAGTCCTTCAATTTTTTGTTATACATGGGATAATAGACGTATTGAAGCAAAATCGTGTAGTATAAATATTGGATAGATTCTTTGTTATCCAATAAATGGTTGTAAATAAAGCATGCAATCTATTCAAATATTTTATTGTGAGTAGGATCAGATCCCAAACCCATTCTTTTGACATATAATTTACTAATAATGTTAATCTAAATCCATTTCACTTCTAGTCTATGTGGCTCCAAGACCATGATTTTTTCTATATGATTATGTTATGGTGGGATGAAATAAAATTTGAAAGATCCTATATGTACAAGTTTATTCAAAAGATGAAATATTTAAAGGAGCAAATGAAGATCTAGAATAACAAATAATTTGATAACATTTTAAAATAAAATAAAGAAATAAATTCCAAGCTCAAAGTTTTACAAGAGAGTAGAAATTAACATAATGGATCAAGTTTCTTATGTGAAAGAAAACAATTACTTTCTAATTGTAATACATTGAAAAAGTCCAAGTTGCAAGCTTACTATAATGGTAAGGGCTTTGGCCTCTCTTTGAGAGCTCCATGGTTCAAACCCCACTTAGTATGAGGGGACCAGGACCCCTCATAAAAACCTATGTAAACTCATTAAATTTTAAGTTACAATTTTACAATAGTGGTAAGGGCTTTTGCCTTTATTTGAGAGATTCAAGGTTCAAACCCAACTCAATATGAGGGGACCATGACCCCTCATAAAAATATTTGTAAACTCATTGAAAAATGAGGATTCATATTGGTTCCAAAAATCTAGGGAGAAATGGCTCAAGGAAGGAGATAGAAATTAAAAAAGAAAGGTAAAAAATCATGCTATAGCAAAAACATTTTTTTTTTGTCACATCAAAAATAAATTAACTCAGACAAAAGATAAGCTTTTGCAAAATATTCCATCAATTATCATATAGGGATGAAATGAAATCTTGATGAAGAAGATATCCATGGAGGAGCTATGTGAAGTAGTTTTCTCTTTCCATTGTAATAATGCACTTGACCTTGATTATCCTTTAAATATTTTAGGATTTATTGAAGATTAATATGTTAGTTGTAGTTGAAAAGGATTGGAAAAGGAAGGCTATAATAAGTGATATTAATGCCAATTTTATTACGTTAGCTCCTAAGAAAGACAAGACAAACTATTTTGATAATTTTTGTCCAATAAGCCTTTGTGATATAATTTATAAGATCATTTCAAAAATGATGGAAAATAGGTTAAATATCATTCTAAAGTGTGTTATCTTCTAGGAAAAAAGTGTTTTTGTTCGTGATAAACAAATTTTTAATGGTATAATCGCTTCACATGAAAAACCAAGTATGCTTATGAAATGAGATATGAACAAAGCATCTAATAGGGTTTCCTAGAATTTTCTATACGACATTCTTAAAATTTTTGGTTTTAATTATAGTTGGTATGAATGGATTAAATATTGTTGTAGAACTTAGTTCAAGTCATCTTATATACTTTGTCAAGGTGATCTAGTATATCTTATCTATTCATTATTCTTATGGAGGTATTAGTGAGAGCTTTCTCAATGGAAACAATGGAAGAAAAAATATAAAGTATTCAACTTGCAAAAAATGATCCCTTTAAATATTATCTCAAATTTGTTCATGATACTTTTCTTTCCAATGATCCCTTAATCAGTGGGACCATGGATTTTAAAT
The DNA here is from genome assembly GCA_028583015.1 of Wollemia nobilis. NCBI lineage: Eukaryota > Viridiplantae > Streptophyta > Pinopsida > Araucariales > Araucariaceae > Wollemia > Wollemia nobilis. The sequence continues at coordinate 3,073,156 of JAQPPZ010003518.1, read as the reverse complement.
AAATATTATCATGCTATGAAAAGGCTATTATACAATTGGTTAATACTACAAAATATAGGATTTTTCATTAACATTGCTCTAGATTTACAATAAAATATTATGAATACTTTAGGGTTTAAAATTTAAAAAATTCTATCAACCTATTTGGGTATTCCTTTGTCTCATAAAGAAAATAAAAAAGATATTTTAATATATTGTTTGGATATAATGAAATCTTGTTTGGTAGGTTGGAAAGATAAGTTCTTAACCATAGCATGAAGGCTACAACTCATAAAGACTACAATTCAATCCACTAATCTTGTTTGTTTAGAAAAAAAATATTTAAAAATATCTTAAGAATCTTCTTGTATGTCTTTATTTGGTATTCTCCTCTATCATTTCCCTTCTCCTAATGGCTCTATTCCTTAGGAGTCAGTGAAGGCATCTAGAATTTGATCAAATTTCTTAAAAAGATGATTAGATTGATAGGGAGAATCCCAATCTTGATGTAGAAGAGCAAGAACATGTGGAAATAAATACAAACTATGATCTATATGAGCGACCTAATGGTGGCTTCACTTTTACATCATTTGATCATGTTTGGGGTTTCATGACATGCCATAGGATGGCTTTGCTCAAAGCTATGGAATAGGAATTTCAACTCGAAAGGGGTGAGACTCCTCCTCCTCCAACCATTTCTCTTAGGAATGTTTATGATAATCCTCTATTTGAATCTTTACATCATGTTAATCCATTACATCAACAAACATATACCACTATTGTGACCACCAACATTGGAAGGGTTCTACAAGTCCCTCCAACTAGTAGTGCATATCAAGATCATGCTCAATTTACTCCTTATTCTACTTATATTAACATTCATACTTTTATTCCACCAAATGTTAGTTATCCTCCACAGTGAGATACCAAATATCACAACCCATACCATAACAATGTCAATACCTCCAACATAGGCCAAATTCCCTATCAACAGCCTACCTATACCCTCCCTTAGGGAACCTAGGGGTATTGCACAACAACAATCTCAAGATGCAAAGTTTAACTAATGTGGTAAAACAATTGGTTTCAAGAGTGGATATGATTCAACCTCCTAGTTTCACCTACAACTATAGATAAATGCGCAATCATCCCTTAGACCTTGTCATTGCTGCTAATCCCTACCCCAATCATTTTCTAATGTTGATTTTTCCTATCTATAGGGGAGTGAAAATTCCAATTGAACATCTAAGAATGTTTAGAATAGCCTACCATGATATCATATATGATGACATGTTATTGCTAAAGATATTCCCTAATATTAGTGGTGGCATGACATTAGAGTGGTATTATCAACTGCCCAATCATTATTTGAGGAATTTTGAAGAGACAGATGAATTATTTGTTCAACAATTCAGGGCTTATGTTGAAAATAATGTGACTATGAAAGATGTCTATATGTTAAAACAAGGCAAAGATAAAAGTTTTTTAGAATTTTTATCTCGTTGGAGGATTCTAGTTGGATGCTTGAGATATACCTTACCTCAAGACATGCTTGAGATATTTATTAGGAATTTACAAGAACAAATATCTTATGCATTGAAAACAACAACTATCATATATTTTGACCAAGCAATAGATCTGGTAAGAAGGGTAGAGCAAGCCCTTATCATAAGGGATCAACTTAAAGTAAAAGAATATAGGACCACTAAAACACAATATAATAATAAGCATGTGGTTGGTGATGGGGTAACAAATAGTAGGCATATTAATAGTATTGTAACACCCTACAAAATATGGTTCTTATCCAATCCCAAAAACCCCAACAAAGAAATTTTACAAGAATCAACATACTTATGATGGTGGTCCTAAAGTAGATTTTGGAAGCTAACATGATTGAGTTACCACCTATAAAGAAACCTGATACCACAACTAATTGGTACAAATTAGGTCAACACTGTGAATATCATAGAGTGGAGGGACACTCAACAAAGTCTTGTAAGAGGTTGAAACATGTGGTTCGGGACTTAATTGATGAAGGACACCTTGTTATAGAAGGTTCTCAACCTAATCCTACAACAAACACTCAACCTCCTACTCAAAAAGCACCCACAAAAAATCAAAAATATTGGGATCTTCTAAGATCCCCTACCTAAGAATGGGTAACAAGAAGTTAATCAAGTATCATATTGTAATGTGTCATCTCCTTACAACAACATGGTTGGTATGGTAGCAGTAACCATAAGGCAATGAGCATAGATTCAACCAACTCAACTACATCAGTAGCAGATGAGTTGTTCATCCAACCCATCTTTGAAACCTCCCTTAGTTTTGAAAAGTACCCAAAAAATATCACAAGAATATAAAACTCACCTTTAGTGTTGAAGCCACAACCTAAAGTCTCTTTTGACATTCAACAACAGTTAGCTAGTACCCTAGCTAAGATATCCCTCTTAGAGCTTTTGTAAACTTCTCCTATTCATAGGGAAGCCTTGTTGAAGCTCCTACGACAATAATCTATCCCTTTAGACATTCCCCCTAGTATTGTGGTTAATGTTGTAGGTTCTCTTGGGATACATCACATCACATTTTCGAACGATGATATTCCTTCCTCAAACTTATAAGGGGATTCCTCCATCCACATCATAGCATTCATTGGGGAGACATTTATCAAGAGAATCTTGATTGACAATGGCTCTTGCCTTAATTTATGCACTTATCACTTTTTCTAAAATTTTGGATTAAAAGAAGACTTAACTAAATTTGATGTCATCATTAAATCTTTCAAAAATGAATTCCAAGAGGATTGTGACATTGTATCTCTCCACATTATGGTCAGACCTAAATTCATATATACCATGTTCTATGTGGTGTTTTGCCCTTCATATTTTAATCTTCTTCTTTGACACCCTTGGATTCATGCAATGAAGGTTGTCCCTTCCACTCTTCATCAATATCTAAAATTTGAAATTAAGAATAAACTTGTCACTATTTTGGATGACCCTCATCCATTGGAATATTGTTCGATGGTTGAGTAAGCTCAATCCAGTCTCAATTTATGTCCATCAGTTTCCTTGTCTCACATAACTAAACAACTTAAAAATTTAAAAGTGAGTGAGGAACTAATAATCAATGTTTCACACATGATCAAGTTAATCCATTTATTCAAGAGCCTCTTTTGGATCTTACCAAGCTACCACCTTCACCAAGAACTACGGGTTTACCTTATAAGAAGGGTGAAGTTGTACACATTGATACATGTACCTTTATCTTTGTAGGTATAGCCTTCAAAGAAAATATTTGTGGTAGCAACCTCTATCCTATAGAGTGTTCTTTTACTTATTGTTACTTGTCCAATATTACCCACTCTCCAAACATATCTTATCTAGTATGGGATATGTAGATAAATTTTTGGGGCCCCATAAAAGAGGCATTCAAGAGCCTTTGGATGTTGATATTAAAATCTTGGGTGATATGGCATAGGTTACATATCCAATAAAAACAAACCTTTGCCATATGATAATGATGATCACCTTATTACTTATACCAAAAATTTAGATCATAAAATATTGGGGTGGAGTGATGAGGATGAGGGTCCCCCTTATCCCTCACATATTTTTTTACAATATGGTAATTTTGATGCATCCTGAGCTAGATGTGATCCCCAAGGAATATGCTAAAGGGGATACCCCTTATGATTTGAATCATACAGACATCCTTTGAAGTAGCTACTCATTTGACGAGTTTGTACCTTATGTTGTGCATGTTGTTTCTTCTTGTTATCAAGAGGGCCCTATTCCTCTAGCTCATAGAGACATTACAAATTTGGGAACCTCTTCTTCTTTCATCAAAAGGGATGGCACAATCTGAGTTTACCATTATTTTCATGCAATGACTCCTAGAGAACATGTTGTGGATGCTCCTCTTTGTGATGAGAATCATGAAAGTATCCTATATCATAGCCCTTTATTTGATGGGTCAGTTCCTTGCACTACCATCCTTTTTATTAAAATAGGCAACACAATCAAAATTTGCGCCAACTTCAAAGACTTACAAAATTAATTAAAAAAATAAAAAATACATAAATACTAATAATACTATGCATGAATTTGCATTTCCATCTAGTTTGGTTTGCATATTGCATCTAGTTTGCTTGATTCATATTGCATGACTATCTATCATATCTTGCATATTTTTCTTGATATTTTGTTCCAATTGAATTTTTCTTGTCATCCAATTGCATTGTTGCTTGTTCATACTTGCATGACTGCTTGACCATATAGACTCTTAGGGATTTTGTGATAATAGCATGTGATGACACCTAGTTAGGTCATAACTCACATGTATTTCACTCACACTTGGACTCTAATTCCTAGCGAATTCCCATCCTAGGGTCCATTCCTATACATATTCATCATTGCATTCGCCCATCTTCTCTTCTTTGTTTATCTCTTATATCCCTTGACCTTGAAAGTTTTCATTTCTTTTATCTCTCCAAGTCAAGGGATATAGTTTTTCTTCTGTATTTCCTTGTTCTTTGCATGTTTTCCTTTCTTTCTTTCATCAAGACAAGGACATAAGTTCTTCTTCTCTTTTCCCATTCTTTGCTTTGATACTTTTTTCCATGATTTTTTTATGGCTAAGCAGTCCTCGTGGGATATGGTAGATACTGCATGAATATCATATATGGTGTTCACATGGCCACTGACTATCTTACGCACACTACTAAACCATTGAAACTTCAAGGAGGACACACACACTCACATGTTGCTCCATTTGCTTTATCCATACACCTCCTTGCACACACCACACCCCTATCGGGTAGTACTTTTTTGGTATATAATTCACACATAGCACACCCCATACGAGATAGATTCATGGCCACATGCAAGGGAAAGCCTCCATTTCAATCATTTGCAAGCATTCATCCTAGCAGGTATCTCTTTCTCTCTTACCATCTTAGCGAGTACTACACACATAGTAGATGTCACTCCACACTTATCCATAACACCCTTACAAGATTAGTCAAAAGGAAAATAATTTTATTTATTGTAATTTATGCTTAGATATCATTGAATCAAAGAATCATACTAGGGTTAGGCATTACTTTTTGCATCTTGTGTGTCTTGCATCACTCTTTTATTTTACATAGTTTATAGAGGTTAGACATAGGTGATTGCTTAATTGAATATATTAAATATTTCCACCTCAAACATGGAATGATTCCTAAAACCATTCCTAGGATGAACCCATTCATTTGTGTCCTTGAGTGTAGAGAATATGACACACCCCCACGGACACCTCAGCTCCTAGCAGATCCAATCGAGAATAGTATACAACAAGGTAGTTTTCCACCTCTACACCATCCTACCTTGCTCTCATGCCCTTATCTAGCCATCTAGCTCTAGGCATCCTGAATCAAGTTCAGTAAGCTCAAGCTAACACACAAAGATGGATAAGTGAGCACACACCAAAAAAAGACAAAAAGAGAGAAACACCAAGAATGACAAATCTTTTGAATCCAATGAAAGAAAAATATATTGCGACCATAATTACTCCCACTACCAACAATACTATGCATGAATTAATAGTAGAAGAATATGAAAGAGTGGTGCAAGAGGTTGATATTACCAGATTTTCATTGGATGATGTGGTACAAAATGCTCACTCAATAGTTGAACTATTATGTGTGAAAGCAATATAGATGGAAGCAAAACATCATAGAGAAAAGTAGATGTTAGAATGCCTAGCTAAATATTTAAATGAAGAGTGGGATGGAAAGAGGGTCCTATAGATATAGGTGGAAAAGCTACAATAAAACCTTGATAATGCTCCCACTAAAGCACAACTACAAGAGAGAGATAAAAAAAATTGAAGGCCTAGAGGAAGAGCTAAGACTGCTAAAACATAAACTTGCTGAAGAAAATATGGTACAAGCTTCTCAATTCTCTAAAACAATCTTGATGTAGATAAAGAAGGATAGATGGAATAAAATATTCAAGACCACCAAGTCATGCCAAGGACGCCACTTGCATTATCAGTGATGTGATCCAGGTTCAATCCCCATGGTGGATGTGTATAAGAAGTCATACTCAATAAATAAATAAAAATGTTTAAGACCACCAAGTCACTGCATCCAATCCTAAAATTCTTAGCTTTCATCTTGCAAGCCATCAAGAAGACCCAGAATGAGTTCAAAAATATTTAGATCCAAATGGACACAAAGGTGTAGTAGGCACACAATATTGAAAGGATTTTGAAGGAGGGTTTTGAATCACATCTAAAAACTTTGATAACTTAGGAAAAGGCTAAAGTAATGGAGCTAGCTAATGAACTCATTGAATGGTATCAATCGATTTAGCAAGGACAAGAGATCCAAATCATTAAGTGACAAAGGAGATAAAATAGTTGCTGCATTGTGAGAAGTTGTGGGCCTTGGATTTTCTCATCTCATGGAACAAAATAGAAACATATCAATATAGAACAACTAAAGTTAAAAGTTGAGCTTATAAGAAATAGTGAGGAGTTCAACAAGTACCAAAACATGCTAGATAAGGAGGGGTTTTTTAATTCTTCAATAAGCTAGACACCATGCATGCTAAAATACAAGAGCTAGCAAGAAGATACCTAGATCCCTCCTACAAAAAGGCCTACAAACTAAAATGCATCTATAATAAGCTCAAAGGATTCAAGATCCTACCCAAATAGGTTTGGGATGCAACTTATTAAATATTGTAGCCCAGGAAGGATACCCTAGTTGATCAAGAAACACATAAAGATGATCAAGAAAAGGATCCAATTTTAGAAGAAGAAGGGCAACAAGTGCAAGATGAAACCTTTGGAGCTCTGAAGACTTAATCATGTTGGGTGTTATTGAAGAACATAAGCTTATTGTGAGAGGGGGGGTGACCAATATAAGAGTACTTTTTACTTTTCTTTCCAAATCAATATTATGCAGTGTATAGATAGTAGTATCAATAGCAGTAATTAAAGCAATGTACAAAACACCACACAATAGAGACACCACAATTTACGTGGTTCACCCAATGTGGGCTACTCCACGAAGAAAATATTTCACTAAAATTTTCTCAATCAACTTCTTGGTAATCCTTCCCGATTACAATGTTTATGGATCTAGATACCATGCATGCTAAAATACAAGAGCTAGCAAGAAGATACCTAGATCCCTCCTACAACAAGGCCTACAAACTAAAATGCATTTATAATAACCTCAAAGGATTCAAGCTCCTACCCAAACAGGTTTGGGATGCAACTTATTAAATAGTGTAGCCCAGGAAGGATACCCTAGTTGATCAAGAAACACATAAATATGATCAAGAAAAGGATCCAATTTTAGAAGAACAAGGGCAACAAGTGCAAGATGAAACCTTTGGAGCTCTGAAGACTTAATCATGTTGGGTGTTGTTTGTTTCAAGTTTTATTCTTATCCTTTTTTGCAACTCAAAATATTTTCTCCTATTTTTGACTTCAATGTCCAATGAATAAGGATTTCTAAGATTCTAATTTTACAAGAAAAAATCCTTAGGAGGCACCAATAATGTGGATCCATGAGAGTTCCCACATAGATAAGTCCTAGAAAATTTGGCTAGACTATCAATTTTGTTAAAACTTTGTTGCTTGAAATACAAGAAAACCTTACCTGTCATCATACATAATTGGTTTTAGACTAAAGGTAGCCTACTAGGCCCAAAATTTTAACTAAGACTGATAGGGAATTAGGTGTGTAATTTAATAAATAATTAGTTATTGTAAGGATTAAGGGCACCGTAATCATTGAATGCGCCCTTATTCGTTCATGTCTTGTAAATATCTATTTATAGGCATCTATTATCAATGGAATACAAGTTTGTTGGATTGTCATATCTTGTATTTTTCTATTGTATCTGCTCCCATATCATTGGTATTAGAGCACTTTACAAATTACAGGCTAGTATCTTCTTACCCTAGGCCAATTTTGGTTCAAACAGGGAATGAGAACGCCTTCATAGATCTGTTTGGGAGAAGTTACATTCATTTCAGACATTTTCATTATAGGCTTCTTTTAAAATTTTTGATTCTATTTTGTGGTTTCGTCTTGCTTCATGGTTTCGCCCCGTGTTTTGCCTAGCAATTTTTGAAAATCACAACCCTTCCTTGGTTCATAATGTTGACTCTCGCAAAGTTGTCTGCTGACCTTGTCGACATATTTGCATGACTTCAACAAATTCAGCAAACTCAAGCTGCTTTCATCACCAGTCTTCAGCAGTTCCAAGCTGACCTTGTTGTTGTTGAAGACAACAATCTCATTGAAGATGATCAAGATTTCACTCTTGATTCCAAAATTGAAGCATTCGTAGCCACACAGATTCAAACCAGGGTCTCTGTGTGAAATACCCAGCGTCTTTCCCTTAGACGATGTGGCTATTGTTGCTTTTGATGCAACTCAGGCCTTCCCAGCCATTGCAGATCCTGGCTCACTCAAAGCTGACGCAGTTGAAGAAAAAGCTACTATCTCTGTCGTTGTCATCATACCTACTGTATGTCAAAATCTACCAGTTCATCCTCAGCCTCTCCATCGTTCAATTCTCGCTCGATGGTTCTGCTCTCGGACACTGGTTACCAATTATCAACCACCCATAAAAGCATTTCTAGCACTTCTGTGCCTTTCACGCCTTGATCTAGCATCTTTGTAGTTTGGGAGTTTTGATTTACCTTTTTTGGCATTCTTTTGCATGCTTCTACTTGACAAATATTCGTTGTTATGCGAGTATCCATTCATAATCTTCTTCATTTCGAACGATAATTTTCATGCTCTTCCGTTGCTCGATCTATATTACTATTAATGGTTGTGCCTATCCTAGCCATCCTCGTGGCCTCCATGTTGGTGTCTTCCTTGGCCACCTCAATGGCCATTACCGATTTGCTCCTAGAACACCGATTATGGTCACGCTTGTTGTTTTCCTGTGTGCTTCCCACCATCATCATCTACATACTCCATTGGTGACTGCGCACACACTCATCGGCCCTCCCCATGGTTGTCCGTGATTCTACCGTGGCCACCAGATCACACCAACCCGATTATGCATTTTTCTAATGTAGCAATTTTTGGATGCATCTTCGTTGTTTTTTGCCAAGGTCGACCCTATTTTCATTAGCTAACCACGAATTGACCACCGCCCTAAGCTCATCACTTTATCGTGCTTTGTTTTCCAGTTTTCACCACCCTCCGACCATGCTTTCACGTTCCTTCGATGATTTTCTGTCAAGCGATCTGGATAGTTTTCTTTGGCCATATTATGCTCCTTCCGATATTTTCCTGCACATACCAACGATGACTCACACCAATCAACCACTTCAACCAATTTTTGACCACCACCCACATCTTTCGGTGACTATCCCACGCAGCGATGGCTTTACATCGCATCCACGGTGCTATTTCCGCCACCAAATATCCATCACTTCTGTGGCCACCACCTTCGGACCGGTGCTCATTTACCTCCACAACGATGGTGCCAACCGCATTTCATCTGAAGACTGTATTCCAATGTCCACATTTGTTGTTACCGATATTTCCGGGCTTTATTCTTCACGTTTTTGATAGCTCACACATTTTTCGACGAGGCCATTATTTCCAGACACGAAAAATTAATCCTAACATAAGATTTTTCAGATCCTCCATTCGTTCTACAATTATCCTATGACAAACATGTATCCGATGAGGAAAATTTATCAAAATCCTAAGGTTCGTGCACCTATTTTCATTTTTCGATGATCGCATTTCATTTTATGGTGCACCCAATCTTTTTCGACAGCCCATTTTCTTTCTGACCTCAAAAATTAAATTTCCTTCTACTATTTTCAAATATTTCGGTTGTCATATTTTTTCCTTCCGATCGGCATCCGCGCGCGAGCTCTTCAAACGATTTCATGGGTTTGTCCCATATCGGCCATATCGCGGCCTTCTTACAATTTATATAGTAAGCTTCCACCATAATAAAATAGCTAGCCTGGGCTGGCTATTTCCTACCCCATCATCATCCATTTCGCCTACGTGCCCAACCCACGTATGACCTATTCTCGTTGTGGCTCCCAACATCTCTTGCCACGTCTACTTCCCAAGCGCGCCCTCTCTGAAATGCGACAGAGAGGCTTCTGTTGTCATGTCATTCTCCTTGTGCCAGCTATGTCTTCATTACCTCGTGTATCTGACGTTCGTCGCTCCAGTCAGCTGCCCCCGTGTTTGGTGCCACTGGGTCAGTCAGTGTCAACAGTCCTCGTCGCACGTCAATCCAACATATTGTCCATCCGTGTCCCACTGTCTACCCCTTATCAGTCTACATCAACAATTTATGTGTCAACCTCTCCGCATTTGATTATTGTGTTCGTTTCGTTCGCATCTGTTGACATCCATGTCAGCATTCGTTCGCATCTGTTGACATCCATGTCAGCATCGTCATGTCGGTCAGGTTAATATCTTGCGCTTTCAACCCTGTAGACGTCATCATCGTCCGTTGGTCACGTTCGCATCGCATGTCCTATTATTGACGTTCGGTGATTTCATATTCTATAACAGTCAATCAGTCCACTCATCGTCCAATCGTCAACATCGTCCATGCTGACATAAGCATTCAGGTTCAGCCCAATCAACGTTTTAGTTGACGTCAGCATTCGCATCGTGTTATGTTGAGTTCCCTGTTCAATCACCCAGTCAGTCCGCACTTCCCATCCATTAATGCAGCGCAAAATTTTTAAATAAATAATCGTTAAATTAAATTAAATTTTTATTTTATTTAATTTAATCATTAAATAATTTTACATTTAATCATTAAATAATTTTTATGGGCGCCTTGGTCATTTTCATTCAATGCACGCCTCTATGCATTCAAAAACAAAATATTTAATGCTGATGAAATTCAATTTTTCTGCTTGGTATGATTTGGCACGTAGTTCGAGGTATATTTCTCCTACTTCAGTTGCTGCTTTCTTCTACCGTTACGAGGGACTCAATTTTCGTTTCCCACCGGCATAGCAGTGTTTACAATCATCAAAGAGTATTTTTGAGCCTAACTCAAATCCAGTGCCAGATTTTGATTTCATGCATCTATGTAAAAAGTTGTCATTTTTCTTTGTAACAGGAGTACATTTTTTGTTGTACCCGATACTCCTGGTTGTTTTCCTTCTTTCTCTTCCACATTTGTATGCATTGGGGACTAATGCTTCTTCAATGTGGAGTAATGATAGAGAATTAGGTGTGTAATTTAATAAATTATTAGTTGTTGTAAGGATTAAAGACATCGTAATCATTGAATGCACCCTTATATGTTCATGTCTTGTAAATGTCTATTTATAGGCATTTGTTATCAATGTAATACAAGTTTGTTGGATTTTCATATCTTTTATTTGTCTGTTGTATCTACTCCCATATCAAATACAAGGAAGTCCAACCACTTCAAAACCTAGAACAAAAGTGGGCAAATATTTTTAAAGGAAATGATGGCCTAAGGTTTTCAAGGTCCCAACCACTAAGAATGAAGTAAAGCAAGAGTTACTAGAGGTGTGAGTCGTTAGATGCAAGAGTGGTCGGTTATGTAAGTGGTCAAAAGTATGAGTGGCTAGAAGTCCTAAACAACAATATCCAAAAAACCTCATAATAGTCCTAGCCAGGTTCCTAGGACCCTGAAAATAAGCATAAGACTGTAGCAAATAGCGACGAAAGAGGAGCGCTCCTAGATAGATTTCTTTCAAAAAATATCATGTGCATCAAAGTCATTGGCCACCTGGACATTTCGTAGCCATATAGAATGGAGTGGTTAGACAAAAACTAGCAACCATTCTTTTGGAACATGTAATAGTATCAATCACTAATGACAAAAGTACTTGTAAATCCCATAGCTAACATAATAATAAGACAATGGTAAGAGATTGAGCATGCTCAAGAGAGTCAAGCTTGCTAAATTTACATGGCTATTGAAGGTAATGATCGATGCTAGATCAAAATAGCTAGTAGTGACAAAGCATGAAAGTGACACCCACTCCTTCCAAACATGTTGATTAAGAATTCACACCAAATAGGGCTAGGCTAGACAAACCTATACTTGCATTAGCTAGGCTAGTATAGAAAATTATAGATAGCATAATTTACCTCTGTATGAGAGACATCAATTTGAGTGTTTATCTTTTATATACTATGCAATTTTGCTCCTCATCTAAATGAATCAACTTGTTGTTTGACCTTTATCATCAATGTGTTATTGAATTCTTTTGTATATGCATGCTTTGTAGTCTCTAGATATTTCTATAAAATATTTGTGGGTGGTCTATTCTATTAGGCCTAAGTTGTTTGGATTATCACTTCAAGCTATTGGAATATTAGGGATGGATAGAATTAATCATTGTGGTTTCACTTTTTTCTGTAAAGGTGTATTAATGGTCTATTATGTTAGGTCATAGATGTGGTTTGGACTATCACTAAAGGATACTGGAGTATTAGAGGGTACGATCTAAGCTTAATTTATATTCTGCAATGCTTTGCTTGGTAACTAGTCTGTTAGGCCTTGTATAGAGTTTTTTGTAGTGTGCTTTGCACAGGATGTGGCAGTGTTGTTAGTCGAATGTTGCCTAACTTTTAAATCCATATTTTTTCTCTTCTCTTTCTAACCCTCCATTTCTCTCTTTAGTATTCTTCCATTTTTTTTGCTTTACAAGGAATCTACCTTCTTTAAAGGTTGGCAGGAAGAAATTCCTAACCATTCAATCTTGGTCACGGTCTAGGGTGCACATCTCACTACTAGGTAGATCACAAAACAAGAAAACATCTTAGGTGGATGCTCATTATTTGGAAGGAGATTGACATTTCTCTACATTTTCTAGTCATCCTTCAATGTGAGAATCTAAGCACCATCCAACTTGTATGCAATCCAATGTTCCATTAATAAATAAAATGCATAAATATACATATGTACTTTCTAATATGGCTTCATGCACATGGGATGCTTGATCCAATGCTTATACCTTCATTAGAGTAGGCAATGTATATTTTGATGAAGGTCATGCCCAATGTCACTTTAGTGCGCTTGTGGAAGCTTCTTGGTGTCAAATAATATCCCTTAATGGGGGATCATAAGTAAGGGTCTCTCAATGTCTATTGTTCAGTGTAAGAGGTGATGTTGGAATATGTAGTGGTTAAGCTTATCTTGAGACCATAGCCAACTTTTGTACTTGTATTGATCAAATATACCCATTGGGCCCGTGTGAACCTTGAAAAAGGTACTTCTATATTTTTTATAATATTTTATTTCTAAAGTTCAATCTCACAACCTTGACCTAAAGGCATGTATTTGGGTATAAATACCCCTTCATATCAACCTTTTTTCCATTGGTTGAAGTGTAATTTCATTTCTATTTTAGTGATATTATTTATTGTCCATAAACACCCCATTATATTATATGTTTTTGTTCTATGTATTCCTCTATTAAGCAATAATATGTAATGTTTGATTTCATTTGTTTCTACAAACTGTTGTGAAATACAACAATCTTGACTTCTCTTCCATATCTAGAGCCTTAGAGGAATGTTCATTGGGGTTGTGGGAGTATCTAATAGTGGTGGTGATGACTATGGTCCAACCTAAGGAGACTCTTGTGCAAAAGGTATTTTTACAATAAGAGGGGGATTCATATGAATCTACCTCAAGGGAAGAGGCATGATAGAGCATCCATTATGGGAAAATTATTGTCGCTAATGTATTCTCTCCTTGGCCCCTCAATCCATATTATGAGGGAATGTTAAGAGTGTAATTTGATTCATGTCCAAGGATGATATTGTATGATGTGATCTTGGATAGGCCTAAGGGCAATTATTGTACAATGTATTTAATTTATTATAATATTTTATTATGTAATCCCTATGGGTCATGGTTAACCTTGTTATGGTTAAACCCACCTTATAACTTGTAATTAACCTTAATCCCTCTTGTTATGTCATATTAGGTTAAACTTATTTATGTAATTATGGTTTTGATATTGGTATAAATACCCCTACCACTCCATCCATTGTATGGAAGTATTGTGTTTCTTATCTACGAAAAATATAGTGATTATTTATGGTGCCTATGGATTATCATTTTATATATATATATATATATATATATATATATATATATATATATATTTTCTCTTTCATACTTTTTATGTTTTTTGTATAATATTTGAGTGGATGGATTGCTTTGTTCGTTTTTAGAAATAGGTGTGAATCCAATAGAACAATATCCAATTAAGGCAATGGATGGATGGGAAGAAATAATCCTTTGATTACAACATCACATATTATAATAAATATTAAACCAACATATTATTTGTTAATTATAATATCACCTAAATCATGTTACAAGGAGAAATATGGGTTCTAGGCTTAAACAATATATTTTGTCATACAATATTAACACATAGGTTTACATGATGTACTATATTATAAATTGTTGACCTTGGTCAATTAGTAATACATTATGTATTTCAACAACAAAGAGTATTTCCTTGCAATATTTTTGGAAGTTTAAAATCATTGATTTGATCCATCTTCTACTACAATATGATGCCCTTGCTTCAACTTTAAGTGTCTCATAACCATACATTTTTTTTTCTTCAGTAGTTTTTACTTATATTTGATTTTATGGCATTTGTCACATTGAAATGCAATTTTTTCAAAGTCCACTTATGGAACCCATTATCTTGATTCAAATTTAATAAAAATAAACTATGGCAATGGTTTGAAATATTCATGGTGTATGCATGGTTTGCTTTTGTTGCCTAGAATTCCCCTAGGCTATTACCAACATTCTTCAAAATATCCTTATTGATAAGTTGATATGAAAGTTTCAAAAGCATAACCCACAACGCAGGACTTTCAAAATTTAATCTATAAAACAAAATATCAAATTATTGATCTTAAATACAAGCTAGTTATTTTCATAAACCATGGGCCAATATCTATTTTTTATCTCAAACTTCTAAGCTATAAAATATTATTAGAAAAAAATATTTCAAAGAAAGAAATCATTAAATAATGTAAACTCAATTATTTCCTTTCTAATATTTTTAAACCTTCAAAAAATCTTAGCTAGTATCTATTAAACTTACATATTAACCCTCTACTTTCAAGAAACATTATATCACGTTTGATCATCTCATCTTTGATAATCACTTTTTATTAATCATATACTATCTAGATAAATATTATCATAGATACATTCTTTCTTTTATTCATGTATCCATATTACATTATGCATGTAGTCTACTTAAATTTTCTAATGTATGTTTAATTTTAAACCTTACGCTAGTGTCAAATTTTGGCTCATCATCTTGTCTTCAACTAAAATATCCTTTCGCTAAGGTTGTCTTTTTATAAATTATTTGTGAGGTCAATAAATAATATATAGACACAAGTTTCATTGTATAGTATACTTGTTGATATTCTGGGTGAATAAGTATGTATGTATTGTTGAATTTTAGTGGCTAAGCTACCACACTATATTAATATCGAATATGTCAAAGTCACTCAAAAGTCTAATATAACACCAACCAAGCCCAAAGAAAGTTGAGCCTTAATAAGTTCTTTATGAACTAATTGTCATTTTCATCTTATTTGTGAATTTATTTTCCTTACCTGTACAAAGTTGGACTTCAAACTCAAGTTACAAATCCTTATTACTATTAATTCATTGTTAAATAATTTGCAGTCAACAAGGTGATATTAAAAGGATATCACAAAAATAACTAACATGTGATAACACTCCTTTTGTATGCCTTGTGTATACCTTGCACCCTTTCCTCATGACAATACTTCTTGCATATCATTTTCTACTTCATCATTATAGGCACTGTCATGATTATGTTAGAATCTAATTCAAGGTCCCAAAATCCACCTTTATAATTGTGGCTGAAATCAAGTATAAGAAAGTTTAGATTAGACAAAACCCCTCTTCCATAAAGTAAATATAATGATATTGTCTATATTTTGCATCAAATTATTGATCCTAATAAAGTTTTAGGTGATCCACCATAGTCACTATAATTGAGGTGATGTTAAGGTGGACACTATCATTCTCGCATACTTAGAATAGTCTAGCAAATCTAATTAAACTTGATGTTTTAGTGGGGGTGAATTATGTGTGCAAGACTCTAAAGATACATGGGATGACCATGTTGCTTAGGCACCTATCATCCCCTAATCTATTGTTGTCATCTTAGAATGTCGTAGCCATCTGTTGTAGTAGCCAAATGTGTCTAATACTTGTGCCTTGCATAAAGCAATAGACAAAAATCCCAAAAGCATGGGATGCAACCCTTAGGATGACCTCCAAGATTTTTCCTAAGGTTGGCTCTTTATCAAATGTGATCTTCAATATTCACCTTCCTAAACTAATCCTAAGCTACTTGCATTCATCAAAGGAAAAGAGGGATAAATAACAAAAAAAAAAATTCTATGCTTCATGTGCCAAGATCAAAGATTCTCTTATGCACCAATGGAATTAATAAGAACATGTGTCATTCATTAATAGCTAAACAGTGAACACTTTTTTAATCTGATAATAGCATTCATGCACAACCATACATGCAATAAATGGGGAAAATGAAATTAGCCATGGATTCATGCACATATACATAATTACATGCAAGGACCAAAATAGGGAGAGATTAGTCACAACTCCTTATATATCATAAAATTTCATTATAGATATGTTAATCCAAAAGGGTTTGAATGCTATTAACAAAATGACTCGAGACTCAATTCCAAACTAATACATAAGAGAAAATAAAAAGAAAATTACACAAGGGACCATATATTAAGCACCAGCAGGTAACTTTTGAATCCTTGCAATAAAGTAGAAACTATTATTTATAGACAAAATTAGGAAACTTTTATTTCCAAAATGGTGCTAAAATTTTAAAAATACCCTATTTCCATCCATTTTAGGGGCCCGTATTCATTCAATTTTTGACGACCTTAAGGTCTCTAGATTTGGGACCATTAATATTGAAATGCTTTAAGCCTCTAGATGTAGAGTCTTTGCTGCTATTGCCAACTACCCTTCCTGGGAATTCCTAGAGACTGATCATGAGGACCCTATGAAATCAATGCTACTAGGATTGAGGTTACTCCCATTGCATATTTTGTTACTACCACTTTTAATGTGCCCATTTCTTTCTTGAACTATCATGCCCAAGCAGTGTCGATAGGTAGATTTGAATCCCTTTGAAATTGCCACTTTTATGAGTTCAACTCTTTTATTTGGAAGGTTGTGTATAGATGTTACCTACATTAAAGCCTTAGAGGTTTCTTGTTATGGAATCTAGATGATAAAATTTTACTGGCTATTACTATCACTTCTTCAACCTTGAGTTTTGCCAAGTCAAATTATCTTTCACTAGATTGATTGGCAAAACTTCTCCATGTCTCCTAGTCTATGAACTTCCTTTTGGGTCTTTAATTGAGACTTTTCCTAATGAACCTTCATGTACAGTTACATCTACTATGTGCCCAATATGGATAGTTGATCTTGCCCAACTACCCCTTCCTAGATCACCAAAGTACTTGCCACATGTCTCAAGCTTGGCCAATAGTAGAGTTTTTTGTTTGACAACTTCTTCATCAATCCTTTGAAGTAGTATGGGCCATTGATTTGAAATCAAAAGTTTGATTCCTTATTGATGGTGATGCTACATGATTATCGCTTGTTAGTAAGATTAGGTAGATTGTAACAACACAAGTCTAACTCACCTGGTTGTCCAACCCAATCTTGCTCACTAGATTTACAAAGAGAAAATTTTAGCTGGATTCAGGTCTAGGCAAGACATAATATGAAAATTTTGATGTGTTCAACCTGAAATCACCCTACGAGGCATAGAAATCCTAATCTCGAAAATACTAACCATTACAGACGGTCTGCCAAGGTAGACAAGATTGGCCAGATCCTGTAAAAATATGTCTTTTTGTGAACCTATCTTCTCCTTCCATGATATCTTAGGTACACGATTGGGGTTATCCTCTAGGGTCCATAACACGTAGAGGATGAATGCATAATTCCCCGTCCCTTAGCATAGAGGACTTAGGTTCTCATTACTTAATTTTTATTCAAAATTAGATACATGCAAGGGATTAGCGTAGATATGTCTTATGCCTAGTTGAGAGTCCAACTTCAGTTGGATTCAACTAGGTCCCACTAATACAATAGCTCAGGTCCTAGTATCTCTTGTCATGGTACAATTAACAAAGATTCATCCCATACCAACTCTTCGTTGAGTCTACTAGCACTGGTGTCTAGCTATCTCCTAGCACTAGTATCCTACTAGTTATCTCCTAATCATACGATGAGCAAGGGACCCATCACCGTACTACTCATTTAGTGGCCTAGAGGTGACGTCCCATACCACCCCTTGTTACCTTCTCATCTTGACCTTGCTCATCAAGAGTACAGATGCTCTCGAACCAGTGATTACCCTCCTCGTAAGCACCGACATTGTATGTTAATATTTCTTCATCCTCCGTGATGAATAAATTATCATCCTCTCTCGATAAAAAGATTTAAGATATTGTAAGGTTTATTGGTTCTATAGGGAGGCTTCTACTTTTCATCATTTCTTTTTCTTCAATTTATTAAATAATCATATTATTAAAATATAAAGACGTATCCGCTCATGTAGAGGAGTTGGAGAACAAGTGGGTAGTTAAAACTTTCCAGTTATCAAGAGGCCCAGGTTCAAATCTCTCCCCTCACATGTTACGAATATGTTGTATATAAAAGGTTCCTCATCAATATATATATATATATATATATATATATATATATATATATCTTCTTTAATAAATGAAAGATCATCTATAATAACTATTTAATTCTAATAAACATTTTACCATAATATAAAGACATTAAATAAAGCATCATATTTATTTCTATGTAATCCATATAATATAAAGTCATTCCCCTTTTTAATTAATACATAAATGGCTATCCTTTTTCAATGTGTAACATTCAAAACTTGAAACAATACTAACTTACTCGTATATAAAAGATATGTTAAGGGAATCTTCCATATTTAATTCAAATATAAATATTAAACAAATGATAACTTTCAAATAACGCATCCATTACATAAATCATAACACGCAGGTAAAGACTTCTCTTCAATGCGAATTTTAGAAAACAATATTACAATCAACGCGTGATATGACTTTAGTTTAGGGTATATAAGAAAAGACCTAAAGGCTTTTTTTTTTTTTTAAATTATCTGTTTTTTTAATTATTCAATGCTGATGAGGGTCCTTTTGGAGATATCCAACTATTGCATAAAGAGAAGTGTTGTTCAAACCGTAGCGAAATTTATACATTTAATTTCCAACACCTATACTACGGCTTACATAGCGGACACCACAACAGAGGAAATGGTTTTGCAATGGTTGTGTTGATCTAGGCCGACGAAAATCCAACATATATACAATTATTTAGCTAATTTATGAAAACCCAACAAACGAAGAGGCACCAACATTGCTACTAGTATGTTTCAACATAAGTATATATATATTTTAAAGTCAACGATCTGATGGAAGAGTATCAATAAGTTAATTAATCTTAATATGGTCTAATTTTTCATAAGTTTTTAGTTATATCCCATGGTGGTCTAATTTTTTAATAAGTTTTTAGTTATATCACATGGTTTTGTTGACACATTTATCAATTCGACGACACTCATAGGAAAGTTAGAGAATATTTTATAAAATTACAATGAAATGAAATGGAAGATTTTAATTACTCAAATCATATCATATGATCTTTAATATCTTTGAGAAGGTTGTTCCTTCTCTTGTCGACTTAGGTTAGCAATTCCTCAATTTTTTTTTATAGGTTAGCAATTCCCCAACTTTTTTTATTTATTCAAATAACTCTGTCATAGACCCGTTTCCAAGTGTTTCTTTTTATTTGCCCCTGTCTCTACTGCCCCTGTCTTGCATAAAGTACATATCCTTTCTTCCCATTGTTCTTTGGGTGTTGTCCATCTCCCTGTCTCACATCTAAGCCTATGAGAGCTAGTCCTTAACTGAGCAATGAGGATTTTTTCCTTCCACTTGATTTCAGCGCTTATATATGTTTTTTCTTTGTGATCATATGTTGGGTTAAACTTTGCAATATAATATTGTCTTTTCTTGCTTGCATTTTTTCACATTCCACTTCTAAACTTTTCATTCACATAGCTTTTGATTTCTTTGTTGAAATTTGGGCATTCATTTATGTTGATTTCTCAACGTTTCATCCATGTGTTCTTCCGCCTATGCAACTCTTCGTCCTTAGCTGCCCTTGGCCATCTGTCGTTTTTCATGTTTTCTATTTTTTCAAGTAACATAACAGCTTGGTCATAGCACTTGCTTCTAAAGGAAACATTCCGGTTCAACTAGAATAATTTCATAAGGGGTTGTGGCCTTAATTTTGAGAAAATTTGTGATTAAATATTTTTGAATCCTTTCTATTTGCCTCAATTTTGCCTTTGTTGTGCCACTAGCCCACACCTCACAACCATACAACAAAACCGGTGTAACAAGCAGGCCAAATAAAACCCTGGTGGTCTTCCAGTCCCACAACTCGACATTCCTACATCTATTTTGAAGTGCATACAGTGCTCTCCAACCGCTTTGAGTTCTTTTCATCCTACATGTATTCCAATTGAGTTTGTCATGAAAGTCTATGCCCAGGTATTTGTATTCTACTACTACCTCAACTAGTTCTCCTGCAAATTGAAATTTGAGCTGTTGCTTCTTCTTTTTTGTTGAAAAAATCATGATTTTTGTTTTGCTTGTGTCTACCTACATCCCAACTTCCTTACAAAAGAGTTCTAGAGCTCGAAGGTGATCTCCTAAATCTTTGGTTGTTTTGGCCACAAGAATTACATCGTCTGCATACATGAGGAGTTTTACCACATATTTGGCTAAGTGCACACCCTCTCCCCCAAATTTATTTATCCATTCTTTTAACTTGTCAGTGTACAACCCAAACAAGGTAGGAGATAGAGGGCAACCTTGTTTGACACCTATGTCACTACTAAAAAATTCAGATAACCCTTCATGTATTCTGATTCTAGCTTTTACATGCTCATATAATTTGTGAATTGCTGCCCTGTAGTGAATTGGAACCTCTAGCTCTTCCATTCTGCTCCATAATTTTTTCCTTGGCACTATGTCAAATGCCTTTTTGAAGTCTACAAAACAACAGAAAGCCTCCTCTTTTTTGTCCCATATTTTTTCCACTATGTGTCTGAGTGTGATACAATGATCAATAGTTGAGTGCTTGGGCCTAAAACCTGTTTGTCCCTTTACTCTCTTTCCCTTTTCTTCCGCCCATATACTGATCCTACGCTCTATCATACTCCCAAACAACTTTGCAAAGAGAGGGTTGATCATGATAGTTCGATAGTTTGAGGGATTATTTACATCTCCACTTCTAAACAAATGAATGGTCAAGCTAGTTGTCCACTCGGTAGGGAAACCATTTTGTATGACCTCATTAAAAAAAAAATTGTTCTACAGTGACAGAATATCTTCCCCCATTTTATATGCTCTGCTTGAAGATTGTCTATGTCACGGGCTTTATTAGTTGCTAACTTTTTTATCCCTTGAATAATGTCTTAATTTGTAAAAAGTTCTTTCTTGACAGTGATAATAGGGGGTGTCTCATTCTGGTTACTACGCTGATACAATTGTTTTGAATACTCCAACCACTGATTAACTGTTATGTTATTTTCAGCTTGCATCATTTTTATGCTTAGCTCCTTCCAAAAAAATTTTGGTTCATACTTCCTTAAATAAATCAGTTCTTTCCTCCTTGTTCTAGTGTATTTTTCTTTTTTACTCTTACCAGTTTCTCATATACTTTTTTGTTTTCTCTTGTTTTATCCGTTGGTTCTTTCAATGTTTAGAGTATAATTTAATCGCCATCTTCCGCACCCAGCACACAACTGGTGATAATGGACTCCGGTATTAGCCTAACTAAAACAATAACACAGCAAACCTATACCACAAAGCTGAGTCAAATATTCCCTTGAAAGTTGGTGATTAATCATACGCTAAGTAAGGTCATCCCCTATGAATCCTAAGACCTCACGGCAAAGCCAATTTAATAGAAAACAACTATATTTAATATATTGCAATTTATTACGTGGTTCTACTGCCTATATATTTGAACATTTATCACCGTCTCAACATATTGAATAGAAGGAGAGTAATACATCAAGTTAAGTTTAGCTTCCTACCATGGTATATAACATTAAAGCATGTCAAAACTACGCTCATTCCAAAAAAAATCTTTTAAAAAGAAGGTGAACATATAACTGAATAAAACATTGCCACTATTATATGTGATGGCCCACGAAACATTTGAGTCACAAAATTAAGGGTAACTCTTCTCATGTTTAACATACTCAATTCTTACTCCTACTTGAGCTACAAAGGTCTGCTGCAGACTGGGCTTACCCAAAAATTGGGTAGAAAAAAAACAACAGGTAGCATAACTCGTTAAGTGTGATTTATAATTCCAACTCATTTCTAGTTGGTAGCATCAATAAATTAATTTAACTTCTCAATATTCAACAATATTGATATAAAATTACAATATTTCTTCAACGAATATCAATCATCCATTGTAACAAAATATCATTCCTCTACTTAAGTTGATTATCAGCATCCACTTCAGTTGACTATCTACTCACATATATCTCGTTCTTACCGGAATGTTAACACTAAAAACATAACATATTCCGGACTTATAAAGATTATACTGTCAAAGGTGCTAACACCTAATTTACCAATCCAACTTACACCCCAAGCATCCAGCAGGTGGAGGTAGGCTTCGAAAGGCCAAAGGATCATATTTTTTCATACACGTTCAACGAATTTTTGAAAGCAAAAGATTATTTTTAATACTTTTACTATAATATATATTTATATATTATTTATTTATTTTATTTTTTATATTTATATTTATATATTTTTCATTCTTTTATATTTTAATTAAATAATAAATTATTATCAAAATAATAAGTTAAACCCGCATTTTTGTAGGTGAGTTGAAGAGGGTAGGGCAATCCTTCAAGGGAGGTCCCTCATTTGAATCTCCACCCTACCAAACGCACATTGGGTACCCAAAATTCAGTTGATAATGTTTGTGCGATCGGGTTGGGTGTGACTCTCGGGTGATTTTGACGGTGTACAACTCCCTAGTTGTGGTTTCTCAGACCAAGGCGGCCTGCAAGGGGTTTTTCGCTAAATTAAAAAATAAAATAAAGAAATATTTATTTTTCCACAGGCAGCAACTAAGTTGTTTATAATTCAATCGACTAAAATGCAGTTATATGGATGCAACTACATGAATGCAATTTGTGAGCTTCCATATACTCACGGATCGTGGTTTTTCACACTGTTAGTTGTGGAGCCTAATTAATTTAGAGGTCTTGTTTTCAACCGCACTTGGACCCACTCCGCGAAGGAGGGGGGTGTAGGGGGGACATCAACCCCCTTACTAATGTCGTCGGATTTTTTCCTCTATGTAAATTTGGACCATTTGTTATTAGGCCATAGATCGGACGGTAGATTTTAGGCAAGTTTTTACCCTAAAATTGTAATGCATTTTTATAAGAGAATGTTGTGTGGCGGTTGATTGTAATGTTCGGTGCATGGCTGTGTAGAGAAGGGTTTTTTGGATGGAATAAAAAGCCTGGTTGTTTTCTCCGTGGAGTAGCACATATTGGGTGAACCATGTTAAATATGTGTCTCTTGTGTATTGCATTATTCTTTTGTGTTTTATTTCCGCATTTAATTATTGATTGTGTTTTGTTATTTAATCCTAACAACTGGTATTAGAGCTTAGGGTTTGAAAAATACACTTAAAAGGAGAGTTTTTAGTTCGAGTAGGAGCAATGACAAAAGAAGGCAAATTTAGGGTTGAGAAGTTTAATGGCCAAAATTACCAACTATGAAAGATGCAAATGGAGGATTATCTTTATCAGAAAGATCTTTACCTACCATTAGGCGAAATAGCAAAGAAGCCGACGATGAAAACAAACGAAGAATGACAAGTTCTAGATAGAAAGGCACTATAAACAATATGGATGTGCCTGGCATCGTCGATGGCCTTCAAAATTTCAAAGGAAACGACAATGGAGGGTTTAATAAAGACATTGGCTAAACTGTATGAAAAACCCTCAGCTTCGAACAAAGTATTTCTCATGAAACATTTATTTAATATGTAGATGTCAGAAGGTGGGTTTGTTACTGATCATTTAAATGAGTTTAACATGGTTACCAATCAGTTAAGTTTTGTCGGAGTAAACTTTTATGATGAGGTTAGGGCTCTCTTGATTTTGTGCTCATTGCCAGAAAGTTGGAATGGCTTGGTAATGGTTGTGAGTAATTTTCTCTAGTTCAAATACTTTAAATTTTGATGATGTTATTGTGTTATCCTTAACGAGGAAATACGATGAAAAAATACAGGTGAAACATCATGTAATGCTTTGACTATGAAGAACAAGAGGAGACAAAGGGAGAGAGGAAAAAGCCCAGGGAATCATGGAAAATCAAAGAAAGGCATGTCCAAATCCAAAGGGAAGCAGTTGGAATGCTGGTATTGCGGGAAGAAAGGAAACCTGAAAAGAGATTGTTGGACTAGAAAATAAAAACATGAAGAAAAACAGGGTAATTAAGAAGCAAATGTAGCAGGTGATGTATTGCAAGATTCCTAATTTAAGAAGAAATCTAATTTCTACATGGCAGTTGGACTGTGAAGGGTGTATAGTTACATTCTCAGCAAATTTGTGGAAGGTTGCTCAAGGATTATTGTTATTAGCAAAAGGAAATAAGGAATGTATGTTATATGTATGTACTGGTAATACTGATCTTTCTATTACTTTAGCTTCTATAGGATAAGATACAACTTTGTGGCATCATAGGCTTGGGCACATGAGTTAGAAGGGGATGCAGATTCTCCACTCAAGAAATTTGTTGCCAGGTTTGAAACAGGTTGATTTAGACTTTTGTGAGCACTATGTTTATGGAAAACATAAAAGATTCATATTTCTTAGAGTTGGAAAAGAAAAGAAGAGTGAAAAGCTAGAGCTTATACATACAGATGTATGGGAACCAGCTCAGGTATCATCTCTTGGTGGCTCTTATTATTATGTTACATTTATTGATGTTGCAACTAAAAACACTTGGGTTTATTGTATTTGAAATAAATCGAATGTCTTTGATACCTTTAAGAAATTGAAAGCTTTGGTTGAGAATGAAATGGGAAATAAGCTAAAGTGTCTCAGATCTGATAATGGAGGTGAGCAGCAAAGAGTATGACAATATTTGTTCATACCATGGGATTCGTAGAGTGACGATGGTTCCAGGAACTCCACAAAAAAATGGTGTGTCAAAAAGGATAAATAAGACTATCATGGAACGTGCTAGGTGTATGAGATTACATGCAAGATTGCTCTTACAGTTTTTGGCAGGTGTGGATACCGCAGTTTATTTAATAAACAAAAGGCCTTCAAGTTTCCTAGATGGTGGGATTCTAGAAGAGACATGGATAGTTAACTACTCATTTCTGAAGACTTTCGGTTGTGAAGCATTCATGCATATTAGTAAAGAAAATAGAACTAAACTTGAGGTAAAATCCAAGAAGTGTTTTTCATTGGATATGGAGTTAATGATTTTGGTTATCGCTTTTGGGATTATGCAAATCACAAAATTATTAGGAGTAGAGATGTAATATTCAATGAGAATGTCATGTATAAGGATAAGTTGCAGGAAAAGAAACAAAAAAAACAAACTCATAATACACAACACTTGATGAAATTGAAACTCCAAAAGTGCTAGAAAATCAACAACAGCAACAAGCACCTCAAACTCCTTTTGTTAGAAAATATACCAGGATAAGTATAACTCCTATACGTTACTCTAGTTCATTATATTATGTATTATTGTTTGACTCTGGTGAACTAGAAACATATGAAGAAGCGATGTAGGTAAATACTAAGAAGAAGTGGGAGCAAGGCATGAAAAAGGAGATAGACTCCTTGATAAATAATCAGACTTGGGATCTGATTCAATTGCTTGTAGGAAAAAGAGCATTGCAGAATAAATGGGTTTACAAGGCAAAATAAGATGGAGGTAAAAAGAGGTATAATGCTAGACTTGTTGTAAAGGGGTTTACACAGAAGAAAGGTATTGATTATAATGAAATCTTTTCTTTTATTGTTAAAATGACTTCAATTAGAACTGTTTAAGCTTAGTGGATGTAGAGGATCTACATCTTGAACAGTTAGATGTAAAAACAACTTTTCTCCATGGGGATTTGGAAGAAGATATTTATATGCAGCAACCATAAGGGTATGAGGTCAAAGGAAAGAAGGAACTAGTATGCAGGTTGAAAAAAGAGCTTGTATGGCCTGAAGCAAGCTCCAAGGTAGTGGTTTATCAAATTTAACAGGATTATGTTAGATCAAGGTTATAGTAGATGTTATTCTGACCATTGTATTTATTTTAAGAGACTGGATAATGGTAACTATATTATCATGTTATTGTATGTAGATGACATGTTTGTTGCAGGGTCTAACATGTAAGATATAATTGTGCTTAAACAAAAATTGGCAGATTCATTTGCAATGAAGGATGGGTGCTGCAAAGCAAATCCTTGGAATGAGAATAACAAAAGATAGGATAAATCACAAATTAACAGTGTTTCAGAGTGAGTACATTGAGAAGATGTTGGAAAGATTTAGTATGCAAGATGCAAAACCTGTTAGCACACGTTTGGCCAATCATTTTAAACTGACCAAAGAGATGTGTCCTAAGACACAAGAGGAGATAAACTACATGTCAAAGGTTCCTTATTCATCAATAGTTGGCAGTTTGATGTATGCAATGGTGTGCACAAGGCCAGATATATCACATGCAGTGGGAGTTGTGAGCAGGTTTATGAGCAACCCAAGAAGAAGGTATTGGGAGGTAGTGAAGTGGATTCTTGAGTATTTGAGAGGTATTGTCACTCAAGCATTATGTTTTGGAGGTTCTAATACTTCTTTACAAGGATATGTCAATTCAGACATGGTATGTGATATAGACAACATGTGGAGTGCCACAGGGTATGTTTTTACTATAGGTGGAACTGTAGTAAGCTAAATTTCAAAATTATAGAAGGTTGTTGCACTGTCAACAACAGATTCAGAGTATGTTGCAGTTACAGAGGCTAGTAAGGATATGATTTGGTTACAAAGGTTTATAGAGGAGTTGGGAAAGATGCAAGAGAATAACATATTATACAGTGATAATCAAAGTGCCATTCATCTTGCAAAAAATTCAGTTTTTCATTCCAAGACTAAACACATACATACCAAGTACCATTTCATATGCTCAGTGTTGGAAGATGAATAGTTAAAATTGGAGAAGATACACACTAGCCATAATCCTACATATATATTCACAAAGGTCGTAACCAAGGAGAAACTGAGTTCTTGCTCAGTTTTATTTGGTCTTCAAGCATGATAGTAAATGGTGAGAAAATTTCCAGGTCCAAATTTGAAACATAGTCCAGCAAGTGCAGTAGCGGTGGAGAGATTGTGAACAGTCTCCAAGTGGGAGATTGTTGGTTGTGGAGCCTGATTAATTTAGAGGCCCTGTTTTCAGCTGCACTTGGACCCACTCCGTGAAGGAGGGGGTGTAGGGGGCATCAGCACCCCCTATTAATGTTGCCATGGGGGGTCCAAGGGGCGGTGACCATTTTTTATTAGGTCACAAATCAAATGGTAGATTTTAGTTGAGTTTTTTACCCTAAAATTGTAATGCACTTTTACAAGAGGATGTTGTACGATAGTTGATTGTAATGTTCGATGCACGGCTGTGTAGAGAAGGGTTTTTTAGAGGGAATAAAAGGTCTGGTTATTTTCTTCGTGGAGTAGCCCATATTGGGTGAACCGCGTTAAATTTGTCTCTTGTGTATTGCATTATTCTTCTGTGTTTTATTTTTCCATTAAATTATTGCTCGTGTTTTGTTATTTAATCCTAACACACACCTTTATCATAACCCTTCATACCTTTCATACCTCTCGCAGACTATCCCTTTCTGTCCGCCTAAAGGAGAGTTCATGATTCACCCATAGTTGCTCTTATTCTACCTACTCAAAAGTGAGTACCTAGTATTGCAACCATAAATCCATCAACAATACCATATCCTAGAAACAAAAACTAATATCAATTATCAATAATTAATAGATGTTTTGATGGATTTGTTACACATATATAGAGGAAATTATTCTACTACATTTTTGACCAAATGATAAAGAGATAACTGAAGTAGCAATCATGCAAATTTTAAAATGTCGTAATTGAACAATTTGTAGAGTTTTTACATGTTGGACAATTTAGGAGCCCTCTCTATTTTTTGTGGTCATTGGATTCTTCCCTTTCCAATCTTCCATTGTTGGTGTCCTTTAAACATAGTAGGAGATGGAATCCATGTGGGTAGCCACCATGATCCCAAATAGATATGAAATATAATTAGGTCTACAAGATCATTTGTATGGGGAGATGTGAATCCATGTCCGCTATCTTTTTTGCACTTCAACCAATGGTGGAGCCAATTTTAGTTATCACTGAAAAGGTTCATGTGCTCCATCCAATGGTGGGACCTCATTTAGCTATCATTGAAAGGGCTATCGTGGATGGCATAGGTTTTCGATTATTAGAATTGAACGGTCAACATGAATTTATAGCTCAAAGATCTCCATATTCACTTCAAATCTCTAAGAGCCATAAAATCTTATTTCTACCCAAGATCATCAATCTATATTCTTTGGTCAGGATCTTTGGTGGGATATTCTTCTTACTTTCTTGTGTGTTGACCATGTGGTGGCCATAGGCCTTATGCTTTAGCCTCCAATGAATATTTACACTAACAACCTCTTTGGTAACTTTATGAAATAGTGCAATCTATCAAATGGAAAATCAATGGCTCAGATTGCTCTAGGAATCCCCCTTTGTTTAAGTAAGCTTTTAGGGGTCAACGCTTATCATAGATTTGGAAAATTGATGGTATGCTCTTCTTGAATCTTAGATTCTATCATCAGTCCAAACTAACCAATGGTGTGCATGGCTTCAAAAAACTTCTACAACCTTACTCCTTTCGAATCAACACTAGTCAAGGCTTGGAAGGATTGGATGGTCTACCTTCCAAGGTAGGATTTTTTGGGTGTAGTGAATTTTCACTATAGCTTTGGAAACCCACAAGTTATCTTCTACTTATAGAAGATAAAGAACCTATAAAATAATGGCCTTATTTATTGGGCATGGAGTCAAAGAAGGCAAGGATGAGAGATTTAAATAGCTAAGATAAAGGAAAAAGGAAAATGTAGGATCACCATGATGACACTTTGTCTCTAGGTGATAACTTTATTTTCAATTTTGCTCAAGAATCTATAGGAAAAAATGAAGGTGAGGTGATCCTTTTATATATTTTTCCCCTCAAGAAGAGGTGCACCCACTCACATTAAATTTACCTTATGTGAATTCATGTCTTCTCTATCCACCATCCTTATCTTGGACTCACTTGACTTGAATTGATCTTCTCTCTGGCATATGTGACATGAGAAAATTGTCATTCTCTTTCTAAGTATTAGATTCACACCATGTGAAGTGACTCATTCTATGTGCTAGGTAGAGGAAAAATATGTCACCATATTTTACATTGAATTTGTGCTATGCAACTCAAGCAACCATCTTTTCATGAATAATATGGCCTACATCATCATATCATTGATCGTTGATCACTTGATTAGACAACCCATAATATTTTGGAAGGTTGTTGACTTTTTTGACTTTAGTTATTTGTGTCACCTATTAATTTGATTTAATTAGACAATTCATGTTATCTCAACCTTAGACTTCCTTTCAATGGCTCCTAACAGAGCACGATCTTGCCATATATCTCTTATTAATTTTTTGATATGATGACTACCATTATAAGCAGAAGTAATTCTAATTATGAGGTCATTTATTTTTTATTGCTCACCTTTTCAATGGTGAATGTTGCTCCTTCTTAGCTCTCTAGTTTTGAGACATTCTTCCATTTTCAAACTAAGGCATCTCTTGCTACACAAATCAATTAAACATAAAATATCTTCTTTTTTTGTACATAACCTAGGTAGGGTCAAACCTTAACCCATGCCTATTGGATCAAAATTCCTATTGAAATTTGTATCCTAATTTTTGGCTACCCATCGATCCATATGGCCATGCAAAATAGATAAATGCACTTTTGTCAACTAACAACTCATTCAAATTGCTCCTCTTCAACCACGAAATTCCAGTTGATGCTTAGTGCAATAGATAAGTGTTCAATGTGATGCATGTGGAGTGGATCTAATGGAATCTTTATCTTGGTCCCATATCAAGTTCTTAGGATCATGAGTGTCTAATGCAAATTTGGATAGCCCCCTAATTTAGCAATGAAGTCCTTAGATAAGCAAATGACAAATAAAGTTGGGATCTTGATCACCATTATATCTTGAGATGCTATGAGATTTGGGTAGGCATATAATACAAGCAGGATATTTTTAGCTACCCCCAAGATTTGAACTAAGCTCTTGTCCAATTGTATCACCCTTTTATTAATAGGCTAATAAGCTAGTCCTAATGCATCTACCACCCCTCTTGGCATAACTAAAGTACTTGACCCAAAATCTATCATACAATTGTGGATTAGCTTATCTTCGTGGATCAAGGTCAAGTAAAAGGACATAGGCTTAGCTCGGCTCACCTATGGACCAAATATTTGCAAGAAAACTGGTATTTTTTTCTTATCCTAGTCCTTCTCTTCCTCTAGGGATTTCTTCAGGTGCTCCTTCTATTCAAAAATGGATAAGGCATCCTATAGAGACAAGGCCATAGTAAAAAATTTCACATGATCCACCATGTTAAAAGTTCGAGTGGGATGGATCTTTTGAGTGGTGTTTGATAGTCGTTAAGGTGTGGGTATCTCTATAGCCATTTGAAGAATCTTAGGAGGTTCTAAAATGAGCATATGCTACTTTAAAAATTTGAGGATGTTACATTTAGTGGCCACCAAGAGCTTTGGAACATTTTGATTTGGTGGTACTACGATATAAATGCCCTTTTTGGAGTGGTTGGTCTGCTTTGGATGTTGGGGGCTATTTGATTTTCCTTTTCCTTATCTCCTATTACCTTCTACTTAGTCTGTGTCATATAGTCCAATTGGACTTATGGATTGTTAGATGTCAAAGTACCCACCCCATGAGATACGAAATATACCTCCTCCTCGTTCCATGTAACTAGAATTTTCTCAGGATGAGCAAAGCTTAAATTAGTGAGGGATGGGGTAGGGAAGGTTGGTTTTGTGCTTGTGTTTTTACCCCTAAATGAGAGATATATGCCTATATAGGCACTATTTTTATTTAGAACTGCTATGGACTTATGAGAGATTCCTCCAAAATAAGTATTGGGAGGGTAGACATTCAGGTACAAATAGTACCATGTGGTATAGTCCACATAATTATTTTCCATGGGGGCTATATCTCTAGTGAAGCTAAAAAAAATATGTTGTAGTGAGGTTGGAACAAGCACTATTTGTTGATCATGGCTCTATGCTCGGTTAACATCCTTATTAGCCTAGAATTGGGACCTCAAGATTATTTTGATATTTAAACCTTTGGTGTTTTGTTGTCTCTTGAGGACTAGGACTTCATTAACGATCATCCTTGAAAAACTTTTCATTTTGTCCAACTCGAAGGAGGAGTAGGGGCTAGTAGAAAAATGTTCAATATAAGGAAAGAAGTTGGTACTATGATTGAGTTCACGATTGGAGTAGTCTAAAAGGTTGTATATTACACAACTAGAGGAGGCTAATATGGAGGTCAAATTCTTGGAAAGAGGAGCATAGGCGGTATAGGAGCCAACCTTTCTATCTAAATCATATTATTCTTAACCGTAATAGATATCCCATAGGTCAATGGTAATGAATTTCCTTCCCTAAACTTAACAATCATGGCAATTTCATAGTTGAGAGACTTCAAGTAATATTTAATATCATACCTAGGGGAGGTTGAATTTTATTTGAAATCCTATGCCAAGTTTTATAAATTCATGTATTGAAGTCATTCATTTTCTCCATGGATTCTCTTTTGATGATTGTTAGTTGCTAAAGGAGAGATACTCCATCAACATTTTCCCCAAATATATCTACCAACAAGTCAACAAGTTGGTCTCAACTCCTAATTGAATGTTAAGGAAGGCTTATGCATCATTCTATGGCATTTTTTATAAAGGAGTCCACCAATAATATTAGAGGTACATTTTTCTCTTCGATATTGTGTGGTACACATAGGCTAACCATGTGGTGTAGGTGCTCTATGGGCTTGGTAGAATCATATTTGGTGAAATAGAGCAATGACTTGAGAATTGAAGCTAGGATTGGGTTTCATGTAGTAGGAGGAATAGGTGAAACTAGTGGATCTTCATCATTCCATGTTGGGCATCTTCTTGGAGATTAATTTTACTCCACCATGTTTTTACATGTGGCTCTTCTTCTTCTCTTAAGAATTGGGTTGAGGAGCTATGTCGATGCTTGATAATTTATAACTATAAAGGACCTAGTGGTAGGTCTTGCACTCATAATTTTTTGGGTCCTTCATTATTAGTAGAATATTTTGATAAATACTTTATGCTTCAATAAGTAGAAGAAATATAGACCTTCATAAAAATCTCAAAATACTAGTCTCTTATAAATGGGATGAATTAATTTCATTGGTCCCACTAGGTGTGCCATTTATTATTAGTATCTCATAATGTCATGATCATCTATTGCAATGGTCAGATGCACCCTACATGCACTTCGTATAAAATGAAATAGCCAGAATTCTAGAGAGCATGGGATATGACTCTAATGACAACCTCTAGGGTTTTTTACTAGGTCAACTCTTTATCAGATGTGATCTTCAATGCCCATATTCCTAAATTACTCCTAAGCTACTTGTATTTTTTAAAGGAAAAGGAATAAGAGATATAACAAAATAATAGAAGTCATATGCTATGGTAGGTGATACACCAAGATTGAATATTCTCTTACGCACTAGTGGAATCAATAAGCAACTTTGAACTGTTAGTTAACAACTATAAGGTAAACACTTTCTTGTTCTAGCATAAGCATTCATGAACACAAAATATACATAAGAAAAAGGAAAAAGAGAGAAGTAGTTAAAACCTTACATGTATACATACATATCTATCTATCTATATACCTTATATATCATAAAAATTCTTATATATATACTAGGCCAAGAGGGCTCAAATGCCATTAAAAAAATGATTGAAGGCTTGAGTTCAAATTGATACATAAGAGAAAATGAAAAGAAAATTATACAAGGGGTCAAATATTAGGAACTTATTAAGCAATTTTCCAATCCTTTACAATGAAGAGGAAACTATTATTTATATAACAAATTGGAAACAAGTTCCCTCTCAAAATATGTCAAAATTTCAAAATACCTCTTTGAATTCATGTCAGGGATCCATCTATATTAATTTTTGGTAGAGTCAAGGTCTCTAGATCTAGATCCATTAATGCTAAAGGATTTTGGGCCTTTAGATATAGAGACTCTATTGCTTTTGCCAACTACCCTTCCTAGGTATTCCTAGAGATTGATCATAGGGACCCTCTACAATCAATGCTACAAGGATCAAGGTTGATCCCATTATGGATTTTTTTATTACTACTTTAATGTGCCAACTGCTTCCCTTGACTATCATGCCTAATTCATGTCGATAAGTGGATTTGGATCCCTTTGCAATTGCTACCTTTATGAATTAAATTGATTTCTCTATGAGGATGTGCATAGATGTCACCCGCATTAAATCCTTGAAGGTTTATTATTATAGAATCTGAAAGATAAAATTTTACTGACTACTTCTATCACTTCTTCAACCTTGAGTTCTGCAAGGTCGAATTATCTTTTGCTAGATTGGTTGGTAGAACTTCTCTAGATCTAGTCTACAAACTTCCTTTTGGGCCTTTGATTGAGACTTCCCCTTTGGAAACTCTATGTGCTATTGGATCTAATTTATGCCTAATATGGATGGTTGATCTTCCTTGGCTACCTCTTTTGCATATCATTGGAGTACTCCCCACGTGTCTCAAGCCTAGCTAATAGTGAAGTTTCTCTTTTGATAATTTTTTCATCAGTCCTCCAAAGTAGCGTGGGTCATTGATCTAAAATTAGACAATCCGTGGAAATTTACTTTACCAATATCCATTAGAGTCTTCTTGAAGTAGTGTGGTTCATTGATTTTGGATTAGACGGTCCATAGAGTTTTGGTTCATCAATCTTAATTAGAGCCTCCTTGAAACAACGTGGTTTGTTGATCTAGCATTGAATTATCCGTGAAGTTCTAGTTTGCTAACTTCTATCAAAGCTTCCTTAAAATAACATGGGTTATTAATCTTGAATATAATGGCCTACAAAACTCTACTTCATCAATCTTCATCAGAGCCTCCTTAAAATGCCATAGGTTGTCAATTTGAAATTGAACCGTTTGTGGAGCTTTGTGTTCCTAATCTTTTATTGGACCCTTATGAAATAGCAAGATATTGATATATGAATGAACGGTTCATGGAACTTTACTTCATTATTTTTGTCGAGACCCTCTTTAAATAGTACAAACCATTGATCTTCAGATCATACGATCAACAAAGCTTTGCGACTTGAAGTGCTCCAATATTCCTTCAGGACTTTTGTGAGCTATTGGATCTTCATCGCAACTCTAATAATTGATTCTTTATTAATGGTGATGTCACATGATTACTGTATATTAATGAACTTAGGCATATGTGGTCGAACTTAGTATATGGTGCTTTCATCCAAACATTGAAGAGCTACCTAAAGTAATGATCATGCAAATCATCACATGTTGTAATCTAATGGTTTGTGGAGCTTTTGTATGCTAAACACTTCAAGGATCCTCTTTATATTTTATGATCACTGGATTATTCCCTTCCTAATCTCCCGCTGTTGTTGTCCTTTGAACATAGCAGGGAGATGGCAACCACATGGATAGCCATCACGAGCCCAAACAGATGTGGAAGATAATTAGGTTTGTGGGCTTAATTCTATCATTGCTATCTTTGTTGCACTTAAACCAATGGTAGAGTCATTTTTAGTTATCATTGAAAATGTTCACATGCTTTGACCAATGGCGAGACATCATTTAGTTATCATTAAAATGGCTATCAAGGATGGCATGAGTTGTCGATTATTAGAATCGAACACGCTTTATGGTTCAAAGGTCTCCATATTCACTTTAAGTCTCTACAGAACATCAGATCTTATTTTTTCCCAGGATCGATTGTTTGTATTCTTTGGTTGGGCTCTTTGGTGAGACATCATTCTTGCTTCCCCACGGGTCGATCATATGATGGCAACTGCCCTCATATTTCATCCTCTAATGAATATTTCAACTAATATCCTCTTGGGCAACTTTATGAAATAGCATAGGCTATCAAATGGGAAATTAATGGCTCGTAGAGCTCCAAGGACCCCCCTTATTTTAGTCAATTTCTAGGGGTCGACACCTACCATAAATTTAGAAAAATGACAGTATGCGCTCCTTGGATCTTAGCTTCTATCATCAATCCAAAATAGCCAATGGTATGCATGGCTTTAGGAAACTTCTGCAACCTTACTCCTTCCAAATTGGAACCAATCGAGGCTTGGAAGGATCAATGGTCTGCCTTCTAAGGTAGGATTTTCCAATTATAATGAATTTTCACTACACATAAATACAATTAAAACTCATCTTTAATACTTTTAAAATAGATATATCATAATTTTCATTTATAACAGTGATATATAATGACATATCCCCAAAAACACATATAAGACTTTCTAAACTTGCCTATCCTCACATGTTCTAAACTTCCTTTTTATAGAGGGATTCACATCTCAAAACCATAGTTCTAAAACCACATGGTAGAAAATCATTACCTAAACCCTTTAGTTGAACTACTATCTATCCAACTTTATTAAATATGCCATCTATATATCGGATTTCATACCAATTTCTTGTAACAAATAGAAGCAATCCATTTACTCAAATATTATATAGAAATTTGAAAAGGATAAAAGAAAAGATAGATGATGGATGCCCTTGAGCATCATAAAAAATTGTATTATTCTTAGATAGGAATCACAACACTTCAATATGAAGTGGATGGGGGTATTTATACCAATACCTAAATCCCAAAGTCAAAATCATACATAACAAGTAGGATTTAGGTTAATTTTAGGTTGAAGGTTCAACCATGACAAGGTTAACCATGGACCCCGATGGAATGCATAAATTATAAATAAATACATTGTACATTGATTGCTTGTAGCCTTACACAAGAATGCGTCATATAATGTTGACCTTGGTCGTTAAGTTACAACAACACCCCCTCACAATCTGGACAAGGGACCAAGGAGACAAGATATTAGTGGCAACAACATCCCCATAATTCATGCAATAATTTTTCTTAATCCCAATAGCTCATGCAATTTTATCCTCAAGGGGAAAAGTAATCCTCACAAAAAAAAACCAACCCCTCGAACCTTATAGTTATATCCAGCCACAATTGTGATGCAGGGAGAAAAATATATTGAAATATGCTCTTCTTAGCAGCGTGTGCTAGAATTCTTTAAGCACCCAAAATTGAGACAACGAAAAGAAACCAGCAAATTACCTGTATTTTTGCTAATCGAAGGCTTGAATTTCAATAGAATATATCAAGTTACAATACTAGCATGGGATTCCGATCAAAAAAATGAAGCTACAACCCCAAAGAAAAAAGAATGTGCCAAAAAAGCATGAAACACTCCCAATTGATATTTTTAACTGATCTGGATATGAAACTAAGTTAGTCGCACCTCTCTTGGCTAGTTTTTTTCAGTCTTGATACCAGGACTCTAGTTCTTTTTTTCTTAAGACTAGTGACCTATCTCTTGCTTTTACATTCAATTCACACCAGTTGAACTCAAACTTTAGTTGTTATAACTGAAATAACGCATCAAAATATGATGTTTTTTAATTAATAACTTTGGTTGTCCTAACTAAAATAACTCATAAAACCATGTGTGCTCATGTCTCAATGCTTGAAATCCCTTATTTTTTATTAATATTTTATTTGGTTGATGCAAAATTATCCCTATGTCCATATGCTTCCACACACTCTGAGTAAGAAAATATTTCATGGGCTAAAAGCTCATAAACATTTCATGAAGTCTTCAACTGAGATCCCATGTTTGGCAACATCAAACTTGTTCATCCATGTTAGCCTCTTCCATTGACTTGCCCAACCATTTAACCAAATATTCTCTATATGTTTTACCTCTTGTTTGCTTAGATACCCAAGAATCAAATATTCTTTTTGGTGTATCTCTTTCCTTCTTTGGTATTTGTTGTACCAAATATCCAATCTCTTCAGACCTAATTTGGTTCTCTTTTGTTATTTTTCTTTCATGAAATAGATGCAAATTAGCAATATTAAAGATTAATGAGATGTTTACGTATTTTGCAACTCTAAATCATAATCATTAGTTGAATCAAACTTTTGTATCATCTTGTATGATCCAATTTTCTTCCACTTCAGCCTATTATATGATCCATGTGGGAACATTTCCTTTCTTAGATGAGCTAAAAAAAATCATCAACCTCAAACTCCTTTACTCTTCTCTTATGATCCACTATACTCATCATGGTGTTCTTTAATTTTGATCTCACCTCATAGTGCAACTCATGCATATATTTCACACAATCTTTGGCCACAACACTTGGCTGCCCCAAATCAGTTGTATCTGAGATCTCATCAACTCCTCTTGGCCTAAAACCATAAACAATTTGAAATGAACTTATTGTTGTACTTCTATTAAAGGAATTATTGTAGGTAAATTCATATTGTGCCAAATTTAAATCCCATAGTGTTGGTCACTTTCCAACAAAGCATCTTAACAAAATTCCAAGCTTCTATTTACCGTTTTCATTTTCCCATCGGTTTATGGGTGATAGGTTGAACTAAAGCTCAAATTAGTACCCATTTTCTTCCATAATGTCTGCCAAAAGTGACCAATAAATTTTGTATCCCTATAAAAAACTATATTCTTTAGAAGCCCATGTCATCTTACTATCTCCTAGAAAAAGAACAATGCAGTGTGTAGCATCATTGTTTTTTTTTTGCATGGAATGAAATGTGTCATCTTAGAGAAACGGTCAACAACCAAAATTGAATCATAACCCTTTTGTGTTCTAGGCAAACCGAGTACAAAATTCATTCTTACATATTCCCATGGCCTTTTTAGAATTGGTAAAGATGATATAATCTGATATTTTGGTTGCTCCCTTTTGCATGTTGACATGTTCTACACCCTTACACAGATTTTCATACGTTCACATGCATATGTGGCCAATAGTAGCTTCAACTAGTTGTTCCAATGTCTTGTCAATGCCAAAATGTCCCCCTAGTCATCCATTATGTTTTTCTTGAATTAGGTTCTCCCTAATAGAACTTCTTGGAATACATAGTTGTTGCACTTTAAATAGCAACACCTCTTGGATGAAGTAATCCAACCATGGTATTCTATCAATCCCCATTTGGATTTTACATGCAACCAATGCCTCTTTGAACCATATAAACCATGCATAACATCAAATCTAGCACCTTCTACTCTTAATTTAGCCAAAAGCAAACATATTCTACTAAGTGCATCAACAACTCTATTGGAAGTTCCACTTCTATGCTTGAGTACAAAAGAGTAACTTTGCAAGTATTCTACCCACCTCAAGTGCCGTTGATTTAACTTCCCTTGACTATTAATAAATTGAAGTGCATGGTGATCGGTAAATAACACAAAATCTTTAGGCAAAGGGTAATACGTCCACTTTTAAGAGCTTGTATTAAGGAGTAAAACTCTCGATCATAAATGGAGTACTTCTTTGCATCACTTAACTTATCACTTAATTAAGCTATTGGTTTACCTTCTTGGCTAAGGACATCTCCAATGGTTGTATTGCTTGCATCACAATCTACTTGAAACACTTTGGCAAAATCCGGTAAGGCTAATACCGGTTATTCTATGACTTTTTGCTTCGACAATTGAAAGCCCTTCTCAGCTATCGTAGTCCAATTAAATTATGCCTTTGTACCCTTCATTATCTCAGTAATTGGTGTATATATCCCATTAAATTTTCTTATGAACTTTCTAAAGCTTGCTAAGCCATGAAAACTTCTTGCTTCAAACATGGTCTTGAAGGAAGGCCACTCAACTATGGCTCGAACCTTTTTCAGATCCATCTTCAAACCCTCTTTGGAGATCACAAACCCCAAATAAATTAGCTCATTTTGCATGAAACTACACTTAATATTCACAAATAACTTTTCCTCCTTAAGTCTTTGTTATATCATTCTCAAATGAGACAAGTGATCAGCCCTATTTTTACTACAAATAAAAATATCATCTAGATACACTATCATAAACTTAGTAAGAAAGGGTCTTAACACCTCGTTCATTAAACGCATGAATGTGCTAAAAGCATTTGTCAACCCAAACAACATGACCAACCACTCATAATAACCATCTTGAGTTTTAAAGTTGTCTTCCATTCAACTCCTTCCCTAATTCGTATTTGATGGTAGCCACTCTTGAGATCTATCTTTGAAAAATATTTTAATTCGCTTAAGCAATTCATGAGATCATCCATTCAGGGCAGTAAGAATTATACTTAATTGTTATCTTGATGATGGCTTTAGAATCCATGCACATCCTCCAATTTCCCTCTTTCTTCAGTGCAAGAACCATCGGTACCATACAAGGACTTCTCTCTTATCAATCCTTCGTTCAGGAGTTCTTGGACTTGCTTCTTGACTTCTTCATTTTCCATGGGAATCATGCGATAGACGACCTTGTTTGGCAAGCTTGCTCCTAGGATAAAATCTATATGGTGACCAACAAATGTACGGATAATGTCTTCAAAATCAACAAGTATGTCTCTTACCTTTAATGACATTTTATCTTCTTTCACCATTGTCCCAAAATTTTATTGGCTCAACTATGCATGTATAATATTCTCCCTTCATTGTATCCTTCAAAAACCACTTACCGATAAGGTTGCACACTTTAGGACAATCATCAAAATATTCACCTTTCTCCTTTAAAGGGCTAAGAACATACTACTTATGATCCTTGGTGGTGCTTATAGTGTTCAATCTCCCATCATGCACAACCTTTCGATCAAATTGGCATGGCCTCCCAAGAAAAACGTGACATGGATCCATAGGCATGATGTCACACAATATTGAAACTTTGTAAGAGCTAATTTGAAAATCTAGTATACATTGTTCAATCACCAATGCATTGTGCCCGTTTTGTAACCATCATACTATGTAAGGATTTGGATGTTCCTTTCGTTGCAAATCAAGTTTGTCAACCATCTATTGTTTATACTTTTGCTACATACTACAACCTTGCAACATTTACAACCGAACATTCATATAGTCTGAAACAAACTCTGTCTTTGGGTTGGTTCCTTCTCTTTTTTGGTTGGTTTTAATAATACTCTTTTCATGATTAAAAACTCACCCTACTCTAGTTCCTCTGTTCTTTGTGGGGAAGCTCCTTCGTTCTTTGTGGGGAAGCCACTCTTTTTTCATCCGCATGGACAATATGGTTACATTCTTCTTTTCCACACCCATTGATCTATTGTGTTTAAGGGTACTCATAAGCTCTATGTCCTTCCAAGCAATTATAAAACTTGCCGAAAAAACCATGTCCCCTTCCTCTACCAAAACCACCTTGTCATGATGATTCAACCTTTTCTCAGGTACTTTGTCTAAAACTATTCATTTGTGAGAAGCTCTCCTTTCTATTATGAGATTGTTGCCCTCTTCCACCATTGGACTTCCCTCTTCCTCTTTTAGACTGTCCACTCCCTCTTGAATTATTTTTTTGCTTGTGGGCCAATTTCTCTTTTGCCTTGAGTGCCCATTAGGATGCCTCTTCAACTATTTTAACCCAAATCACATCAATTTCATCTTGTATGGACAGCCTTAGCCCATTTACGTATCTTGCCACCTTCTCCTCGTCATGTTCAATATGGTATGCTCTTATAGTCAATTTATAGAATTCTTCCGCATACTCCACCCCTAACTCCTTTTGCTTGAGATTTTGAGGTTTTCTAAACAACCCAATTGATAATCAATTGGCACAAACTTAGATTTTAATTTGTAAACAAACCTATCCAAGTTTGAATTTTTTCCTTGCCCTTTCGCTACCTACCTCTCTGTTTGGACATGATCCCACCACATTGAGGCATGTTCTTTCAAAAGTGTGCACACAAATTTAATTCGCTTTGGATCCACCATATATTCGTAATCAAATATTTTTTCCATGTTTATTATCCAATCTATTCTTTTGGATTTAAAATTCCATTAAAATTAGGAGTATATAACTTTGGCTTACCTCCCATGTTAGAGATTACCCAAATCAACCAATATTATGATTCTTCTCTTTGCTCTTCAACTCATGCTTTTAAGTGGTCAGTCTCTTCCTCTTCATTGTCACTAATATCTTCAATATGAATACCTC
Organism: Wollemia nobilis; assembly: GCA_028583015.1. Lineage (NCBI taxonomy): Eukaryota > Viridiplantae > Streptophyta > Pinopsida > Araucariales > Araucariaceae > Wollemia > Wollemia nobilis. Next base: position 3,031,477 of record JAQPPZ010003518.1, on the reverse strand, counting down.
TCTTTTGGACAATCTCAATTGCCTCTAATTTGGTTGTGATTCCCCTCCACATCTCAACTATATCCACTTTGTCAAGGCATAGACCACGTGATCTTCCTCTTCCTCAATGTGTTCTCTCCTCTAACACGTATTGCAAAGCTCTAATATCACTTTGATGTAGTCCAAGGAGAAAAAAAATATTCAAAGATGCTCTTCTTGGCAACATGTACTCAAATTCTTTAACATCCAAAAATTGAGACTTCAAAAAGAAACCAGAAAATTACCTGTGTTTTGGCTAACTGAAGGCTTGAATTTCAATAGAATATATCAAGTTATAGTAGCGGCATGAATTCTGATGGAAAACATCAGGCTATAGCCCCCCCAAAAGAAAAACTTTAAAAGCAAGACAAACTCTCTTTTTATTTTAACTGTGAATTGGTTGATAATTACTAATTTTACACAACTCGTAAAAATCACCCAAACACGTGCCAAAAAAGCATGAAGCACTCCCAATTGGTATTTTTAACTGATATGGGTGTGAAACTAGGTTGGTCGCATCTCCCATTGGCTAGTTTTCCTCAATCCGAAACCCAAAACTCTGGTTCTTTGTTTTTCCTTAAGACCAACGAACTCTCTTTTGCTTTTGCATTCAATTATCACCAACTGAACTTAAACCAAGTTGTTCTAACTAAAACCATGCATTAAGAATCTATTTTTTTTAATTAATAACTATGACTATTCTAATTGAAAGAACACGTTAAAAATATGATTTTTTAATTAATAACTCCGACTGTTCTAACTAAAACAACTCATGAAAACATGCGAATCTAATTTTTTAATTAATGCTCAAAACCCCTTATTTTCCATTCGTAATTTTTTTTTGTTTATAAAAAATTGCTCGTACGCCTACATGATCCCACATCAAATTTGCCACTTGGTGTTGACTAATTCGTCGATGACTACCATAATGAATCTATCAACTAATCACCACTAGATATCGAAAGCATATAAGTCAACACATATCGAGGTTTGTATCGTTGAATAGGGTTATAAATAGTAAAATAGTTGTGTAAATAGATTGCCACGTCGACCATGATTTCACACCTCTGTTTCAAATGTGCCAAAGGCTCAAAAAGGAGCAAACCTAAGTCTCTCGATAGCCAAGTCCCTTACGTTAGCCAAGGCAACAAAACATGCATTGACACATGAAAGACACCCCCATCTACATGAAGGGAGGAGAGCCTTAGCCCTCATATTGAAAATGTTGCAAAACTTTCAACATGACCAGCTAGACAATGGACACAAATTTCAAATGATTTATGTAGCAAAAAAAACTTGACTTTCTCCTCCTATCCAAGGTTCCAAACCTCCTCTTAGGGAAGGAGGTGCATATCCATCCTTTGTAAAAACATGAATTGCCACAACTCCCTTATGGAGATAAAAATTTTGATTTGTCTATAATTTGTATTCTAAAACGAAAAAACACTATACCATTGTTGCAGCTTAATGGAATTAGTATAAAGATCAAAATCACCCCGATGGCAACAGAGTAAAAATTGGAGCAGACACAAATTCCCCACGAACTTTGAAAAAATGAATGGTGAAGAAGTGAAGGAAATCTCCTCTTTGGCCCTCATGCCAAGAATGCTTATGAAGCTCTAAGAAGTAATTCACCCTAAAAGTCAAAAGAAGGATCAAAGACTCCAACAAACTTTCTATGTAACCAAGCAATGAGACTCCATACCCACTCTGATACCACAAAAGAATTCACATCAATTTCCAATAGCAAATAGAAGCAATCCATTCACTCAAATCTTAGACAAAAAATAAAAAATGATGAAAGAAAATAAAACGATAGACATAAATGATGGATGTCCTTGAACATCATAAAATTAATGTATTATCCATAGATAGGAATCACAACACTCCAATATAAAGGATGGAAGAGATGGAGGCTATTTATACCAATACCTTAACCCCAAATAGAAAATCATGTTAACCTAAGTGAACATAACAAATAGACTTTAGGTTAACTACATGTTATGAGAAGGTTAGCCATAGGCCCATAGGGCATTGATAAAATAAATAAATACATCATATAATTTCTTAATCCATAGTTTTCATCGTTTGATAAAGCCTTCAAAACGTGTTTTTTCCCATCATTCTCAATAACTTTTCCTTCACTCTTATCTTCCTGTATTCATCCTCTATTTTTTCTTCCTCAATTTTAATATCATTATTTTCTCTTCCTTCACTTAAATTTGCAATATAAACCACCAAATTATCTTTTGTATCAAATCAACTATTGCTTTTTGTAAAGCTTTAACTCCTCTCTTCAGATCACTTACTTTCATCTTTGCTAGCATCTTGTCTTTTTCTCTCTAAATCCTTGCAATATAGCAAACTCTCTATATATTTGGACAGCCTTTCCAATCCGTGTAACTTAACTATCCTTACGTCCACTTGTCTCAATCATACATATTCTGATACCAAATAATACAACATATCACAATGAACAAGATGTAAAAACAGAAAACAAATTCTCAACACTTAGATAAATTTACGCTTAACAATTTCCTTATAACATTCTTGAAACAAACACCATCATATATTGTATACTTTCCACTATACCATCTTTAAAAAGGCATTTAATCTCTATAAATGCCCCAACTTCCCTTTTATAAAGAGATTCACATCTCAAAACCACACTTCTAAAACCACATGCCAAAAATCATTAATTAAAACTGCTAGCTGAAACTACTATCCATTCACCTTTATTAAATTTGCCAACTATATAACCCCAAACATTAAGCTCAACAGTTTCGATTATTTAATCCATTCCAGCTTACTCTAAGCTAGAGGGTAATGTTTATTTTATTTTATTCAATAGAACAAACCTAGTTATAAAAGAGTAGAATGAACGACCTCTACCGGCTTCATTTATCAGGAAGCACAACCAGTAAAGAACAAGCTTACCAATGCTGGAAAGCTTCACTTAATTTCAAAATTACAAGTAACAACAGGCAAGCTTCCGTATGGCCTCCGGTGCACTGTTGAAATGGCATTCGGGCAACTCCTAGTGCAACGGTGAACATGAATTCGGTCAACTCCTTCGGACAAAAGGTCTGGAACCTCGACAGGCAAGTGCAACGGCAGCAGTATTGAATAGAATGTATTAGTCTGGTGTAACGCCAATCTGGGCCCAAGATACCTTCCTTTGCCCAGGGACGCCTAACCACTCCTATTACCAATCCATCATCTAAGCCTCAAAATCTCATTTATGATATATATGCATGGGGGATATCCGTCAAGTGGGTGGGAATATATTGGTATTATTTTCGAGTCTTTAAAATACATTAAAATGTTATATTAAATATATTTACTTCTGATTGGCTAACAATAAATTATAATGCAAGAACAAGAACAATATCACCAATGAAAAAGGAGTAAAAAAAAGAAGATTTAATTATTTTGGAACAAGTTAGAATTTAGAAAAAAAAATAAAAATAAAAAAAATTATAAATGCTTATATTGTATAAATTATGAAGGCTTTAATTTATAATTATTTTTTATTAATAAATAATTATTTTTTATTATAAATTAGTAATAACATTTAGATATACATCAATAGGATCTTGGTTCAACCGTTGGAACAAATAGTTGATATAACCCACACCAAGGTTCAAATCTCAATAGTATCAAATAGCTCAATGTGATTAAGACAATGTAAAAAGGAAAGAGCAACCCTTTCAACACCCTACTTTAAAAAATAAATAAATAAATAATCTAAAAAAAACTTTTCAAAATACATTAAATATATTTTTATTTGTATAACATTAGTTATATAACATGCACCATATGAATATCTGTCAGTATTTTCCCCATAGATGCATTTCATGTGACCAAGGTCCTAGTCACCAAATTTTTGTAATGCCCCAAAGAACAGAAGATTCTGTGTAATATTGTTGGTAAGGTTTCCAAAATTCAAATCTGCATTGTCTATGATGAAAGTTCATTTGTACGATTTGATAAGCACAAGCATGCCTAACCTTTTGATCCCCATTCACATTGCTTTTAGGGAAAAGCAAAGAGCATGTACATTAAAATGGAAGAGCAATTATTCTGGTGTTCCATTTTAAAGATAAGCAAAGGTAGTTGACACCTCTGCTGACATTGTTCACAAGAAGCAGTGAACAACTGAAGACAAAGCGAGAAAGATTATTACAAAATCTAAAGAATATTTAAATTCCAAATATTGCAGAAAATTAGCTCAAAATCCGAGAACATGGTAATATTATAGGTCAAAATATAAAATGGCATGAGCTCAAATAGTTAAAAACATGAACCTAGGTTCAAATTTTGCCAGGTGATATATTCATCATTACCAAATACCACTGTGGTTTGGTGAAATACCATGGTAACATGGTCATGATGTGATACAGGTGGGGTCAATTTTCAATTCCATATAGCCAGTTTTTATCATAAATAACTAAATATTCTAGGTCAGAGAAAAACCAGTCACTGAGCTATGCTTCAAGAGTATGAAATTTTGGACCAAAAATGCTTAGGTAAAGCTTTGATAGCTACGACTAAACCCTGCACATTACATCGTTATTTCAGCCACAAAAAAAATTAGTTTGAAAGAGTAACTTCACTGGAATGCAATGTCTTTGGAAGAGGGAAGAGCCAAATTAACCAATTTCACATGGATGCAGTCAGCACCTGAAAGAGCAATGTTACTCTTATTCTCTAGTGACAACTGTCACAAACACGTACAAACAACAATAAGAAAATGTCACGAGTCACACTCCAATATAATAGAACGGTCAACAAGTAGCTGCCCCCACAAGTGATTCACGAAGGAGCTTCTGAATATAATCTCTTACAGCTTACTTGAATGCTCTGCCATAATAATCATTCCATGACAAGCAGTGGTACAATTTACATTTCATAGGAATATATGAAAATGCAATATCAAAGTATCTTTCCTCGGATGATTGCTTCTGCTTTCCGGACCTCCTTCAAAGCTCCAATAAAAAATATCTACAGCCAACCCAAAGTATCAGATAACAAAGTGAGCTTTTTAGTGGTGATTAATTCCAGTAATGAAATAAGGGTCCAATTTTTGTATTCACCGCTGTGTGGTAACTAACAGTACAAGCAAGCAAAGAATTGCCATAGACATACCATATACAATAAAATTTAGCTATACGAGCATGTAAAATATGAGCAAACTACATATTGATGAAACCATCAAGACAATCATGGAAGAAACAAGACTTCAGTAGAATTGGTCTTCTTTCAATTTTCAGCAGGCTACACCAGGGTAACAAAAGAGAAGCATGTATGAAATGAGCAGTAGGTTAGTTTTGAAGAATCAGATTTGAGAGTTTAATCTTCCAAAATTTAATTCAGCATTCAAGCAACGGACTTATCATACAAAACACTCAATTCATGATTGTGGTACATCATTAACCCATTCTACTGTAGCTCATGAAGTGCCCCCTAAGTCAGATAATGAAACATAATTGAAAAGCTTCAAGCTACATGTCTAAATGAATTTTGAAGTTATCAACACGTGTCATAATACTTGTGCCCAAAATTACATTCCAAAGCAATTAATTGTTGGCCTATGAATTTCATGGATCACAATGAAAATGTCCATCTGCCAATAAGACCCTGGGTTATGACCCTGGGTCATTTGTGAGATTAATGGCCCAACAGCAACCTGCCCCATCCAAGTGGCACAAACACCAAAAAGAACGAGGCCATGTGCAAGTTTTGGGTGACTTTCACAGAAAAGATACCTCTCAGATCTGTTTTTGAAAACTTTAAACACTACAGATTACATGCTTCCAGAATAGATTAAGGGCAATTTTACAGTAAAAAGGTTTAGACAGGAGTATCCAGCAATCTACCATTCCTCAAAAACTCCTAAATTTAGTTTTGTATAAGATAGTAATAAAACTAAGAAATGGAAAAACACTGAGAATGGACAGTTATAAGAGAAGATGCTTGGTTTACCTTGTCTGGAGGCCCTTTTGCACCACCAATAAAAATTTCAGCCCTGCAATAATAAAGTGATGGCATGACTTTGAAACTTAATGCTAAATTACTCCTCAAGTCAACAGTAAAAATTTGACAATAACCTCAAATAGGGTAGATAATGGAGATCATACTTGCATGATCCTTTTACTGCCAAAATTGATGCACCTCTCTTTCCAATTACTCTTCCCATTTTCCCACGAGGAACATCTATTACAGATAGAACCTCTTCCTCAAGGATTTCACCTTCTGTTACTAGATCATCTGAAAATCAAAATGTATCAGATTTCCATTATTATGTTATAAACTTTAGATTTACATGCACATGACCCGAAAGGTTATTTAAACCAAATGTGGGTTGCAAGTAGAAAACAAAAATTGAACACTATAAGAAGAATGCAAATGGTAAATGTTTTCTTTCTTACTTCAAGACAATGTCATCAGAATGGTCTATAGAAAATGGATTAGCATACTGTTTTACATACAGAATCAAAAATCATTAACATTAGTCATAGTTGATAGTGGGGAAATAAAGAATGCCTTGGATATTAAGGGAAAGACATGTCAATCCATTAATTATCTCCGAAGTTCCCAAGCCCCAGATGTCTGCTAGGAAATACTACAAGTTGTTTGCGAATCTTAGATCAGAAAAAGATGGTTGCTTCCATTCCTTCAATGTATTTTGTTTGTCCAGTAAATATCTATTGAGAACTACTCAGGCACAGACAATGAATATCAGAGTCGTAAAACATTGTGTTTTATGCTGTCCTAGTATTTATCTAACCCCTCGGGTTCACTAGTGTAACATGCTGTGCTCTGGAGGACCTTTGACCTACTTTGGTCATTGGTGAATCTTAATATGGTCTTGTTTCATTATATTAGTCTTCTGACTTGTCAAGAATAGGGCTGGTTTAGAAATGACAGAAAGCTGTTATGAAATAGCTTTGGTGATTCATCACCCACAGAGAAGAATATGCTTTCATTAATTTCACGAGGCTATTCTACAAGTATCTAGTATTTCTGTGACCGACCTACTGGTTTCTCATTAACTTGTAGCTGAATATTCATCATATGCCCTTCATTTTGATAGCAATAATTCTTAGAGCAGCAGATTGCATTTAGCATAGCCATAGTTCACCATCCAGAATTTTCCTACTGATGTAATCCTTATTCCAATATTCCAAGAGCATGAAGTAATTTTGAGAAGGAAAATTAAATCTTGGAATTTTTTACCAATAATCTGGGTATGCAGGGGCTTGGAAGACAGCTTGAAATATTAAATGTTTTGGAACATCATCCATAATCCTGTAAGACTATTAAAAAATTATGCAAACTTTATATTCCTTAACAGAAGATAATCCAAGAGTCCATGATCCTAAACAACATTGGAGCACTAAATTATATGCTCCAATGTTCCTCAAAATTTGGGGATCCCTGATGAAAGAAGACACAAATAACAATAGAATTCCTCATGGCATTAGGCAATTCGCGAGAGCAAGAGCTGCACTGGCGAAAAACCGGGAACCTAGAATTTATGGAAAAACGTGTCATCAAGAGAGTCATGCAGAACTTCAAAACCCCAAAACTCATGAAGACATAATTAGGTGTACTGTGGGATCCATATACAAGCTTGTAGGATGGGATAACTGGAAGACTTGACATGTAATCAGTCTTGCATGAATTAAGACATCAGCAGTTGAGCGATCCCAATGAATTATGACAAACTTGAGAGGCTGAGTTGAAGAATTCCTGAACAAAATTTTAACCCAAGATCCACAGATCTGACAGGGCAAGCAACAGTAGTTCATGTCATGTTGTAAGCCAGAAAACCTTGGATAACTCAATAAGCATATCAGAGATCTGTAAGAGAAAGGCAGGCAGCAGCATCTTAACAGTCTGATTCCATCTAACAACCAGGAATAAATTTGGAATATAAAACCACTAAAACATGGGGATTTTGACAATTATTTAAAAATGGTTCACTATGCACATATAATACAACAGTAAAGGTGGAGGAAAATTGTGACAGAAATGACTTATTGACAGTTATCTTCACTCTATTAATTTGTAACTTTTAAGACCAGGTATCTTCTTGAATGCCTTCTTTTATATTATTGTTAATGAGTTTTGTGGTTTCTGTTGGCGACCACTCCAATCAAAATATCAAAATACTACATATGCTATTAGTTCGATTACACCATATCTACACAAAATTTTCAATAATCATTTCCAGCTTGTCTTTCTATCAAAAGACATTTCCCAGTACACTGTCAAATAGTAACTATCATTTTCATTCAAAGATAAAATCTCCCTCGGCAAATTAACTTTGGAAATTGGAAAATTTGAATTTCACCAAATTGAAGATCAACATTGCAATTGGCTAAATTATCTACCATCCTGTTTCCTTCTCTATGATATGTTGACATTTCCAAGATACTAGCTCCGTCAATAATTGACAGACATTAAGAATAATGTTATTGTTGATCCAAATCTCCAAATCCATTTTCTTGATAGCATTAATAATAATATATGATTCCTCCTTAACTGAAATTTATTTCCATCCTTTTCCACTGGCAATCTTGAACCCTACAAGAAGTGACCTAGCCTCTGCATAGTTATTCATTGAAGTTTGGTATGGTTCTGAGTAGGCAAGGTGGATTTTGTTTTCAATATTTTGAAAAACTTCACCTTAGCTTTCACTGGGTTTCCTTTGGAAGCACCCTCAAAATTAAGTTTGATGACCCCAACTACTTACTAAACATTTGCATTATACCATGGATTGAAGCACATCCTTTGCACTATCTCCATTGTCATAGATCACCTCTACATGTCATTTCAAATCCTATAACCAAGAGGCTAGCACATATTTTTCCACATCCAAGGCTTCCCATGAACGCTCTACAAGAGAGGTGGTAATACGAATCCACACTTCGATATGATTTTGAGATTTGTTCTTGAAAAATTTATCATTTCTTTCAAGCCAAAGATTCCAACATGTAATGGCAAGACCAATCCTCCCCAACACACTTAATGCTTCAGCTTAAAAACAACTAATCCAACATTTCATCAACTCTAAAGATTCTCATTCTTGAAAAATCAACTCCAAATATTAGAAGCGAAAGGACAATGAAGGACTACATGATTTGATGTTTCTAGTGCATGCTCACACAAAGCACACCCAACAGATCCATGATATCCTCTTCTTTGCAACTATGACCTGCAAGAATTTTGATTTGATTTGCTAACGAAGGAATGTCAAAGCCTTAAGGAGGGTCTCATGTGACCAAACATTCTTTCAAGTAAAGGTATGGAATTGTGATTGCTCCAAAGCCTTATATCCCAACTTGACTATCTACCTACCATCTTTTGATAGATTGCAAACTAACTCATCTATTCATGAAAAAATAAGCAAATAGAAATATTGAAGCATCTTTTAAATCTTCTTCGTTGCTTGATGCAAGTCCTCTCCCTAAACCAATTACTAATAGAAATCCAAATTCTTGAATTGTTGCTCACACCAATATAATTTTTGATCTTCAAACCTCTACAAACCAACCAAAGAGGCACGAACCAATGGTTTCCATTTTGGATCATAAATAAGAGGACAAGAATTCAACCAAGCATCAAGAGGTTAAGAATTCAACCAAGCATCAGACTGAAAATACACAAAATCCCCCTCATTGACCAACCACCTAATACGTTTTTCGATTAATTTCAAACTAGCTAATATAAAGTTCAATGTTGTCCCTTTAATTTCAAAGGTTTTTCGATTAATTAACAAAGCTTGTACACTTTTTAAATAACACTTTTGCCCAACTCTTTCCTCAATATTTAAATAAACTAATCAAGTTTTACCCCTAATACCAAACTCAACCTGCAATTTTGCGAAACTACCCCACCAAAACCTTTTCCCTCCCTATTTACAAAGACAAAACGAAAACTTCTCACATCCTTCAAAACAAAATCTCTATCTTCCGATGATCTTGAAAGTGACATCATATATATAGGCATGGATTGCAATGTAGCCTTCATGAGTTGTAGTTTCCTAGCCATGGTTGTGAACTTATCTTTCCCACCAGCCAAACAAGATTTCACTCTATCCAAAATTAGGTCCTAAAGCTCGTTTCTTTTATCACACAAGGGAATACCTAGATATGTTGAAGTAATTTACAACTTTAAACCCTAAATCTCTACAATAATCCATTGTAAATCAAGGGAAGTATTGATAAAAAAGAATCTGGATTTTGTCGTGTCAACCAACTGTCCAACAACCTTCCCATAGCATGATAGGACGGCTTTGAATTCCATAGCCTCATTGACCAAAGGACAACGTTAAAGAAGAGTGCCATCAACAAATTGGAGATGAGATTCGAAAGGACAGTTATTTATAAACTGAATACATTTGATTTTGCCTTCCACTTTTGCCTTTTGAGAGAGCTCCACCGAATGCCATGACATGAGGAGATTGTGGTTGGTCCATGAGATGATTCATAGTATCCAACAGAGGATCGAATGATAAACATAGAATATTTTGGAGTGCTATAACATCTAATCCATTCACATCAACCTTAATCAAAACCAAGTTTCCGATATCATGTAGAAAACTCTAGAAAACCTTATCACATGCTTTGTCCATATCTATGTTCGATAGAGATGCATCCCCCCCCTCCCAAGGTCCTCTTTTATCATCCCCCGTGTTTCGAGGATGTTGGGATGGGACCAAAACATCCCCATTTTCAGGGATTTAGGGGTGGTCTTCCCCAAAACGTTTCACAACCTGCCCAGGCCGTCCTTGAAACGGGGCAACCCTGGGATGGCATTCTAGACCACACTAGAGACATGTGGACACACATGAGACGCAGGTGGATGGGACACATTGGGCATCCTTTAATCAGATACAACCAGAAATTCACTATAATATCGTTAATACAATCCTGCTAAAAGAGTCATAAATGCATGTACAGGTCTTGCAAAAGACATCAAATGGATTTAATGGGTCTATCAAACAAGTATAATGCATGTATAGGTATTCCAAAACATAAATATGCATATATAGGTATATGAAAAGGAATAAAATGCATTTACAAAGCCTGCAATATCACAGAACACATGATTGTCAAGCCTGTAACAGGTCTAAATATGACTCATAACAAATCTTCCATTTGTTGTTTTGCAAGTAGAGTAACTAATTTCAGACATGCCCTTTGATTACAATCCCATAGATTACTTAATATACTTCATCTCTATTGCCTCATAGGTGTAGGAGACCTATAGTTGCTAGAAGCAACTTTTACAGGCAGTTTAACATGCTTTCATATTGAATCCATGTAAAGTCCAACACAACCTTACTCCAAATACCAATATTAAGGTGCACACAAGCAATAAGTTCATCAAGTATTTCATTCAAACAATACCACACACACTCACTTCTCACATTCCATTTGCAGAAACACTAAAAACTTTCACTTTCATTTTGCTTATGTAGTTGGAACTTGAACTATGGTTGAATTGAGAATCCTAATTGCCTATGGTTTTCAAATTTTATTGTTACATGAATGATGGATATTTGATGTTCATTGTTTTCTATGCTTTTACATTACGTTATGTTTTTTTTTAAATGATTTGAAAAGCAGGGTTTTGAAAGGGCTGCCCTTTCCCTTTTACATCATATCAGGTTAAATATAGCCTATTCAGTGCCGCCGAGATTTGAACCTTGGTATGGGTTATATCATCCGATGTATCAACTATTGAACTAATACCTCTTTGGCTTTTCAAAAATCCAATTTGGGACCTAAAAATAGATTTTCATATATTTATGTAGATCGTCCTGCCGTTATTCTAGATTTTGGGGCCAAACCCATGTTGTCCCAGAGAAGCATATCGTCATCCTGGAAACTCCATGGAACATAGGTTCATATCTAATTTTACCTAAAACTAATGTGAGCATACTCTGAATTGAACAAGACAAATCCTAAGGTTGTGTGTCAAGCACAATAAAAGTGGCATTAATATCACTTATTGTACCTACCCTATTCAACATGTCACTTTTCAACATATCCCAAAAAATTTTAAAGAAAATTGTAAAAAAAACTATCAAGACTAGGTTCCTGTTAGGTTGGAAACAGAAAATTGCCTCCATTGAAATTTTCCTCATCAAGCTTTCATTATATCCAAAGAATCCAAAGCTTGCAATTGTGAGTCATCATTGACTTTGACATGAATAAACTAAGGTCCTTCCAATAGCTATCTTGAAAAACAGGGTTACACGGAGAGGCATCCCCCCCGAAGGACGCGTCCCCCCGTCCCCCACGTCCCCCAGCACGGGAGGACGGCATTGGGGACGTTACCCCTCCCCGTCCCCCTTTTGAGGGATGGCTGGGAAACGTCCCCGGGACGCCTGAGGCCTACGGCCTCCCATCCCCGGGACGTCCCCTGTTTTGGGGCATCCCCAATGGCGCCCAGCCATCCCCCACGGCTGGGCATCCTCAGCCAAAAGAAAAACATAAAAAAAATTAAAAATTAAAATTTAATAAAATAATTCAGCTGTTTTTTCTTTGAGTTGATTGCTGTTCTATACACAGGTTTTGAACTGGAGTTGTTCATGCTCAGAGTTCATAAACTAAGCCATTTTTATTAGAACATCCAGGTTCAATGTTTGGTTGCTGAAAAAATTCTTCAGCTGGGTGTATGCACCATTCAATGGAGGCCAGGTGATCTTAGTGGTGATAGACTATCATGAATTGCAGGAAGAAATGAAATCCCAGTGGCAATAAATTACATCTAACTACAGGAGGAGTTACTCCATCCTTCGGAAGGTGAAGGCCCAAAATTTCTGTGTAAATGGCTGAGTGTTTTCCTTGTAGTGCCCATTTTCAGATTATGCAAGGCTGATAAGTAAAGTGGACTTGTATTTGGATCATAATTAGAAAATTGAAGGATCATATAGACATAGGAACAATTTAACTTAATGCATGTCAGAGTTGAGCCGCTGGACTGAAGTGAACTAAAAAACAACAGAGTTTTGACTGATTATTTAGTTATCATATTATTTTGAAAAGTTTTGATGACAGCCAAGTCCAGCTGAGTCTATTCTATTCTTATCAAGTCAGTTCGTTTGGACTTGTAGGGATTCATATCACAAGTTTTCCAAAGTCTGCAAGAGTTGTGATACAATAAATTGTCCTATTTGATTAGGTATTGGCTAGAAACATGGCAATACCCTGCAGCAGTGCCATGAATTGGCAACTTATACCAGGGAAAGAGGTTGTTGATTCCTTCTTGGAAGCATATATAAATCAAACCTGCAGAGCTAATTAAAATTCATTGGTCTGCTATACACACAGGGTCCTTTGAAAGTTTTGTCTAGGTTCAGCATGTATAGCCTCTGCACTCAGTTACCAGGATATGGTTACAGCCATCTGCTTATCAGGGACTCCCTACTGTACACTAGAGCACCAATGCTAGTGTGGATGATATGTAAATAGGCATTTATTAACAGAAATTAAGAAAATACAAAAACATATATTTATTCTGAAATTAAAAACATGATACTGCAAATTTCAGCAAAATCTTAAAATGAATATCAATTATACCTGAACATTCTCAAGAGGCGGGCTAGCTTTAAGGGGTTCATGTCGAGGCTCATGTTTCATACATTGATGTAAATTTCTCATATATTTACCAATAGAATTGATGCGTTCAATTGAGACTCAGATGTTTCCCATGAACATTACACATTCCCTTCAATAAATAAATTATACTGTTACTTCTTTCCCAATGTTTTATCTTTCACTATATATTTATGATGACTGTTATAACTTATACTTATTGTTTGAATGTTAAAACTTAAAAGCTGAACAGTGTGGCATTCATTACATGAGCAATAGCAACTAATTTGGTTAACTGTTAGAGATTGGCAGATTGCACTTGATATCCTTGGCTGAACCTTCAAGTTAAATTTGTTGAAAGTTGAAATTTCATAGTATTATATTGTCATTTACTATTTTTCATTTTTGTTGTGTGTAGAATTTGTAGATTATTCTAAATTTCTAAAAAAATTGAAATTTCATAGTATTATACCAGCCGTCCCCTAAAATAGCAACTAATTTGGTTAACTGTTAGAGATTGGCAGATTGCACTTAATATCCTTGGCTGAACCTTCAAGTTAAATCAGTGTGGCATTCTTTGCATGAGTAATAGCAACTAATTTCGTTAACTGTTAGAGATTGGCAGATTGCACTTGATATCCTTGGCTGAACCTTCAAGTTAAATTTGTTGAAAGTTGAAATTTCATAGTATTATATTGTCATTTACTATTTTTCATTTTTGTTGTGTAGAATTTGTAGATTATTCTAAATTTCTAAAAAATATGAAATTTCATAGTATTATACCAGCCGTCCCCCCCAGCCATCCCTGAGCCGTCTCCTAAAATTGGTCTGTCCTCCCCCGCTGTCTCCCAAAACCCATCCCCTAGGCTCACGGAACCTTGTTGAAAAGTAATTGAAGTTAAAGCATATCCATTTATGACTCCAATTTTCATATCTTCTTTCGTGCAAAAAGAACAACAACCCAAATCCAAGTCTTTTTGAATGCACCCATACTAGAATAAAATAGACAATCCCCCATATATGCTTTTTTGAATGCACCCTTACATTCCTCACTACCTATATTTATTTCCTATATTATAAATTCAGTACTATAACCTGCTAAATCCTTGATGACTCTTTTTTGGGGCCATATCCATACCAAAAAGCTTCCAAGATACCATCATCGTCCTCATTTCATATTCTTATTTGTGGGCTTAGCACCACTTCATTTTGGCATTTATGATATTTGATTTTGGTTTCCCAAACCAATCTCCCTATTGGTTTCCTTTTCTCTTTGTTCATACTTGGGGGCTCCTCCCCTCTTTTTTCCATTCCCACCAATGTTTTCGTCCTTGTCAATCTCTTCCATTTTTCCAGACTATTCACAATTTGACTTATCATTTTAAGTATAATGTTTTAGAGAACCTGAAGTGCAAGGGATGGTCTCCAAAACACTATTTTTTTTTGCTACCTTGGAAATCCTAAAGTGCAAGAAATAGCCTCCATACTACTTTCTATTTTATGCTGCCCTAAAAATCCTAAAATGCAATGTACAACCTAATACTTTATTTATTATGCTGCCCTAGCAAGGGACAATTTCTATACGAGATGACTTCTACTATTTGAATAAAACCAAGATGATTTACCTAGATCAAACATAACCCCTTCCAATTTCTCTACTTTGAAAATTGACTCATCTTCCTTTGCTGCTCTAAATCCTTCTGAATATGAACCCTCATAATGCAAATCCTCATCTTGTGCATCCTTCTTGGTTTCTTCTAATGTTTGCTTCGAATGAACCATAATGGACTTTACCATCTGATGAAGTCGAGGGGCTTTCATTGCCACTTTTGGGAGTGAAAAATTCTTAACTCGAGCCATCTTATACTACAATTAGTTACCCTTGTTTTGACTTTGGGTTTGTCTCATGATCAAAATTTTCACCTCTTTCCCAATCATCTTCATTTTGCAACCTCTTTCCATGTGTTCAATCTCATGGCAAATGCGGCACCGGAATTGTTAGATACCTAAGGATTGAATATGGGTATCAAGTGGTATGGCTCATTATGATGTAAACAAGTAGGAGTTATTAGTAATGATGAGTTAGTAATGATGTAACCGTTACTTTATTAGGAGTTATTAGTAATGATGAGTTAGTAATGATGTAACAATTACTTTATTGTAAGAGTTACTAGGGTGAGGGAAAATGAGAGTCTATATAAAGGTAGGAGTGGAGAATAGAAGGATATCAAGTATTCTTTGCAGAAGTCTTGGCTCATGGAGCTCGAAATCTTCTGGAGTGGCTTCCTTCCAATAAGGAGCATTGTACGGTGTTGCCATGGAGCTAGAGATCTTCCGGAGTGGCTTCCTTCCAATAAGGAGCATTGTACGGTGTTGCCCTACCTCAAGGGTATTATAAATCTCTATTTTATTGTGGAATTTATTTGTGGATGCATGTTGTATATTTTTGCGTATTGGTGAATGATTTATGATAATGAGGAGAGGTTCATAACATTTGGTATCAGAACAACGATTCTAGCAAAGTGGGGTTGTTTTTGCAAAGCTAGGGCACAAATTTCCAGAAAAACATCACATTTTACGAAGGCCATATTTTTTATTTCAGCAATTTTTTGTTCCAGCATGTAGATTGTTTTGAGTACTACACAAACGACTACTCATTTGTTAAATTCTGATAAGTATTGAGAAAGTTATGGTTGTCTGAAGCTGAGATATTTGTGCTGTTTTTAAGCTGCGTAAATTTTTTTTCAAAAGAAAAAAATCATATTAAATTTGTTAGCAGTCATTTTCAGAATCCTTTTGCATGAGTACTACAAAAACAACTACTCACTTGTTAAATTTTGATAAGTACTGAGGGAGTTACAACTGTTGAAAGTTGGGTTTTTGATGTTGTTTTTGGGCTGCACGGAAAATTCATGCAAAAGGAAAAAAATTCATCTCTCAATCCGGGTAAGCAAATCAGTTGCCATTTGATTTGTTTTGAAGAAAATTTGCAGATTTGATTTTTTGAAGAAGGAGATAGATGAGATTTGAAATATTTTATTTTTGAGAAATTTCAGTTATTTAAAACCCTAGCTGCTTCAGAAAGAAAAAAAAAGGGTTGAGGTCATGGAGTTGTCAAAATTCTCTAGAGAAGATGATATTGATGCTAGGGAATGGTTAATGAAATGGAAAAAAAATTCTTTAAATTTTTCTGAGAATCAGAAGTGAAGATTTTGGATTACTTGAGAGGGGAAGTTTTTTTTTTTGGTTTTCAAACTTTGTGCATGCTCGTGAATATATATACACACAGGAAGAATTGAAGTTGCGTTTTTTAGCAAATGAGGATCAAAAGAAAAGGATAATAAATTGCCTGTGACGCTTGTAGCACCTAGCCAACTTGTGATCTCTATGTTATATCAATTAATATAAACCTTTTTCCCTTAAAAAAAATAGAGGAATGGAAATATGAGAAGTGGGATTAATCTATTCTTAGGCGATCCTGCAAAATAGTGAATCCAGAAAAAATAGTGTGTTGCAAATGCAAAGTCCTTGTCTTACAAAGAAGTCAATAAATACCCTTGAAATAATATTATGTTGGAAGACATGGACTCTTCCTTTGTAATTTAGTTTTGTATCAAAGCTAAGTTCCTAGAAAACACAGAGAAGACATGTTTAGGCATATGCTACACCCTTATAAGAAACAAATTGTTAAAGACGTCAACAGTTTGGTTAATGGCATTTTTTTAATGAGAAAATAGATAGAGAATAAAGGCAAACAGAATGAGTATTTACAGAATCCAAGAATTATGCTCTGAAAAGCCTCTAAATCTAATTTTGAAGAAGAGCCAGTGAATAACAATATGCTGTCAGAGTTAATAACAATCCTTTTGAGGTTGAAAACATGCTGGAAATAATGTCTTGATGCAAAGATGGTGGACAATTGGACAACGTGAATTTTTTGATGAACAAAATGAAATTCGCAAGATTGAAAACAAAAAAAAAAAAAAAATGCTCCTCTGGTTGTAAAACTTCTAGAGTTACAACAGTGACAAGGCAGACAGCCTATTAATACTTCTACTACTTGTTGTAAAACTTGTCATTAGTCTTCATTAACATCAAATAAATATTCTACTACTTGGTGTCTAACATTTGCATTAGAATTTAAAATCTTCTTTATTAACCCAATATTTTCTTTTTATTCTCATTGTTTTTATTCTAGACTATGGCATCACCTTCTAATGTTCTCGGACAATATTTCACTTGCTTCTTATCATCCATATGTTGTTACCCTCCTAGTAGTATTCTTAATTGAAGCAATGCTTAATACGGTCCTCATTCTCATCCCATGTGAATTTTATTACGGGCTTTAAAAAAAATAAAAAATAAAACTTAAAACTAAAACTAAAAGTCTAAAAGTTAAAATTTAAAAACTTAAAGTTAAAACATTTTAATTTTTTTTATTTTTAAAAGTTTATAGTTTATAGTTTAAACTTTATACGTTAAACTTTTTAGTTTTTTATAATAAAATTATAAATATTAAATTATAATGTATAAAGTGGACTCCAATTCAGTGTAAAGTGAATTGGAGTCCACTTCTATATAAACCATTCTATTAGGGTTTTTACTTCATTTTAACTATTTGCACGAGTGAAAAGGCAAGAGACGGCACTTCCGACAGAGACAGACAGGCAAGACTGAGACTTAGACTTCGGACAGCAGATAAGAGACAAGAAAGGCTAAGACGCAGACTTTGGACAACACTATATTTGATGTTATTTTTGTACATGCACTACTATATTTTGTTATTTTTGTACATGCACTATTTGAGGAGGGCCTATATATTGTTTTATGACTTTGACATCCTGTTGAATATCATATATGCTTTTATGATGCCAATGTGTATGATTTATAATTTATTTATTATTTTGGATAAAAAATACATATATATATTTTTTATATTTAAAATTAGCCGCACCCGCGCCCGACGAACCCTATTTTTGGCGGGGGCCGCATCCGCTCCCGCACCCACAATTCCTGCCGCATCCGCTCCCGCACCCACGATTCCCGCCGCACCCGCGCCCCCGCACCTGGTAACCTTGTTTTGACACAAGAGAGCACTTAGATTATTTTTTTGGTCTTTTACGTGGCTGTTCACTAATCAAAATTGCGAGTCTCTCTTATTGTACTATTATTGGTGCAAGCAAACATTTCTTCCTTCTTTGCATACAAACAAACAACCCATTTTCCCCGCAAGTTGATAGAGTTGTTTCATTTCCCACAAATTACCGTTCTTCTGTACATAAATCCTGCAATCTCTAGCAGGTATTTGACTCGTGTCAATATCTTATGGTTGTTTTATCCACAACAGAACAAGCCAGTTTATGCTTCCTTCAAGTACTAGTTGTTGACTCCACATATCATAGTAGAGACACTTGGACTCAGCACAGACTTGGCAAGGCCAATTTTGACTTGGACTCAGACTCAACAAAAGAAAAAACCCAAAGAATACAAATTTTCATTGGGAAAAAGTTTTTTTTCAAGCATATCACAATTAATTAACATTATACAATATCCAAAACTAATATTGTACGCGATACAACCTTAAACTACACATGAAAGTGACAAAACAACGTGCTGTTTATATGTAATTATTTCCTCCTGATGAATATGTAGTGTTTGCTAATATTTCATATTGAGTTAGAGTCCAGAGACATGTTGGCATTTCTGCAACATGATGTATATTCTGCTATTCTGTAAATTCTCCTTCCCTGAAGCTTTCTTCTTTGTACAGTGTTTTTTTTTCTCTTGCTTTCTCTATCCAAATTTGTCAGTTAGGGCTGGTGCAGTTTTCCGGTAATTCAGCATACAAGGTTTCCCCTTGTCAAGCACGGAGGAAGTTTGGCGCCATGTCTCAAGGCGCAAGTTTGTTCTGGGGCAGAAGCAAGGAGTAGGCCCGTTCTGGGCCATACAACAGCAAGGGCCAGCTCCAGAGAAGAAAACGTAAGAGCGCCCATGCCTTCTTCGCCCTGTTTTGAGAAGCGCAAGGCATATTTGGGCCCTAACTGAACGCAACTGCCATTTTACACAGAAAATTCGAAGTATAGCAAGGTCTTTTTCGCCCTATTTGGAGAAGCGCAATTCAATTTCGGAACAGAAAACAACGCTTGGGCCTTTGACCGTTCAGCACGAACCCGTTTGGAGTGATGTGGGGCCCGTGAGCGCAAAGAATTTTCGGAGTCTGCCTGGAGTGCGAGCAGCTTTGACTTTTCAAAGCGCAGCAACGGTTTTGATAAAAGATGTTAAGTGTGAATTAAGACGCTTCGCCCAGTTTCCCAAGCGCAGAGCAATTTCGGGCCTAAGTAAGAGCGCAATCCCATTTGAATTTTCAAACCTCGGTGCTGCTTCCGAGGCACCAAGGTGTTGCGTTCAAATTCTTGAGCGCAAGGTAAATGCGAAACAAGAGAGAGCGCAATGTCTGTTGACTTTTCAACTCTGCACCACTCCCTAGGCCAGGCAGTTGCGCTCCACTTTTCAGGCGCAAGGCACTTGTGCTCCAAGTTAACTGCGCTTTGGCTGTTGACTTTTCAACGCCAACGCTCCTCCCAAGGCCCCAAGCAGCTGCGCTCTACTTTTCAAGCGCAAGGCATTTGCGCTCCACTCCACTGCACTTTGGTCGTTGACTTTTCAACGTCGGCGCTGTCTTCAAGGTGCCAACCAGTTGCGCTCCATTTTCGAGCGTCGGGCAGATTCGGAGCAAGCTAGCAGCGCTTTGCCTATTGATTGTTCAACTCCAGCACGCCTCTCGAGGCTCCAAGAGTATTCGCTGCTATTTCTGGGCGCAAGGCATTTTCGAAGTTCTCCAAGGCGCAAGCGCCTTTGACCATTCAACCCTGGTGCCCCTTCCAATGCAACAAGGCATTTTGCTCAGGCTTTTGAGCTTAGAGCAATTTCGGCCTAAGGGAGCAATGCTTTACGCCTTGACTTTTCAACGTCTGCACTGTTTTCAAGACAACAAGTTGTTTTGCTGCAGTTTTTTGAACATCCAGCCCATTCCGGGCCAGGAAGCGGCAAAACGTAGCAGTTAGGGCTGGCATCTAGCGCCTGTTTTCTGTCTAGCCCCCTTGCCTCAGTCAAAATTCCTCAAAAGCGCTTCTCATCAGCCGGACAAAGTGCATCCTTATCCATCTAAACGCAGTCGGTCTAGGAAGCTTCCAGACTTGACGTTCCGGGGATGCAGAATCTTATCTTTCACCAGGGCGGTTCCAACGAGCAAGGAGACGGCGCCACCGGCTGGACCTGTCAGAGCATTGAAGGGGTGCAGCTACATTTTGGGGAGTCATCAGTTTCAGCCCATGCCTGCTTACTGTTTCATAAGTATTTCTCTTCTCATTCTTATCTTCTTTGCCACCGCGATGTTTTGTGGGTGTGCATTAAATATTCAAGAGGCAGAATTTTCTATATAATCCGGCAGTTTCATTGTAAATGGATGGACATTTTGCTAGAAGCTTGCTGTAACTTGGATTCTGCTATCAATACAGATAACATTTGGCTCTAACTCTAGACTTCTATTTCATGTGTATGTCTTCTATTTGCTAGTTTTCTATTAAGTTCTCTGTTCTGTATGTGAGTTATTATTCTATGTCTGTATTTGACTCCCGATAGAGGTTGAACGCTGGAATAGTCCTGGAAATTACACATGTTAGATGTCTGGTTTTAATTTTTGTTAGTTGCCTGTGTTGAGTGCTATTGGTTCAACGTACAATTAAGTTATCGTGTTGCTGGTCCATCACCCCTGTTCTATCTGGCCTGTGGCCATATTTCCCATTCCTTTCAATCATTTGTTAATTTCTTTCCTGTTCTCTAATCTAAATCCCCCCAGTTAGAATAGCAAGGGAACCAGCCCATCTCTGGAGATTGGCACGGGAGGCATTTCTTCCTCTCGGCCTTTCAATGTTGGTCTGGTCTAGGGCACATGAATAAAGCATTTCATACCTAAGGCAGATTCTTGACCAACAAGACAGTACATAAGATAGGTACATATCCCTTATTTCCATGGTTCTCAGACTGTGGTTGTACTAGGGAATGCCTCCCATAGACGAATGGTTATATATGGGCTAGTGGCTACTGTTAGAAAATCCTTCAAGTCATGTTGTCTCCCATTCTGGTTTTGTGGCCATACACAAGTGCAATGCTCAAACCGACACTGAATATGGTTGATGCTATTCTCTGGCAGAGTATGGATAGTATATTATCTGTCAAAGGGTATAACTACATATCACAATTATTAGTCAACTTGTCTTCCTTAAAAAGAACCCTCAAAAGGACATTTTGTGCTTCTTCAATGGCCTCTTGCTATTCTATGTGCATCTTATAAATCTCATTGGGATTGTGAGAGGGCCCAAGCACTATACTGTTCCAATCTTTCATGTCTAATTCTTGATGACTTTGAGTTGCCTCAAACATGGTGAATGTTTCCTATGTTGGTTAGGATTTCGGAAGCATTTGTTTATTCCTAGGCCCAGTGGTTAGACGAATGTTCTAGAGAATGTATATCACAGGGAAGTGCAAAGAAATTTTGCTCTTGATAATTTAAGGTATTACACTTTGCATAGGGTGGGACATATCGCCATGGAACTCCATACAAGATTGGTTTAAATTCCTCTTAATGTTGTCTACCCTTTTGGAATCAATTTCCATTGTTGATCTTCTTTGACCTTATCCTTGTACTCTACTGACTAATTTTTCTTTTCCTTTCATCTTTGGTCCTTTGTAATCAGGTGGGCCTTGTGGCATTAGCCTTCCTTTTGGTTCTTCTTTCTTTGACCTCAAATGTAACTGCTGGGTGGCTGTTAGATTCTTGAAAACTAGGAAAATTTTGGGTTTAGGATGCAAATGAGTGTTTTTTTGGGTCTGACTTCACCTTCTCTCTACTCTCTTTGCAAGTGGAAACAGCAAAAATGAGGCCAATTTAGGCAAAAAAAATGGATGTCGTTTTTCTGTATTTTTGCCACCGCAGCCAAGTTTTTTTCTCTCTCTTTAAATAAAACTCACGAGTCCAAAAAAGCTCACAAGTACAAAAAAAGAACTTGACGAGTCCAAAATAACTCATTGAACTGAGTCAAGAAAACCCGGGAGGGCCAACTCAAGCACAGACTCAGCAAGTTTTTCAAAAACTTGCCGAGTTTTGTAACTATGCCACATATTATTACCTTACTTTGTTTCTGCTACACTAGGTTCAACAATAATTACTTATGGGTCTATGTTCTTAAAAACCAAATAGTTCTGAATCAGAAAACATAAATAAAATTTCCATATACGCACATAGAGGAAATGAAAAATAAATACTTGGAACTATGATGGTTCTAGGTCCCCCAAAGAGTCATGGTGGAATGGTGCTTGTGACAAGGTCATGACCCAAAAATCCCGATCCAATTCGATTTTTTCCAATTCAGATTGCATTGGAATCTGGATTTTTTCAAAAATTGGCGATTTTTGCTGATCTTTTCCAAATAATTGCCGAATTTTGCCGATTCTTTCTAAAAAATTATGATATGCATGAAAAAAGTTCATTTTTCAATGAAAAATTGCATTTTCTCCGGTTTTTCTTTTTGCCAAATTTTCCCAATTTTTTTCCCAATTCCCACTTTTTCCTGATTCCTTTTCCATGTTGATTCCAATTTCCTCAATTATGATCATGACCACCACAAGCCGTTAGAACAAATTAACCTTAAAAGTGCTTATTATAAAATAATTATTACTGATTAAGGCTATACAATAATTTTATCCTAAATCAATTCTCAAAAATAAGTGAACAAGAAGGTCATGATGACCAAAGCCTCATGTAATGAGTACAAAAAAAAAGGGCTTAGTGAAGTTAATGACAAACTTTCTTTGATGTCTAAACCACAAGACAATGGCAAGCAGAACTCATGTCATTAGAACTTAAGATCATGATAAGGCAAAGTCTAAACCATGAGATAATCTTTTTCTTCTGAAAATTCATATGAAGAAGACTATTGTAATGCTATACTAGACTTTAGAGAATGAAAAATTGACATCAAAGAAGAAAGGTCAAGTAACGGTGACCTTACAAGGATTTGAAACAGGGCAGCATTGTATTTTGACCACACCTCCTTCAAATGAAGTTGAATTTCAATGAAACTTCATAAGAAGATTCCTGACATCAAGAAGAATACTCAAGATTAATTTGAGCTCAAATGCATCATCTAACCCCAAAGAAATAGGAAAAAATATTCAAGACCAGTGAGAAGTATGTTAGGCATAAGTCAACCAAATCAAGTACAATTTCAGTGATTTTTTTTGCTGGTGAAATAAGACTCAGATGACTATGTTTGGTATACAAAAATACATCTGTTTTACCATTCAAAATGGTAAAAATCAGTCTGTTGCAGAGTCCTATTTTCTCTCTCCTGAGAGTTACAAATAAGACAATTTTTATCAAAGATTCTTGACATCATTACACATAAGCCATTTTTTATCAAAGATTCTTGACATCATTAAACATAAGACCACCAAATTTCAGCTCAAGACTCATCCACTAGGACATTCAAAAAACCAAATAAACAGTTCAGCCAACAAGCTGGCAGAGAACAAGCTGATTTGAGATGTGCAAGATGGCTCATAACTGATTTGGGCAATTGTAAAGAGTGCAGGGCCAAATATGACACATCCTCGATAATCTAGGAACGTCAATTGCACTCCCAAATGTGGAAGAGGAGGAGGCTATATGAGGCCTCTTTGGGGCAAGACTAGCAAATAGAAGGGGGTTTTGGAAGAGCTAGGAACAGGGGCAAGGTATTTCCAGCAATGTGAGCATGTATACCATTGAGCGGCAGTATGTGAAGCTGTAAACAATGGCATGATGGTTCTACATCCCAGTGATGGCCAGGTTGATGGTGACAACTCTTGTAATCTCTTTATTTTGCATAGAATAAAAAGCTTAAATCACTCATCAATGGTTTTTCTTCTTAAAAGGGTTTTTCACATTGAATCATTGTGAAATTTGTTGTTGCATTGTCTTCATTTTATAGAATTTTTAACAAGTTTATATGCTTTCCATGCTTGGAAACTAGTTACTTTGAGCTAGGAATGGATACTAGTTTGATGCAGCTGTAAATTTTTGCTTCTTCAATAGATTTTTGGCTTTACGAGCATTGCATTAGTCTCTTTGAGGACTGTCCATCTCTATTATTTTATTACATTAGTACTTTTTGCAACATTAAGAGTTTCACTAGGGACTAGTTTCACAAGAGCCCAAGGGAAACTAAGCCAAAGAAAACTTAAATCCATTGAAAAGGATCTGTTTAATGTGCCATTGGTGGGAATTTAAAATTAATTAGTTTAAAATCTAGGAGTGCAGACTACAAGACATTATACTTTGCATGACCATATAGAGATGCACACCACACTCAAGATTAGGTTAATGTCTGAAACTTTCAATTTCTTTCTTCTTAAAATTCATATCAAGAAGACTATTACACATGCTATATTTTATCCATAAAAAGATTAGGTTTATGTCTGAAACTTTAAATTTCTTTTTTCTTAAAATCCATATCAAGAAGACTATTACAAATGCTATATTTAATTAAAGAAAACTTTTTGCGAAGTGTCAATGAGAATTGTATTTATGGAACAAATATGAGAGAGAGATCTGTTCAATGTTCCATTGAAAAGGATCTGTTTAATGTTCCATTGGTGGGAATTTAAAATTAATCAGTTTAAAATCTAGGTCTGTAGACTACAAGAAACTATACTTTGCATGAGCATATAGAGATGCACGCCACACTCAAAATTAGGTTTATGTCTGAAACTTTAAATTTCTTTCTTCTTAAAATCCATATCAAGAAGACTATTACAAATGCTATATTTAATCCATAAAAAGATTAGGTTTATGTCTGAAACTTTAAATTTCTTTCTTCTTAAAATCCATATCAAGAAGACTATTACAAATGCCATATTTAATTAAAGCAAACTTTTTGCAAAGTATCAATGAGAATTGTATTTATGGAACAAACACTCATTTTGATAGATTTCGATGGCAATTCATAATTTTCTTATATTAGTCGTGATGAACGGACACAAAATCAAGCGTTTAACTTATTACTTGTTTTGATAGGTTGCAATAACAATTCATAATTCTCTTATATTTTTCTAACACCACTAGGTTCGCAAGCATTTCAAAATCAATTATTTGGTGTGCAAGCATGGAATTGGATGTACGTTTCTAAAATCACTAGCACTATTAGTTGTTTAAAAACAATGATATTTGAGGAGGTTAACATTGGGGATCTAGATGTCCCCAAAACCTCCCATCATTTCTTAACTATCCTCAAGATGCTTCGTTCAATTCTCCTAGTTTAAAATGGGAAAAAGTGTTGGATGGGTGACGGAGCATGAGCTTTAGGCCTCAAGTCAATTGCACTAGTCACAAAGCAAGCCGCTTTGAGAGAAGGAAGTGGGGCGCTCTAAACAAGACGCTTTGAGGAGCAAGGTGCTCTGAACAGGTTACCCTAAGCGGGATGCTCTGAATGGGGCACCTCCAGCGGGACACTCTAGGGAGCAAGGTACTCTCAACAAATGCTCCAGAGAGTGGGGCACTATAAGCATTTCCCTTCGAAAAGCGGGGAAGCACTGAGGGCGCACTTGGATGGCGCACACTACTTCTAAACACTTAGCCAATTCTCACAGATTTCTACATTGCTCTGTCTTTTTCCTCAATTTGTGTGGTGGATCTTTGTTCGAAGTGTGATGGTAGTAGCGAGCTACTATAATTCAATCGAATCTTGGGGACGTCAATCCTGATTGATGGAAGATCCCAGATTGTGCCTTATTCTTGAGTGCGGGGTCAAAATTGAGGTAGTCTGGCAACAAAGCTAATGTTGTTGGAAGGAAGAGTGTTATTGACGAGCACAAGGATACTAATCTAATGTGACAAATTGACGATGGCACAAACAAGGTGACGATGGGTGACGATAAGGGTTGATATCGATGTAACTGAAGAAGTGAGGGGGGCTTTGAAAAGCAAGAATAGAGGAAATAAGAGGGGAAGAGAGAATTGTGACAGAAGAAGAAACAAAGGAGGTGGAGGTGAAGTGATTGTGACACAAATGGTGAGATAAAAAGATGAGAAGAAGTGGGAAGTTGAGTCTCTTGCAAGATTTTTGCTCAGACGAGAGATTTTCAGGGAAGGAAGGTGGAGATCACCAACTCTTACACGTACTTGGGGGTTCTCTTCACTGGACCCACCTTTGGGTTGAAACCCGCCGCCCAGGCTCGGGTTTGCAAGGGGTATGCAGCTCTTTCTTTGCTTGAGAGGAGCTGCTTCAGGGCACATTTCCAGGATATTTCGGTGAAGATGAGAATCTTTGACACCTTGGTTAAACCAATTGTAACCTATGGGTCAGTGATTTGGGGCCCTAGTTTAGGCCCAACTGATTGGTCTCGTGTTGAACGAGTGCAGACACTTTTTCTTCGGAGATTCGTTCGCTGCAAGGGCACGGTCCCCCGTTCCATTATCCTAGCAAAGCTTGGTGCATCTCCTCTTCGGCTTGAGGTCATCTTCTTGATTATCACCTACCTTCACAGGGTCCGTACCTTGGGGGAGACCCCCTCGGGTGGTAGACGGTATCCTTACCTTGCCCTTTGCTCATCGATGGACCTCTCCTCGAGTCCCCGGGGGGGTAGGAGGTGTTGGTACTCTCAGGTCTCGACACTTTTGGCCAGCATTCAGATTCAGATTGATAGACTTCCCCCTTATTCCCTGGGTGCTTCTCCCCCTCGGCATAAGGAGGAGATACACCACAAGATCCGAAAGGACATCAGCCTCCAGTATACCAGTTGCACATGGATCTCTCCCGCCACCCCTCTCTCCCCCAAGCTGTCTTTTTATCACGAGCACTTCCTTCAGATTCAGGACGGCCGGATTGTCCCCCCTCAGTACCTTCAGCAGCATATGATGCATAACATATGGATCCCGCTTGGACAACTCAGAGTGTGCTCCCACCAGCTTCGGGTTGAGTCAGATCACCATCTCCCAAGGGTGGAGCGGGTCTGCCTATTTTGCCCCTTGGGAGAAGTAGAAACCTTGCACCACTTTATCTTCAGATGTCCCATCTACTACGAGATCCGAGGCAGATTTCACTGCCTTTTCAGGGACAACTCTCAGTCCCTCTCCACCTTCTTCAGGTTCCCGGACCAGCGGTGTCTCGCACTCTACTGCAGGGAGACCGTTCAGATAGTGGTGGGGATACTAGACAGCGCACCCGCAGTTCTTTGGGACTCCGGATCAGGGATAGACAGAGACAGATCACCGATTTTTTCTAGGGTGATTCTTCGACCTTGACTGCTAGGAGGGACTAGGGCCCGTGGTTGTGGACAGACGCCCCGCGGGAGCCTCAAGGGCATCGTTTTTCTATCAAAATAATTGTCTGTTTCATTACTCAAAAGTAAACTATTACTTTTCTGCATGTGTCAAAA
Source organism: Wollemia nobilis (assembly GCA_028583015.1). Classification (NCBI taxonomy): domain Eukaryota; kingdom Viridiplantae; phylum Streptophyta; class Pinopsida; order Araucariales; family Araucariaceae; genus Wollemia; species Wollemia nobilis. Next base: position 3,003,371 of record JAQPPZ010003518.1, on the reverse strand, counting down.
TTTAATGTAGTGATAAACCTAGGCTCTAACTTCCATCTATCCATGTGAATGCACCAACTAAAGCATTTTTAAATTACAAATATATAGAAGCATTTGTCATTGATACAAATAACAAGAAATACCTAACATTAACTACTCAAAGTGTATCTCAATTAATACCTTAATTTTGTTAGCTGACATATGGAGAATTACTTTCTCCAAATCCATCAATAAGCTTAAGAACAAGAAAAGACTAACATAATCTACTCAAAGATGTATCTCAATTAATATCTTAATTTTGTGAGCTGACATATGGAGAATTACTTTCTCCAAATCCATAAATTAGATACAAAAACTCATGACTAACCTGGTAAAGGGGGAAGAGGTGACCAATCTTTAAAATCATTATCATCCACACAGAAACAACGACAGTAAAGAGATCCTCTCACAGCAAGCTTCCACAGAGATAGCTGCTGCAATTTTTCCATCATTTTGTGATAAATGTGAAGGAGAAAACGTACATCATCTGCAGCTGCCCTCTTCATCATTTCTGTTAAGGGTCTAGCTTCCCAGAATTGTGGATCCTGAAAGTTTTCAAGGAAATTAAATTATGATTTCTTAACTAGTACTCATGTCTAAGAACATGGGTAAACTTTAAAGGGAAAATAACTGCTCTTAGCAAAAACATACAATTCTCCATGGTATTCCAATTGCTGTTATCAAATAAGATATTTCTCACATGGCAGACCGGTGTCAATATATCTAAATGTTTAAAAAAAAATTACATAGAGTATTAACAAAAACAACTTGCAATCCTCTTGCAATGATTTGCCAAAAAAAATGAATTTCGCAGCATGGTCTTCTACCTTCTCAATGTGAAAAATCCAACAAAATTCTCTATGACAAGTCTATTCGATTAAATAAAACAACCCAGAACAACAGAAAGAAGAATGAAACCACTTTGTAAAAGCTTCCAACCATTGCAAATAGGAGATGGAAGACAGAATCCTATATTGAACTCAACAAAAATAGTAGAGACATTAAGTGAAGATAATTCTCACTCAAATACTATCTCACATTAATGAGAATACACCAAAATAATGATTTACACAAAATATACGTGAAACGTTACTCCAAAGTAACAATGCTAGACTCCTCTGTATATAAATTATAATAGATAGAGAATGACCACCAATTTAAGCATGGAATAGAAAAAAAATTCCTTTGTAGAAGAATGTGCACTTTCATGGGAGTCAACAGTGAGTAAAGAATAATCTAAAAAATAGATTTTTATTATTATTATTACTACTACAATAAAACTCACATAAATAGTGATAATTTCCATACAAGGTGGAACCACATCACAATTTACTGGGCCTTGTAAACCTTTACGAGTTTAGATCTTATAGATTTGTGAAATAATTGTATATGCTTCCTATAGGCAACTGATCTGAATAATAATAACAAAGAGAGCTGATAAAGACACCAATGTCCTCTTGAACTTGGAAAAAATAGGCCACTATACAATAGGAAAATAAAAAAATGTGGACTCCCTACCCTCCTGTTCTGTCTAAAGAGTAGAGAACAAAAGACGTGAGTCAAAACATCATTTTCTACTTTGAGATAAATAATACAGTATGATTTATAAGTTCTTGCAGAATTCTCATTTGTACTCTTGTTTGGAGTATTTCCTGGTTCCATTATCACACCTGAAAAATACATTCTTGGCCTCTCTTAGACTAGGAATTATCACAGGGAATGAAAATCTTCATCTTTAGTAGCTTAAGTTCCCACTCAAAGAAGTACCCATAAAACAGATGACAAAAAAATATGAAACCCTTCAACAAACTTGTGAAACCATGTACAAGAACAAACCAGGAGACATAACAAACAAGACTTTCAAACCTGGGCAAGATAAATGCATGAAATTAGACATTTGTTGGGAGGCTTAAACAAACATATGAATGAATATGTCATGTGTTATTGTATTTTGTTTCTATGACAAGTTATGTAATGTCCAGTGACTACTTCTAACTTTAAGCTATGACTAGTGGTTGCAAACAGAATGCCTGGGAAGTTGTCACCAGCAGACACATCCATCATATGATACCATTAAAGAAGAGAGCTGCGATGTGTTCTCCCCTTATTGTATTGATCATAATAAGAATAATGTCATTTCCATATATATGTTAGAGATGTGATACATACAAGCAATCATAGTAAGAATAATGCCATTTCCGTGTATAATGTGTTTAAACTTAAATCTAAAATTTTGTTTTGTAGATTTGGATGATGATGTGCACTGTGTATTTTGTGGACTGTATAAACCTCAAAATAGTTTCCTCTTGGTGTTTCTCTCTACTAAATTTTTGTATCTTAGCTACTTGAAGTTGAGCAGTCATGAGTAGCATGCTATTGCATGAAATAACAAGAAATTAGGGCAGAAAAGAACAGGAAATCTATGAGCTACAGATCAGGTTCTGTGCTTTCCAACAGAAAAAGGACTTAATTGGAGATACGGTCACAACATCTTGCCCTTTGTGATCTACCTGAAATTGCCAACTAGAGTAAGATCAGTCACCCCCTCCTTAAAAAGCAATGGCGTACAGTTCATCCAATTCTTGGATCAGATGAAGAAACAACTTCTCTACCTGATATCACATCGATAGCTTCCCCTGGATGATGAATTCTTCTAACTTGACAACCTACTTCCCAACCTGCTTGGTAATGGTGTTAAGTCCATAACGGAGAAGTATAAACCTTTTGCCAGGCCCCTTATGTCATCCGTTAGGATAGGAAGCCATGCCTTGTCACTAATTTTGTACTGCTTTAGCAGCTGATGCTTCTCATGTCTCTCCCTGTACTTGGCACTACTCTGCTACAATGTGCCATAAGTTTGATGTTAAATATATTGAATCTGCTCGATGGACTTGTTTATTTTGTCAATTTCCTTTTGCAATTAGGTATAATCCTTTGAAGATGCTATGGGGAGAGCCATTTCACTTGAAGACAATGGTTAAAACCTGAGGCACACCTGGAATGGGTTGTGATTAGTGGAGTTGTAGAGCTCTGTTGAATTTGTGTTGTACATGTGCAAGTTCTTGTCCCATGTGTATGGGTGCCTTGTGTTATGCACTTTGAGACCATTCACTTAACGATCTCAGTTAGCAACTCTTTTTCCTACAAGTAGTGACTAATATGTGCCTTCAAAACTAGGATCACTCTCATATAGCAAGGCCAAGGGGAACTCTCATTCCCACAAGAGTAAAGGACTGTGGTCAGTGTTGAGATTAAATATTGAAACAAACAATTGGAAACTTGATTAGCAGTGCCCCTCTTATGCATGGTATTCAGACTTAATTGTTGCCGATATGTGGAGCACTTCCAATGACACCCAATTTGCAACTTCCTTTGTGTTTGCTGGAACTACAAAGGGCTATGATTGGTGTGCATGATGGTTTCCTTTCCCAAGATGTAATACTTATACTGATGACAATATGTGGGGTACCTTTAGAATACATCAATAAATGTTTCATTGTGGTAGCCAACAGGATGCCCATGTTGAATAAGGATTGCATTGTGTGCAAAGTCTAAAGCATTTGTCTCTATTTCAAAGGGTTGTTGCAAGTACAAATAAGCAAGGAATGGAGCCATGTGAAGTTCTCTTTTATTCCTCAAATGCCCTTCGTTATTCCTCACATGTCTTTTTGAATATAAATATATCATCCATGTACATACCCACAAAGAAATCTGTGAATGGTAGGATGTCCTCATCATCGTCATGAATATTGCAAGTGCATTGGTTGAACACTCCAGCAATCCTCCTTTTGACTTGAAGCAATCTTCAAGACAATGGTTGCTCTATTACCACTTGATGATAACCTGACTCAAGGAAAATCTTAGTAAAGTACTTTGCAACCTTAAGCCCGACCATCCTTATTTTGCACCAATACAATTGAGCTCCCATAAAGTGATGCATTCGAATGTACATGTATCAATTCTTGAATCTAATTCCTGATCTCATTAATTCTCTAGGATAGAGCATCAATACACTAGCCCAGTTGGCAAAGGTACTCTTAAAACCAGATCAACTGAACGATTTACTTGAAAAAGTAGTGGCACCCCCATGAGTGTTGCAAATACATATATCTAGACACTAGGTGGACCAACCAATAAAAATCGATGACCTTTGACACATACCTGAACAACCATCACTTAAAATCATGCAACCTGTTGACTTCCAAAAGTCTTCAATATTTGCCAATTTTTCATTCGCCCTATCTCTTGATCTATTCAAATTAGTAGTCCTAAAATCTTCTGAACCAGATGGAGTGTATCCTTTTGACAAATTCAATTGATTATTAAATTACGTTTTCAAAATAAGGGCAGCTTGCATATAAAATGGAACGACACAGAAATACTAGAAACCTACCCATGCATCATCGACTTATTGCTTCTCTACAGGTTTCTGGAAGTTATTTAGTGTTTCTGTCCAACTTCCTTTTCGCATCAGACTTGAGCTTGTGCATATGCTTGAAACGAAAGACATGCAAGGTGTCCAAGCAGAAAGTTCCTGTTGTATCCTCCTATTAAATTCATGATCTTTCTTCAATCCTGCCTTTATTAATTTTCTGTTATTGAATTCATAATCTTTCTCCAATACTGCATTTTTAGTGTGACTTTCTTACATGCTTCAACATTCCCTCCTTTACCAGATGAGATACGAAGAACATGGTCCATTACCTTTGTGAAGTGCCCACAAAAGCATGCCCATGTAAAATGCATGCAATATTATTAGTCCCGTAGAAGGCAAGTAATATAGCAATTAGTCTAACTTAAACTGTGATTAATAGTTGTCCATTACATCAGATCATTTTTTACAAATTCTTTTATCATATTATATTTTTTTTATGTTTTAAACTATGTTCCACAAAGTTCTGGGACAGGAACGGCAGGATAGCTTTCTAGGATAGCAGCATATGTTTTCAAGACAATAAGACCCATTTTCAAGACAGCAGGATGCATCTCCCAATGGCCCCCAAATCCTAGGATGACTCCATCTGGAACATAGGTTTTAAACAGCAAAGTTCAGTTTTTTAAGGATAAAATTCAAAAAGACAATTTTAGTCTTATTTCCATTTGCTATTTTCATTTTTTTTTTTCTTTTTTAAGTTTATTGTCATGTTTATATATTTTATACTTAATTTTGCAGATAAGCATACGATTAGAAACATGGAAAATGGAGATAAGCTTAAGCATAGAAAATTATTAAACTAGATGACAGAAATAAAGAAATTTTAGAAATACTAATTAAATTTTGAATTTATAAAAAAAAATGCAATCATAATGTTCATAGTTGAGAGAAATTCTGATCACTTTTTTTGGACTTCTTGAATATGAGTCTCCTGACCAACATTAATTTTTTATCAATAAATAGTCGTTCAATTACTTGTAGAGCAATAATAAGATTTAAATAGTTTATACCATTTGGGGCTGTTTTTTGAAAAATATGAGAATATATATATATATATATATATATATATATATTGGGTAGCTCCATCAACATGAAAAGAAAAGATGAAATATTGGATTAGTTTCCAAACTAAAGCATTATGCATTCTATGGAGGATTGGTCCTGCCATTATTTGTTGGAATTTATGGCTTCAAAGGAATAATAAAAATTTTAAAAATAAAATCTGAGAATCATTGGCCAAGTTTGCAATTGTATTATTGCCTTTCCTGTAGAATTTTTACAGGCATGATGCCTATCATGGGAAGTCTCAAGTGCAAAAAAAGAGATGCTAGCCTTTTGGTTACAGGATTTGAAAATACAATGAAAGGTTATCTATGACAAAGGAGTTTTCACAAAGGATCTGCACCGATCTATGGCAAAAAGGAAATATCTATAAGTTGGTTTCATCAAAATTATTTAATAGTGCTTCCAAAGGAAATCCAGGAAGAGCTGGTGGAGGTGGTGTTTTCCAAAACAATGAAGGCTCTTCTCAGTTACTCAAAATCATATGAAACTTCAACTAACAACTATGCCGAGGTCAGGGCACTTCTTTAAAGGATCAAAACTGTTATTGAAAAAGATGGAAATATATTTCAATTGTAGGGGATTCACAAATTATTATTAATGCCATCAAGAAAAATGGATGTGTGGAATGGATCAAACATTACATTATTTTTTATGTCTATCAACCATGGTTGGAGGAAGTATGTTGGACATGTCAGCATATCTATAGAGAAGGAAACCAAGTAGCAGATAATTTAACCAATCATAGTATTGATCTTTGCCTTAGCAAAATTCAATCTTAGAAAACAACTAGCCGAGTGAGATTTTATCTCTTAAAGAAGATGATATCAAGGACTTGATTGCGGAAATATAGCAGTTCAAGGAAGATGAAGAATATTTATAAGAGAGGTAGAAGAATAATATCTTTGATTAAAAGGCACGCTGGACCTGGTTTAATTGATTTGACAACAAGAAAGGATGTTCATAAATTGTTTTCGAAATTTTAAGTTTTTTTTATGGTAATTTTTTGCATTTCCTGAGGCTCCATTGCCTTTGTTTTTCATGAAACAAGAATTGTACAACCTGCCTTTGGCCATAGTTGTTTGAATAACTTTAAAGCAGGTTCTAAGCTTTTAAAACCAGCACAAAAAGAACAGATTGAATGAATGAGAACTATGGTTGCAGCATTGAGCCCTTTGCAAGTTAACTTACCTAAAAATGCCAAACTGCCAACTAAAGTGGGATCACTATTGGCATATCTTATGTGAAGACAAAACTGTATCTTGGGACCATGTATATTATTCTTACAATGCTCACTGAAAATAAACCATATACATATATTTTATTGTATTCTCTAAAAGACATATCATATAGCAATGGGCAGAGACATATCATGGACTTCTTCAGCTCCGATACTTTGGCCTCTACTATTAGGAGAGATTAGTTTCTGGGGGGTTCTCAGAGCTTGCCCCTCCTGGCTGCTCCCCCCCCCCCCCTTCATCTCTCTCCATTCTTCTTGGCATGCACTCCTCTCTGTTGGACTGCAGCCCTCCCCCCTCTGCTCTCCCTTTTCTTTTCTTTTCCCTTTCTCTGTGGCCCGTTTGTCGGGTTTCATCTTATATTTATCTTAGTTCTTTTCTTTGTTGGGCTTTTTAGCCTGCTAGCTGGCAGTCATTATTGTCCTTCTTATAGTACCTTGGGTCTTATTTTGGCCCACCGCGGACATTAATAATATTTCATTTCATTTCTAATCATGTGATGATGACAATTATATGTAAATTCTATTAGTTTATTTTCCTTGTAAATAATGAAGGTTTTTATATATTGCATAGCTACAAGTACAACTATTAAATGACCTTCAATAATAAAAAAAAAAAACACCATTACTTACAAAAAAAAAAAGTGAAACACCATCATATGGCACGAGCCCAAGTGGTTATAATCATGGACTCGTTGCCAGGAGATATACGCATAATTGCTAGTTGAAATACCACTATGTGATTGGTTGGAATACTGTAGTAACTGATGATGATGTAATATGGGTGGGGTCCATTTCAGTCACAAATAACCAATTTAAAGGGAAAAAAAAAAGTGAAACCCCTTGTGTCTTAGCCTTTGGTCACAAGAAAGTACAAGAAACCATTTAGCCTGCTAGTCCCCAACCTCACTATATCTTGATCACAACAGAAAGATTGCATGACATTTAAGTTGCACCGAAGGCAAGCAAACTTGAAGCAAAAAGAAAAACCTTAAACATAATACATTTACCTAGTCATAATTTCCATAACAGGGTGCTAGAAAAAAGCATTCTTGGATGCACAAAAATTGCAAAAATCAGAATCAGCAATTTATCATAAAGGCCCACAAAAAATCACATAGACAACTAGTTGACAATTAATCGACAAAATTTATAAAACAAATTATTTTTTGGTAAATTTAGCCAAAATAAATAAATAAACCACAAGTTACCAAAACTCTCATTTTACCACTATTTTTAATTATAGGTATAATGACGAGTGGGGGGATGGAAAAAATGATAATCACACTTATCATGATATTTTCCCAATTATAGTAACTACAATGCATTGTTTGTATGAGCAGACAGCTCAGACATAGGATTCTCTAGGTTACATAGCTATAAAACTGTGGTGCCAAATATCATTGAATTGACAAAGGCCAATGCTATATATAGAGAGGACTATTTAGTTTAACAGGCACAGGAAAATTGTATTCAACTTTTCTACCTTCGATGCCTACTAAAGTCCAAAACACTAGGAAAAAGAAAATGTGAGTCACAATTTGCAGCTTATGACGGACAAATTATGTTGCTTTAATGCAGAAATAATAAAATGAGAATTTATGTTTTTACGAGTCTTAGCACACTCGATAGGAAATAACCATTGCCATGACAGGAAAGTACCATATGCAAAGAAAACATGCTGCAAGACTGTCAAAATACGTACTACCGTGAATTATTTTCTTTTCTCTTGCAATACTTATTTGCAGAAAAATTAGCACAGTTTCAATCATTCTAAAATATAGCCAGAAAGAATATCCTTAATGTATGGGCTAGGCACTACTATTAAGGTGTCAAATATTAATTGTCACTGAAGTTTTCTCCCTCGTATTCTAGGAAAGCAAAACAAATGTTTTGACTTCAATGTCCTTTTGCAAATAAAAGGTGATCAATAAATTTCAAAATCACGTAAGTTATCATGCATAGGAATTAATTACCAACCTTTCTAAGTAGAGTTCGCACTTCCTCCTTTTCAAGATATGATACACCTGTAAATTTTTCAATCAGAATATATATCTTAAACAGATAAAGCAATCTAGATAGCACAGAAGGCATATAATGTTCATATTCGTCTTGGAATTACAAGACCAACAGAGGATAACGATTTTCCAGATGGCCAAAATGCTTATTTTGTAATGCATAAATGTAGGAGAAAAACCTGGAAGCAAATGACGTACAGTCAAGAGGCATTTGCAACATATATAGTGATTGTATCTCACTATTTAACGTGAACAAGTAATGGAAGCTTATCAAAACAAGCCTTTATGAGTAACCCTAAAAAGTGAAGAATCAACTCAACCCCATGCAGAATATTAGAAATGCTTTAGCTCACCATCATCCCTAGCACAACTAACAACACAGTCACAAAGGAGAGACCAAAGTATATCAAGAACAGAGCATATTCAAGAGCTTTGATGTATGCAAAAGAAAAGGGAACTCAAAATAAAAAATGGTTTCTCATATATCAAAAATGACAAACTCAGGTTAGGATCTAAGATAATGATAAAATCCTTCAATACTTTTGTGGAGGAATTATTTAATTGACTTCATTCCTTGTTACCAATGCTTTGACTCAAGTAGTAATATGCTATACTACATTGGGGCTCCAAATAAGCAAAAAATCCATGAGGAGTTTGTGCCAATGATCTGCATAAATTCTGGAAATTCTCATTACCAGTTTGGGAATCGAGTCTAATTACAAGGGCCTTGAATTATATAGCACCAACTCTGTAGTACAGAGACTTACACAAAGATAAGTTTGGTACAAAACCAATCCTAACAGGGTTTGAAACATGCCAATCCAAAATTAACAGCACAAGAGATATCAAAAGCACATCAACTACAACATATCAAAATAACTCATGATACAAAAATATACAACACAAGCATAATTTTAATCAAATTTACTAGAAATATGAGAAAGAACAAGATAATTAATCCCCTCCAGAAAAGAAGAATCTTTTATATGTGCATGCACTTACACCCCTAGCCACCCAATAAAATATATAAAACAGGCATTTCAGTCTAGTTTTCATATTTTTCCAGTTTCTTTTCGTTTTTAAACTGGTCAACATCTGCAATGATTTTCTCCCAAGTCCAATATTGTGAACTTCATCAAAGAGAGAATTATCATTGATGATTCAATTACAAAACACAAAAAGGCCTTACAGGGGATACAAAATCATCAACTTTCTTATTAGAATATTAGGCGTTCTTAAAACTATACAATATGAACCCCATAACTAGGCTAATGTCAAACCTAAGAGATCTGTCCTTTTAGACTTGTACATGGACGAAAATAAATAGCTTTTACAAACTGTGACAGTAAAATACATGCATAATCAAAATGAAATGAGGTAGACATCTTGGCTACATGCACATTCCAATTACACAACTAAATTCAAATATAATTGATCATACATCTAATCTGACTGACACTAAATTGTTTTATAATCACAAATAAAATAAGAAAATAATATCCACAAAACCTAAAATGATATGGGTACTTTTTTTGTTTGTTTAAAGATATTTCTTGGATTCCCATTATAAGATAAGTGCTGGTTGAGATTGACTATGCCATCATTAAGGTAAAGAGACATTGTTGTGCCAGGAACACTTTGGTGCATACGAAGGGCATATCAAGAATGGGTAACATTTAGAGACCCTGAGAAGTGCCATTCAACTTGAGTTCAAAACAAGTCTTCAATCCTCCGAAATTGCATGTTGTGGACAAGAAACAATATTTTCCCAGATATACAAAATTCTAATGCAAAATTAATAAGACCATGGCAAATGGTCAATTAAACAAAAGTGTTTTGAAAGGAAGGAGGAATACCACAATACCGCGGATCTGCTAGAAGACCAACAAAAGATATGTGGTCATCAGGAGCCCACTTTCTCCCCTCTTGTTCCTCAATCAGAGAATATGCAATCTAATTCACAACAATGTCCAAACAGTCAGGTATTCTTCATGAGCAAATAAGAAGAAACTGTGTGTGCGCTTCAGGGGAAAATAACTTGACTGCGTTACAGGCTACAGCCACTTTGAAATAGTAAAAATCAACTCTCAAGACAATGTAAATGTTGTCATGATATGTCCAGAGGCCAGAAAACTTACACATCAACATATAACTATATCCAAATTGCACACAAAAAATCACAAGTTTTTAGTAGGGTAGTGATTGCATGTTTCGTTCAAAGAAGCTAAGCATTAAAATATGTCTAAAACACAAATTCATTAGTCATGGAATTGACGAAAAAATGTTAGTCAGTCATTTTGAAAAACAAATTGCCAGAATGCCTATCATCTTTTCCATAAAAATAATAGCCAAAAAGGAAGCCAGCCCCATAGATGTAAATGGGTATTCAACATATTGTGTATATGATTCATTTATAGCAATTTTCTATGGGCTGGGAGCATGCCTGTTCCTGTGATAAGGTGTGGCCTGTAATTGAGTTGTAATACCACAATAATGTGTTTCATTGAAATATCACTATAATACAATCATGATGTAAAGTGGTGGGGCCCATTTTAACACCATATAATCAATTTAAAAAGGAGAAAAAATCCAGACCCGATTAAACATGTCAAAAATCGAGTATATTCTATAAGCAATTTGTATTCACCAGGGATTTTTAAAGTAGGAAAGGCTATGTTTGATCAAAAATTTTACAAAAATGTGAGAGCACTATGAAGAGTCTCACTTTTTGCCGATTGTTAAATCTATCATCTTCACGGCCAAAAGGAGTTTGTCACAAAATATAAACTCACCTGGGTGTCAACAACATTATTTAATTTGATCCCATACTGGAAATACAATGCCTGTACAAAATACGACAAAAAAAAAATTGGAACATATAGGACCCATACTGGCACAGACAGTAGTGAATTGGTTAAAAAAAGAAGCAAATGTCACAATCACATACCTCGCTGTCACGTTTACAATCATGAACCACCTTGGTAACATATATGGATTCTAATGCAGGTTTGCAGGCCTGCATAAGTAGGTCTCCACCCTCAACTCCATCAACTAGATAGATGGCATCCTCAAATGCAAGCTGCAAAAGAACTTAAAAGCAATTTAGATACTTCAGAAGAACATCGCATTAATTAAAAAGTGAAGATTGAAATCATATTTCTTAAAATATCATGTATTTAAAAAAGTGAATCTAATAATTCACACCAGTAATCTAGAAGCAATCATATTTTGTATGCCCAATAGTGATAAAAGAAAACACCTTTTCTTGCTCTTTTTCAAATGTCAACTCAAACTATGATGTAGTTAAATATCCATGTTTCTAGTGTCTATTGATATTCTATGCCATAACTGAATCAAAATGTCCTTTTAATCAACATGACGCTCAATAAGCCTCCAAAAAGTTAAAAACAAATTTATAGAACATTAGATACATCAGTTTACTTGTGTTGTCTTCACAATAACAAGTCATGGCAAAAGTTATCATTAAGCTGTGTAACGCTATGTTACCGGTACGTTTTGGTTTTGGGTTCGGATACGAAGAACCTGGTTTGCTGGTACAGCAAAAAAATTTGTCTTGGGTTCGTTTTGGGTTCGGCCGTACAAAAATTAATAAAAATCATATATAAATATTTTAAACTCAAGTGGGTTTAAGAATATTTTTTCTAACAATATTCTAGTGGGCTAACAATAAAACTTTGGAACTTTAAACAGGAGGTTCAAGGTTCATATCCAATAAAAGTAAGAGTTATATTAGTTAAATAACATCTTCTATTAAATAAGGCCATGGTTCAATGGTTAAGACATATGGGTGACGTGGTTCACACAAAAATTCAAATCCCATGGCACCAAAGAGGCTATATAGCTAAGTCAAAAATTATCTTTATCTTTATTAAATTAAAATTAAATTTTAAATTAAAAATATATATATTTTACATTGTCCCAGAATTTTAATAAACCTTCACATTATGGCTAACGACTAACTTAATAATTAATACATATTATTTAATCTTAAATTAGATATAGAATTTAAAACAACTAGCTTAATAATTAATATATATTATTTAATCTTAAATTAGATATAGAATTTAAAATAAAATATATGCAAACTAGAGAATATATTTAAATATCACTCTTTAAAAAAAACCTAATATATCTAATATCAAGAAAAGTTGTAAAAGGTAAATGGCCGTGGTTAAGAGGAGCGGAGGTTGAGCAGAAGATGTGGCTTCCAACTCTATGTTGTTTCTCCATTCTGAGAAGAGCATGCCCAAATTCTCCATGTCGATGGTATTTTGCAAAAACTCCCAGTCGAGGCAGTGAAAGTCTAGCCATGGCGATTGCTAAGTTTATGAACACTGCGCGACTCATCGCATTGCTTTCCATGAGCACAAAGGCGGTGGAGTTGGATGTGAAAACTAAACTATAAAGTGCCAGAAATGAACAGAGCAATGATCACCTATCACAAACGCAGTTGTTTTTATGTGATTGGATGTCATGGGTCAGCTTATTTATAATTGTTTCGCAGAAACATAGCGACATAATCGAGATTTTCAACGGTGGTTCGGACCTCCTACATCGAACGGAACAAGTCATACGTGGTTAAGATTTATTATATGTCATTAAATTGACTGCTTCGGTGTTTTATCTGATCATTTCCACTCATTTCATTTTTCATCAATGGTTCCTCTCTCTGGTTCATTTACACTCATGTCTGGGACCCTAGTCCATCCAGGGTTCTGCACGGGGACCCGGACACGTTTGGGTCTGTCGACCCGAATGTGTCCGGGTCCCCCAGGCAGAACCCTGGATGGACACACAGGCGTACCGGATCTGAATCCGGACTGGTACATCCCATACCAGGATCCGGGGGTCTAGGGTGCCAAACCAATAACATAGGTGTAACGTAATGTAGAAGTCAACAATACATCATAGTTTTGTTGCCATTGCACAACTTACACCAAAATTGGGGACCCACCGAAAATTTTGAAATTTTGATTTGCATTACATGTTTCATCGATTAAATTCAAGTTTAAGTTAATGTTACTTATTATGTTTTGTTGAGTTTGATATTGTAAATATTAAATTTTAATGTTTTAAATTTTAATTTTTCAAATTTTTAATTATTTAAATTAAAGCAATTTGAACATTTAAAAATTTAAATTAAATTAAGTTTAATAAGGTCCGAGGTGTAGACCAATTGGTTCATCCAAACCCCATAAGGGGGCGGAGGTCCAAGGTTCAAATCTCGGGCCTCGCCGGACTGAATGCTTGTCCCTTTCCTGGTGCTTTCAGCGGCGTAAAAGGTTTAATAATGAATGTGGCATGGCGGTTATAGGGGCGGACTGCGCGAAGATTTGTGTGGCGGCCTCCGGGGCAATCAGCGCGAGAATACTGTGGCGGCCATAAAAGCTGGACAGCCTGCCCGGATTCGTGGTGGCTACCGATTCCACCATGTTAAAAAAAAAAAATTAAGTTTAATAAAAGGTTTTTTTTGGTGTCTACAGGTTTTCAACAGGCGGCATGGTTTTCATAGTAGCGGATGCAGGACGTGCGTTCAACATGGTCAACGGACACAAGTTTCAAGGCACGAACCAAGGAACCACCGAGTGGCTTAGCTAAATCAATAAACATTATGAGCATTTGCGATTATAAAGCCTTCATTGCGTTTTCCCAGATGCATGTGGGATCAAAACGTGCACTATTATGTAACGGAACACTCAAATATGATGGTAGTCCTTTTCACAATGTCGGCTCCTTTGGTTTATGGCTGTAAAGCTTCTGGTTAATGTCAGCATGTTCGAGGTTGCATAACTTAGTCAACAATGGTGTCTTCTGGTCACATACACTACACTACCATCATCAAGATAGCAGCAGAACACCAAAAGACAGCAGGTTTTATCATTGAAAATAGCACATGTAGCAACTCAGGTCGACTTTCGAGATTTTTTGTAGGCAGAGACGGCGTCGGGATGATTCGCACATCATAGAGAAAGGCAGCGCGGTGGGAGTCGACATTACGACAGAATTTTACGTACTAATCGGAGTCCTAGGATTGGTGATTGTTCAAACCCTTTCTGTCTTTATTGAATGGTTGGTGCAAGTGCAGGTGGTTAAAGACATTGAACCCAATATAAAGTTGCCCGAACTTGGAGTATACAAGCTCATTCAGATTGGTTTGACGGACAGGTTTTGTAATCACGACCACGATAATTTTCATGCTGCTTTCCGTCTTCAACTACGTGGTGTTGATTCTGTGTGTCATAGGTTTCTGGCCCTTTGATTTACTTGATGACTGCAGTTGAAGACATTGAGGGCACACCGTTCGTCATTATGATTGCTTTGCAAGCACCAATGACAATAATGAAAATCTGGATTGATTTGTAGAAGAAGGAATATCCACACAGTTCACTAGCTTACATATTGTTGGACATTACATCATTGTTGTGTTGAGGGTTAAAGCTCTCTGGAAGATGACAATTTATATTGACCTGGTTGAGAAGGACATCGAACAAATCATTGGATATGTTTTTTTTTGAATTTAGCGAAAAACCCCTTGCGGGGCCGCCTTGGTCTGAGAAACCACGACCAGGGAGTTCTACAACGTCAAAATCACCCGGGAGTCGCGCCCGACCCTGACCGCACCAACATTATCAACTGGATTTTAGGTACCCAATGTGCGTTTGGTAGGGTGGAGATTCGAACCAGGGACCTCCCTTAGAGGATTGCCCTACCCTCTCCAACTCACCTACAGTACGTGGGTAAATCATTGAATATGTTAAACCACATATACAGTTCACAATGCTTTTATGATTGCACAGAGGAGAGGTCATAGTGGAAGTAGCGCACAGAGATTGTTTGAAATAGGTGATTCAGTTGAAGATTGGTCGTATAATTGGATCTGGTAAATGAGACACCTTTGATGTCTGTAAGAAGACCTTGATTAACACTTATGATAGCGAATGAGACTTCCATTCGGTGGTTGTGGTAGTGTGTTTTCACGACACGTTTTCCATGTGATTTGGCTGATGAATATGGTATGGTTGCCCTTGTGATTATTACATATTGTGTTGAACAAGAAATGTTGAGGAATTGAATGGGCGAATACACGAAAGAACTCAGAACTAACTTAGTAGCTGTCATTGCTTGTATTTCGACATTTTTAGATTGAGGAGGGCAGATAAATTTTCAATGACTAGATTGTGAATTACACACGCAGACATGACGGAGCCTGATGAAGCCATTCATTATAGGCGGAGAAATATGGTAAGCGCATATCAATATGACAAATTACAGCCAGTACATAAGACGAGAATACAATGTTGCATTTGGCCTTGATCTATTTTCCTGTACTGACAGATTATTTCTTCATCTTCACAAGGATTCCATGATTCTGAAGTTGATTATGTTCAAATCAAGACAATTCTGCCGAATCGTGACTTGGTTTAGTTCTAAAATATATATAACATGGACGCCGTGACTGGTAAATGATCTCATCGGATTGTGTTGTTTATAAAAATGAACGCAGCAAGGTGTATCACGGTTTATTCACATTTTGCAGGCAGGTTGGGTGAGATCACACAGAGATTAAGGATAACAGTTCACCTGCAATTTAGATGGCAGTTTGGTGTTAATGACTCTAGCAATCTTATTGGATTAATTCTGTAATCAAAATTATAATGTTAAATATGAAAACAAAGATACAAAAGGAGAAATAATTAATGTTGAATGTGAGAAATGTTAATCATGTTTTCATAAATACGTAATAATGTTGATAACACAAGGGTTGAAGAATGGGTATGCAGTTCGTTCAAAATGGTTACAAAATTCGTTTCAGAGAACAGTTTTGGCTACCGAACAATTGAAAACTGAATAAACAAAAATTTGTAATTATAAATACACATGAATACCCAAGGATAGTGGGCGAAAGATTTTTGGAGCGAGCGGAAGAGAAGATTGAATAAGGATATTGCCAAAGGTTTCCTCCCAGGTTGCTGTACAGAGAAGTTTTTCATCCACAAAGAATTAATTGATGTGAGGTATTCTGAAGTTTGTATTGATTGAAGATTTTTGTAACAATATTATTGAATTATTTAATGAGACATATGCATGCTGATGGTAGTTTCATTATTAATAATTTAGTATATTGATTGTTTCCCTTTGAAGATTGCACCGGATCTAATTTACACTGTGAATACTGGTTGGATTAGATTAGGTTAAGTTTCGGAATATTTCCTTCTGCAGATTCAGGATGGGGATTTCATAAGTTACTGTAACCTGTGTTTTAGTTTTATTTAATTTTTATTTTTATTTTTCCTAACCCTAAGCCATTTTTTTTTTTATTTAATTTCATTGCACGAGAAAATCAAAACCCTAATAATTTTATGCACAGTTTTAATTTTTCATATTAGGGTAAATGTTTATTTCATTTTATTAAATTCTCGACATTTCACATTTGAAATAAACATTAGGATTTTAATTAATTAAATTTACCAAATAATAATAATTAAAGTTCAAATATTAGTTATTTGGATAAATTTAATTAAAATTATTTTCTAAGGTTAAATTCAAATATTTGCACTTCATAAATTTTATTCTTAGCAATATTTGATTATTAATCTTACATTTTGGAAATTAATTTCATGAACAATAACATCTTCACATTTTAAATTAAATATCAAACCACATGCCCCTTGTTAATAGTGACTTGCACCACTGAGGCATTACAACAACACTTTTACACTTTACAAATATACAAGCACATTTAAGCAAACAGAACCTTGGAGAAGTTTTAAATTTCTTTGCAAGAGAGGGTTTTTGACAGGATCCTAACTGTGAGCGTATTTTCGTGATCGGGCGAAAATATCACTCAGCACATAGCACATAGCACATATGGAAAACGACTATGCCCAATTCCAAATTTGGAGAACCATAAATCATGAAATGACCAGCCACAAATAAGCACCAGCCCAACCGGAATTTCATGCCAAAACAAAAGGCAGTCCTGAAAAGGACCCTACAAACTGTAACACAACCTAGGACACATGTAGAGCTTTTTCAACTCAAGAAAATAGTAGCAAAACAAAAGCATGAATGCAAATCAACAAAACAAACTACAGGCAACCAGAAAACAATTCATGCAATCTGCAGGACAACACCCAACTCCTAAGCAGATGAACAAATGATAAAAAAAAAAAATTGAGTAAAACACTATATCAGAATTACTTGCAAATTCTCGATGAATTTGGTGTAGTGTGATTCAATAGTTGCATCCCAACATGTTATTGTAATAACCTTAAAATATTCTAAGGGTTTGATGCTACAGTCATGCCCCATCATAAGAGATAGCATCCCTACACTGGTACTCTTCCTTTCCTTCATATAGAACCGATTTGTCTGTAGACCAGACATGATATCATTTATGTTTTAAATATCTACATGGATATTTTCATAGTTTCCTTCGTGCCATCAAAACTTGTATCAGAGATGTGTTTAAATCATTTAAAAATAGCAAGGTGCAGAAAATAATATGGTATTTCCATAAAATACATTTCTAGAAGCATTAAAAAGGGCTGCTGCCTCTACCTGTGTTGTTTCAAGTGAGGATCATTGTGCATGTCAAACCAAGTTTAAAGGAGATATGTGTTGCGAGTTGTACCATGGGAAAACTACCAATGTTACATTTGCCGAATAATTTTAGACCTTGTTATCAGATGTTGGTGTTGAATTTCAACATGAGTGATTGCTCCTGCACATGGATTCATAAGGATATTCAATCTTTCCCACCAGGAGCAACATCCAGGTGCTTGCTCTCTTTCCTTATTTACACTAAATTCTTTACTCTAGTTTAGCTTATTTTCGTAGTACTTTGTGGTTACTACAATGCATTGTTATTTGTAACAGTTATTTTCAATGAGCCCCATTGACCTACTTTGGCCATCTGTGGACATTAATAGAATTATATGATGCATTATTCCCACCTAACCCAGAACCAAAAGAAAAAAAAAAAAAAAACCTCATGAACCATCTGTGGACATTTACTTGACAACAAGAAATTTTTGAATCTTTAACCTTAAATAACTAAATAAAGTTGACTTTCTTTTGCCGGAACCTCCAATGAGGCCTTTGGTTTCGGCCTTTGGGTTAGTCTTGCAAATTGGCCAAAAACAAACATCAGGTTTTATAAACATAAAGAAAACAATTGTGACCTACAACTGATGCTATTTTTTGTTTTTCCTATACTAAGAAACCATGACAAGGAGTCTATCACATTGCTATGAGTCTATTCCATTGCTACACATCTCCTTTACAATTTGGAAGAGCATATTTGCAATATACATCAAGTCAAAACCTCAGTAGAAAATTCATGCCCCTAAAGGATTAAAGCAAAAAAATGAACATGTGGGAATGAACCAATAAAAAGGTCTACCGTTAACTCTTTCCAGTTCAATATATTGTTGTTTTTCTTTTCTTTTAATTAACCTAAGGGGAATAAAAACTATCTTATTTGATGCCATTTCATGTTTTTCCTATACTGAGAAACCATGACAAGGAGTCTATCGCATTGCTATGAGTCTATTCCATTGCTACACATCTCCTTTACAATTTGGAAGAGCATATTTGCAATATACATCAAGTCAAAACCTCAGTAGAAAGTTCATGCCCCTAAAGGATTAAAGCAAAAAAATGAATGTGGGAATGAACTAATACATTGTTGTGTTTTCTTTTACCTTTTTTTAATTAACCTAAGGGGAAAAAGAACTATGTTATTTCTTTGTGTTTGTTAAGATTCAATTTTCTTTTGTGATTTTTTTTGCATTCAATTCCTTAAAAATTGAAATTTTACAAAGCTTTTGCATTAACACAATTTCAAAATTTGAAAATATGCTACCATGCCAACCAAAACCAGATTCTAAAACTCACTTTACTCACTCCTTTTAGATCCTAATCCTCATTGTTAACCCATTGGTCACCTCATTCTCAAAGAAACCACTATAAATATCATTCAAATCACTCATGAATGACCAAAAGCTGAATAAATTATTTTCATGCCAAACTGTGGGACAACCATTTTTGTTGGTACTAAACAAATAATAAATGGAAATATCCAAAGCATATCCTATCATTACTCTCTTTTTTTCTACAAATTGGATAATATAATACTCTAATGAACCTCAGTCAAGGTCAGAAGGATGGATTAAAGTTCGCACCCTAGCATGGTGTTTTCTTGTACATTATATAATAAATATAGTCAAATATCACCAGTCCAACATCTTTATGTTGCCTATGTGTAAGTTATATGTGCATAATATTTATAAGAAAAAAACAAAGCACATTTGCTAAATTCAATCATAATACATTGGATACAAAAATTGGTTAAGTTGCAAGGATATTTTCATGTTCCCCCTAAACTGACATTCCATTCATCCATTTCAATAAAATATTGCTTTAGAAGGTCCCACACGACCAAGAAGTATGCATGTCTTCTTTATCCACAATATTTATGTCAAAGAAAGTGAAGAATATAGAGATTAAAAATTATACAAAACTCAAAGGAAAAGAAAAAAACAATCTTCCATGTGGTAAACCTTAAGGATGAAAAAAGCCGACATAAGCATGTATAATGAAGATTCCAATGGTAAGGGGAAATGCCAGCCAGAGTCTACAGAATCTGTGAAGAGGAATGGAGAGGACAATGAATATGTCAAAGAAGAGTAAACAGACAAAAAGGCTGAAGAATTTGAAGAATTCGAGGAAACTGCCAAAGAAAACATTCCAAGGAAGTCAAAAAAAAGATGTGCTAATGTCTGTAAGTGCCTTCTGCTATAGTCATTTAACTCTTTCCAAGAGGTTTCCAGCATTTAGATTGCATTTGAAGGAATAGAGGGTAGTGGGATTTCCAACATATTTTGCATTTCTCGTAAAACCTGATTACTTACACTACACTGAATATTGGTCCTGCATTCTATTTAGGGTCCTCTAGTGGTAGATGATCCTTGTAAACTAGGAGTGGCATGTTGTCCTCATCAAATACTGGTCATCTAGTTTTTCTAATTAGAAAGATGCTCATTTCCAAATTGGAAAAAATCAAATTTACACAAATAAAAAGTATGCTACAAAGCATTAAAACATTCTAATATATGAATATAGAAATTAAAAATTCCAATCTCATCATTTGACCTCACTAATGCAACTGCTACATTTATGCACTGTTGGTTACGAATCTGCCATTTAGGAAAGGATTTTGATCTTTTGCGCCCTAGATTCGCCCAACAGATTGAAAGGCCGGGAGGAAGAGATGCCTCCCGTGCCAATCTCCGGAGAAGGCCGGCTCCTATACTAATCTACTATGGTTTTAAGATAAGAGAACAGGAAAGAGATTGTAAAATGCAGAAAGAAATGTAAATAGCATGTGGTTATGGTGGGAAAGAACAAGCAGCACGATTACTAGCTAGTACCCAAACCAACAACAATCAAAACAAAACATGTAACAGAAACTAACACTGTTATTCCTTCCTATGTATCCTTCATTCGGTATTCCAGATTCACTTAATTGCCAATGCTTTAATCCAGAATGCAGAATTACAACAATCAGAAAAATAAATGAATATAAGCAGAAATACTTGCAGAAGGCAGCATAAAAGAAAGAGACAAATGTCAGAGCCAAGTATGCTTTGAATTAGAAGCAAGTGTTTGATTACAGCAGAGCTTTCTTAGCAATATGTTCCCCCCCTTTTACAATGAAAGTGCATTGCTATTTATAGCAGAAATTTCCCCCCAATTACAATGATGCACAGAACCCAAAGACTGCAAAAGCTGTCGAGATTTGACTCCTGCTGGCCGTGAGCGTACTCGCAACAAGATTCACCTGACTTTGGTACAGCTCCGGACAGATCTAGTGGTTGAGAAGGCGCGTCTGATTAATGTCGTAGGTGCAGTATAATTTGGTGTTGAATAACTGTTGTCAATGCTCACCTACCTTGTACTTTGAAGTGTGCCTTCGGTTCCGTTCTGACAGGCCCAAATCCCGAAATCCATACGTGTTCTCTGCCTAAGTCTGAGGTTCCCTGAAATGGAGGGGGCTGACCAAAGTCGCCTAATAAAAACAGCGACCTCGGGAGTCGCTCCAGAATGGAGCGAACCCGGGACGCACTTTGCCTTAGAGAAATCTGCAACTCCGTCTTTTTCTGCTCGCAATCGCCGAATGAGGGGGGGGTGACGGAAGTCGCTAAGAAATAGCAACGACGACGAGAGTCGCTCAAAAAATGAGCGACCGGCGTCAACATTCTCCTTTGTGCCTTAGAGAAAATCCTTGAGACCCTCGCCCGCGGTCGCCGAAATGCTGCAGCGACGCCGGGAATCGCTCCAAAATGGAGCGATCGGCGTCAACGCTCCAAATCCACACTTAGAACCTTTTCAAACCTTTCGCCCGCGGTCGCTAGAAAGAGCAGCGACGACGGGAGTCGCTGGCATAGTTGGGCGACGACGGGAGTCGCTCCAAAATGGAGCGACCGACGTCGACCAACACTTAGACAATTTTTGCGACCCTTTCTCACCCGTCGACCACGGTCGCTGAAAAACGGAGCGACGACGGGTGTCGCTGGGAAAGTCAGGCGACCGCGGGAGTCGCTCCAAAATGGAGCGACAGGCGTCGACCCACACTTAGAAATTTTTGATATTTTTCCCCCGTCGCCCACGGTCGCTGAAAAAGGAGCGACGACGGGCGTCACCGGCAAAATTGAGCGACCGACGTCAACATTTCTTGCCTTAGAATATTTTCATTTTTCTTCGTTCGTTGCTGACGATTACTGGCACCGAGGGTCGCTGGAGGAGCTGGCGATGACGGGAGTTGCTCCAAAATGGAGCGACTCGCGGGAAGTCTATACTTAGACAAATTTCAATCAATTTTCCCGCTCGCATTGCTGCTTAGTGTTGTCGTCGGTCGCCGGAGAGAGGCGCAAGGCCGGGAATCGCTGGAAAGAGGGAGCGACTCCCAGGATCGCTCCAAAAGTGAGCGACCAAGGGAGTGCCCCTAACTTAGAAAAAATCGGGCTTTTCCCAAACCTTGCAGAACCTGTTGAACACTTGGAAAAATAAAACTGAAAACAGAAAACATGAAATCTGCCTGGACAAAGCTGGAAAGGAAGGAGGAAGGAAGAATCTGGTCCGAAAAGTTGCAGCAGTGATTTTTCAAATTTTTCAAAATTTCCACCCCTTAGCAAAATGTGGCAACATTCCTGGCGGCTCACGGGGTATCGAGCTCGCCTCGATGCAAGGAACCCTGCCTTCATCCTTTGGGCCCGGAGTCACCCCCGGTTCCTGCTTCTCCTTGCTGCTGCACTTCCTTTGGTTGCTCCTTTTCCTGCTGCTCTTCTTCTTCAACACTGTCCTCTTTGGACTCTTCCTCTGAATCTTCTTCTTCGGATTCTCCTTCCGACTCCTCATCGCCTTCTTCTTCTTCCTGATCTGAATTGGTAGCTGGGGGGCAAGGCGGTCATGGATGCGTTTATACGTAGCCTGAACATGAGTCCAGGCTCCTTCCTGGAAGGGCTCGAGGTCGCTGATATCCTTTAACATGCTCCTGAAGGCCTCGACCTGGAGCATATCGACCGTGTTGACCCTTTCACTCAACTCGGTGAGGCAGGCGCTAATCTGGCAGAGCCGAGATACCAACTGTGTTACCTGCTCTTCCTGAATTGGGTCTGCCCAGTTATCAATCTCCGTTGTATCCATTTTGAAGGCTTCCCAGATTGGCTTCAAATCCTCTCTAGGCAAGCAGTCTCCATTTTCATTCGTGAAATCGGGGAACCCAAGCGAAGCAAGGGTTTGGAAAGGGACCAGGCAGATGCTTTTCTCTTTTTCCATTGCATCCAGCAGTCTCCTGGCTTTCCGAATCTTTTCTGTTTTTCAAAGTATGAATGCAAGGTTGCCCTTGCAGTGGCCCAATCAAGGGCAATCTGAGACATGGGGGGAAATCGGAGGCCCTGGCGCTCATAACCTTCAATTTTGACAGCCAAGTCGAGCCACCGCTTAGCTTGGCGTTCGGCCTCCTCTACCGCAGGCTTACCCTGGGCAGATACTTCTTTTACTTTGGAAATAAATGTGAGAACCGAGAGAGATCTGGGGATGCGGGTTCTGAAACCCTTCAGCAGGCCAACGCGGATTTCTTTGACTCGGTCTTTCGAGAAGACCGCAACCTGTGCAACCTTTTCCTCTAGCTGCTGCTGAGCTCCCTGAAGCTGGCTCCGTAGTTCAACTATTTGAGCCTGCGCTTCCTCTTTCTCTCTGGTCTGCTATTCTGCAGCCTCCTTCTGATCAGCTATCTCCTTTTCCAAGGCGGCTAGCCGCTCCTTCAGCTTCTGGGACTCATCCTGGGCATCTTCCAGCTGCGCTTGCATTTTCGCCATATCTTCCTCAAGTTTCATTTTTTCATTTTCCACCTTGTAGAAGCGCTCCTTCATCTGGTGATGGTTTACAAATAATGTATCAGCCCTCAGATGGATGCCCCCTATTTCATTCTCCACGCTGATATCGTTCAGGTCCTTGGCCTTACGGTGGTACTCGTAATCATCTGGAGCCATGTTTTTCAGGAGCTTCTTCACCTTGGGAACTTTCTTTTCTTTATGGAGCACCATGTTCTTCAGGTCGAACCTGGCGCGCTTCTCCACTCCGGCAAGCTCATCACCTTTTCTCTTTTTCCAATCCTTGAGCCATCTGAGGGAGCTCTGTTCTGCTTGAGCCGCCATGGGTAGGTGCTCCATCATTTCCAACTGTGGTTCGCCGAGCTCCATTTCTCCGAACATGGGATAGGCCAAGGGTAAATCTTGCTCGGGCATCTGTTCATCTGCGAACAGATGAGGGGAAACGGCGCTTGAGGGCTCAGGGGCCCTTGGGGATGGCTCAGCTTGGGTAGCGGCGGGAGGCTCTTCAGGATGTGAAGTTGGGTTCTTAGTTAATGCACCTGCTGAAGATAAAGGATGGGGAGAATGAGGTGGATCTTCAGCAACGGCACCTGGATGGGTATGGCCTAGGGTTTCAAAGGCGTTAGGGTCTGAGGAAAATACGTCAAATGCCTGCTGGTCGGACTGGGTGGAGGCAGAAGGCTGGGGTTTTTCAAATATGGGGTGAGATACGGCAACGAGGACGGGCTCGACGGAGGTGGAAGAGGGTGCCGCAGGCAGGGGATCAGAAGATTGTTGAGAGAAGAGGGAATACGTACCTGCGAGCTCTGCTTGAGCTGGCGTGTCGAAAACCTGTGTTATCCACGGGTCTGCTTCCTCTTCCGGCGGAGGGGTGTCCTCTTTGATAGTTATAATCTCCTTGGTGGCAACCTTCTTCTGCGGTGTTGCCACGGTCTGCTGTGCAACTTCTTTTTTGGGAGTGGCCTTTTTCTCCTTTGACTTCTCAGACCTTTTCCTTTTTTCTTTTTTAGGTGTGGCCGCCTTTTCACTGACAGCGGTTGAGGCTGGTGCAACGTTGGTGACTGCGCCCGGAAGAGCTGCAGACGTCTTAAACCTCCACTTCACCTTTTGCCTCAGAGGCTCCAGCGTGTCCTGTGCCGCTTTGGCCAACTGTTCTTGTTCTGACCCTTGTGGCTTTTCAGGGGGTGGTTGCACCATGGGCCCTGTTGCCTGACTCTCTCTCACTCCACTGCTGGACCCTTCTCCTAGTGCGAGTGTTTGCTTGGGTGGGGCCTGTCCCTTTTGTAGGCGAGGGATGCCTCGGGGCACGATATCACGGAACACGATGGGCCGCCACGTGGCAATGTGATCGTCATAGAGCTTGGAAAACTGATGGTCATTGGCCAGCAATTTTTCAGACCTTTCCTTCTTGGTGTGGGCCCTCATGACCCACCATTGTGCTATCTTCTCATCCTCCCAACCCAAACCTTTCACTTTCGGCAGCATTCGCTTGTAAGCCTGGGTATCTGTTTTGTGAGCCACGTTATTTTCAGGGTCATACTCCGCCTCAACAAAATAGAAATCATGCCAAGGCGGGAAAGACTGCATCTCTTCTATATTCCACTCTAGGTCACCTCCTGACGGATTATTTCGCTCCCCCATGATCTCCTCTTGGCGAGGGCAGGCATGAAAATTTTTCAACTCCGTGAACTGCTTTACTGTATCAAGGGGGTCGTACCTCCACCGCTGAGGAAGCTCAACCAGGCCGAAACTTAGGAGTGTAGCAGCTAGGTATTCGTTCTGCCCATTCGCGTTGACTTCGATATCGCCCCATGTGATTGGGAACTTGAACATATGGCCCCATATTCTCCCTTGACCGTATTCCTGGTCTGCATAATCCATCTGGCGCGCTGCCTCCAAGCCGAACAAGTATTCTGTGGCGAAATACGGCAGGAGGAAGGGTTTGCCTGTGAATCCAAAAATTTTGATAACAAACCCTTGTGTCAGTCTAAAAGTGTCGCCTATATTTCCCCGCACAATTCTGTCTCTCATCTAATGGGGGACACGTGGGCAAGTGTCGTTGAGGATGGCTAGGGCAGGGCCCAAGAATGCCAAATTAAACTTGTAATATGATCCCCTCCTCGACAAGACCCGAGTCCATTCATACACTGGGAGTTGCGCGCCATCTTTGTCCTTACACTGAACAGGAATTGTCTTCATCTTGTTGTGCATATGGAACAGAAAGAGCCAGGCCAGGAACGAACACTGCCTGAAGGACTCAGTCTTTCCCTCTTTCAGGTCTTGAAGGCGCGAATGCAAACCGCGCGCTACGCAATCTGCCCAGTCGAAGAAGACTGGCTTGGTCTCTGGCTTCATGGCGCTGGGGTCATAGAATTCCCCATGTAGGATGCATTCTACGATAGCGACCTGGTAGGGATGCACCACCGCATCTGTTCCGCAGCCCAAGACCCAGGCCAACATAGAGTAGAGGGCCTTGCTTTTAAAATTTTCCAGGGGCATTGGCAACTCTGGCCATTGTCTGGGCAAGGGCGGCTCGCACAGCTGGGACTCCATGAAAGACCGCATTTTTGGGTTGTCCGCATACCTCCCAGCCTGCTCGCCGAAATTGATGCTTCTGACCGTAAAATTCTTGTCCGGCGACTGACGAGGCGCGAAGGCCATTTGGATAGTTTCTTTATAGAGTGAGAACAGAACAGTTCCCTCATGGTCTCGGACCTGCCTGGTGCTCGGCTTGTAATTTCTGGCGACGGCTGCAACCAGCTCTGGACAATGGTGCACCGACGGGCATAAAAACCAATATAGGTGCGAATGGTAAGCTGCGGCAAAAGGATGCGAAGCAGGAACCTTTTCTCGCCAATCTTCCACGGTGCGCCGGAGCTGTTCGATGTTGTAAGAGTAGCGGCCATCCCTGTACTTTAACAAATTATCTACAGGCGGCGGAGGAACTTGTCTTGCCTGGCCCGATTGGCCTTTTCTCCCTAGCGCGGCTTCTGACGCCTTTGCTTTCCCTTTGTCCTTCTTTTCCTTTTTCTTCCCACTGTCAGGTGTACTTGAAGTTGCCTGGCCTGTTGCTTTACCCTTCTTTTCAGTCTCTCTTTTACCCATGGTGATGACAGAATTCAAATTCACTGCTGCTTGCTGGTAAAATTTCCGAGTTTAATCTCTGGTGCAACTTGAAGTGCTTCTGAATTCAATTGGCAGAGTGAAATGAGCAATTGAGCTTTTATGGAGATGGGTAAAAAGCTTGCATTAATGGCGAACGCTCGAGTTA
Organism: Wollemia nobilis; assembly: GCA_028583015.1. Classification (NCBI taxonomy): domain Eukaryota; kingdom Viridiplantae; phylum Streptophyta; class Pinopsida; order Araucariales; family Araucariaceae; genus Wollemia; species Wollemia nobilis. The sequence continues at coordinate 2,975,911 of JAQPPZ010003518.1, read as the reverse complement.
AAGATAGGGTGCACGAAGTGGGTGGGTGCGCCGTTATTCTTCGGTGGCCGTGCACAAAATCTCCCTTGGTAGCGCAACCTCTCGATTATTGGTCCAGGGCTTGTCCTTTCTTTTAATGAAATCTGCTTTGAAAACCGTGCAAGCACCCTCCTTTACAACGTGCGCCTCGAAGACGTCACCCGCCGCCACTTTGGCACACATTCCAAGGTTCGTTGGAAGCTGAAATTTGCATTGGAGACGACGGTCGCTCAAAACTTGGAGCGATTCCTGGAATCGCTGAAAAAATGAGCGATTTGGAGCATTTGGTGGTGTGGCGAGCGACCGACGTCGACTAGGACTTAGAAAATTTTCCAAACTTTGTTTTCCTCCCTGAAGTCTTCATCTTGCCAAGGTTCGCTTGAAGAGGGAGCGACGACGGTCATCGCTGGGGAATTGGGGCGACCACGGGAGTCGCTCCAAAATGGAGCGACTTTGAGCGCCAACACTTAGGATTTTTTCTTGCATTTCTTGGACCTTGATGGCGTTCGCTCAAAAGTATGAGCGATTCCCGGAGTCGCTCAAAAAATGAGCGACTTCGGGCAGCCCTTTGACACTTAGAAATTTTTTTGGCCCTTTTCTCCTTAACGCACCTCGCGCCACCCCCACGCGATTCCCGGAATCGCTGAATAGAATGAGCGATTTTGAGCTTCTTGAAAACTTTGAGCGACCGTTGTCTTCTATCATTTTTGGCTCAATCTTGGCGCCTCCTGGGGTCGCTAAATTTTCAAAGCGATTTCCGTCGTCGCTGAGATTTGGAGCGACCTTGGGCACGGACTCTTTGCCTTAGCAATTTTTCCTTCTTCCGGAGCTCTGCAGTTCGCTGAATTTTGTAGGCGACCCCCGGAGTCGCTGAAAAATCGAGCGACCACGGGCGCTTAGGCAGTTAAACATTTTTTATGCCTCCTTTCGACCGGTTCAGCTGCTTGAATGTGGCTGGAGTTCGCTGAAAATAAGAGCGACTACGGGAGTCGCCGGCTCACTTGAGCGAACCTCAGCAACTTTGCTTGCATGGGCACTTAGCGAATTTTTCAATTCTTTCGACCCTCCTGATCTCTTCCGCTTGAGGAACTTAGCAAACCCTGCCCTATTGTTCTGCCAACAGGAACCTTCTTCTACACAAGAAACTTGGCTCTGCACTTTTCTTGGAACAAAATTTCCGACCCAAGGGCAGAATGCCTGGGTTAAAAGCAGGAAACTACCTTTACTGAAAAGCAATATTTACATTCCGAAAAACAAATTTAAACTGCAGAAATGAAAGTATGTACACAGGAGAAACTTCTGGTTTTTCTTAATGGTGATAGGCTTTCAGATGAAAGCCATTGACTGGTATTGGGAGGATCTGACCCTCCATATCTCGCAACACAAATGAGTTGAACTGGTTCACTCGGGAAACCTGAAAGGGGCCTTCCTAGAAGGCGTCGAATTTATCATGGTTCCCTGGTTTTGCCTTCAACGAATCCCATTTCAGCACTAGGTCCCCGATCTTGAAGACCCTGGTTGTAGTCCCTTTCGCGAACCAGTTTCGGGTGGTTTCGGTGTGCTTCATAAAAGCTTCGTAAGCTTTTTCTCTTTCCTCTTCGAGTTGCAGCAACTGAGCCAGCCGGGCATCAACAGGATCCAGGTTACCCTTTTCATCTTCTAACAGCCAGAGTGCGGGCATCTCGACATGAGTGGGCAGGACGGCTTCTTTTCCATAAACAAGCGCGTATGGTGATGTCTTGATAGATTTTTTAACTGAGATACGATCCGCCCATAGCGCCTGATCCAGGTACAAATGCCAGGATCTTTTGTTCCTCTCCAGAGTCTTCTTTATGATCTTCATCATATTCTTATTTGTAGACTCGGCTAGGCCATTTCCCTGTGGGTAGTAGTTGGAAGAAACCTTATGGTAAATCCCATATTTACAAGTAAACTCTATGAGTTTAGCCCCTGTGAATCCTGGTCCGTTGTCTGTCACTATTGCTTCTGGGATCCCGAAGCGAGTGATTAGGCTTTCAAGGAAGTTGATGACCGTCTCCTGGTCAGCGTGCTTCGTAGGTATCGCCTCAGCCCATCGGGTGAAGTAATCAGTGGCTGTCAAAATGAACTTATGCCCTGCCGAAGAATTTGGTGAGATTGTCCCGATGAAATCTAGGCCCCATTGCTGGAAGGGAGCCTCAACCTGAATTGGCTGGAGGGGCATAGGTGCATTCCTATTTCTGTCGGCGAACCTTTGACATTTCTCACATTTTTGGCAGACTGCATACGCATCTGCGAAGAGGGTGGGCCAATAGTAGCCCGCTCTAATGATTTTTAAGGTCGTAGGCCTTCCCGAAAGGTGTCCTCCCGACATTCCAGAATGGAATTCGCCTAGGACCTTCCGTTTGTCTGTTTCTTTGACGCATCGCAAGAGGATGCCGTCCACATTTTTGAAATACAGCCCCTCGGGTGAAGTACATATTTTTGAGCTTGGAGCCTGAATCTCCTCCTCTGACTTGCATTCAAGTGATCTGGGAGCCTCCCGATGCTGAAATACCAAATTATTTCATCGGCCCAGTCGCTGTCTTCTGCTGAGGAATTGGCAAAGTTGCCTTCTAGGACTGGGTCCTCCCACTGACAGGCGGCCACCTCTGCAGCAGCACTCCTTGCTAGTTCTTGACATAGTGCCCGACCTCTGATTAGCTTGGTGGGTCGCACCTCTATATCAAACTCCTGGATCTTGGTGATCCAGCCGGCCCTTTTGTTGCCCAGTTCTCCTTGTATGATAAAACTTCTAACATCTGGGTGGACAACGAACACGGTCGTCCTGCTCTGGGAAACAAAGTGCTTGAACTTCTTCAAAGACCTCATGACTGCATGCACTTGGCGTTCAATGAAGTTATATCTCTCTTCATGCGGCTGGATCACCTGGCTCAAGAAGGCTATTGGCCGCTCTTCGTCGTCATCTCCTTTCTGAGTTAGAACTGCTGCATAACTCTCGGGCTCTCCCACTGCATAAAGGATGAAATCCTTAGAGTAATCCGGGTTTATCAACACAGGCGCCTAGGCAATCCTTGCCTTAATCTCCTCAAAGGCTTTTTTCCTCTCCTCAGTCCAGACAAACTCGGCATCCTTCTTTAGGAGTTCGGCCATTGGCTTGATTACTTGGGCAAAATCCGGCACGAACTTCCTTACAAAGTTGATTTGTCCAAAGAAGGACTGCAACCCTTTCTTGTTCACTGGGATTGGGAGCCGGAGAAGAGCCTTTGCTCTTTCGGGGTCAACTGCAAGGCCCTTTTCTGAAATGACGTGGCCTAGGAGCTTCCCCTCCTTCACTGCAAAGACCGACTTCTTAGGATTGATAGATATGCCGAATTCACGACACCTTTCAAACACTTGTCGTAGGTGAGAGGAGTGTTCTTCTCTTCTGTGTGAAAACACAGTCATGTCATCTAAATAAATGACAATGATTTTATTCAATAGCTCACGGAATGCAATATCCATGGCTCTCTGGAATGTAGCCCCCGCATTGGAGAGGCCAAAGGGCATGCGCTGATAGGCGAACGTTCCCCATTTGGTGGTGAACGTCGTCTTGTGCTGATCCTCGTCCTTCACCCATATCTGATTATAGCCAGAGAAGCCATCCAGGAGAGAGAACCGCTGAGCTCCTGCGACCACGTGGAGAATTTGATCAATCTGAGGGAGCGGATAGTGGTCTTTCAGCGAGGCCTGGTTTAAATTACGAAAATCTACACAGAGGCGAATGTCCCCGTTCTTCTTCCTGACGGGAACCAGATTTGCAACCCAAGAAGAATGCTTGATGGGATAGATGATTTTCGCTTCCAGCATCTTTAAGAGTTCGGCTCTCATCAGAACCTCGATCTTCGGGTTGACTGGCCTCTGTTTCTGTCTACAGGGCTTAACCCCGTCTTCCAGTTCTATGGTGTGTTGGATAATCTCTCTGTCATACCCTTTCAAGTCTTGATAACACCAAGCAACAATGTCAGGATATTCTCTGCACAAGGCCCGAATCTGCTCCAATTCTTCCGGGGTACAGTCGGTACCAACTTTGATCACTTTTTCGGGCTCGAGCTCCAGGTCCATGTATTGCTTGGCGTCCACCTTGATTCGGTGAGATATGGCTCTATCGTTCTGATCAAAGAGACTCTCCAAAGTAATCAGTCCTTTTGGGACATGATTATTCTTCAACTGTATTAACCCCTCATACTGCTCGTCATCAGGGTCTCTACCTTCAATGGTGCTAGCTTCATGAATCAAAAAATTGACGATCTGCTCGTCACAATCGAACACCTGCCAGTGGGTGTCCTTATCAGGCACAAAAGGCCTGTAGATAGTTCTTACCGCCTTTGGCTTCTGCATCATGTCATCAATCGGGGAGTATCTGGCTCCAATAGACGCTAAGATGTCAGCATGTCTGTTTTTCTCTCGGGGGATGGATTGAACATTAAGGGCCTCAAATGACTCCAACAAATCCCAGACCCGATTGCGGTAGGCTTTGAGATAGTGCTTCTTTGCGGTGCATTTGTCAGTAATCTGCTTGCACACTAGCTCTGAATCTCCAAAGATTTGCAGCTGCTTGATCCCCAACCTTTCTGCCTTTTTCAACCCTAAGCACAGGGCTTCGTACTCTGCCGCATTGTTAGTGCAACTCCAGGCCAGCCTGTAGCAATAATCTTTCTCTTCTCCCGAAGGTGAAACTAGGAGCACCCCTGCCCCGACGCCGTTTTTGCATCTGGCGCCATCAAAGTACAACTTCCATAGCTCATTTGGGGCAGGGCCTATGTCTTCTTTTGTTGTTTCCTTCGGCTTTTCAGGCTGCGCAATAGTGTAGCAGCCCATGTCTGATTCGATCATTGCGTTGAAGTCAAGCAAGGAGAATTCATCCTCCGCTTGCAATTGCTCTATGGCCTCTTCCACCAGGTCCACTTCTTCTAACTCTTTTGTCATCAGGTGAACCGACTCATCGTGCTGCTCCTCTTCTGGCATCCTCCCAACAAGAAAGGTGGAGGGTTTTTCGTTGTAGATCTTTACTTTTCTCCCTTTGAAAGGGACCTCCATGTGAGAGTAGTCAAGGGACAGGTATCCGCCCAGCTTGGCGGTGAATTCCCTCGAGAGGCACATGCCGAAATAGGGCTCCAGGTCAACGACCACAACTTCTTGAATCACCACGATCTCAGGCGCCTTGTGCAGCTGAATAGGGATATCCTTAATGACGCCCACCGTTTTCACAGGAGTGCCATCTAGTTGCAAGACACCTTGGCTGCTTCGTGTGTACTCCATGCCGATCTCCTCGCAGACTGCCCTTGGCATGACGGTGGTTGATGCGCCGGAATCAATCATGCAGTTGTGCACCACGCATCCTTCCATCCGTAGAGACAAGTAAAATGGCGGTGGTCTGTTTTTTCCCGTGATTGAAGTAGTCAAGGGCTGAGCTAACACGGGTTGTGATGGCTTTCCTCCCTTGACAGATTTCAGAGATTCTTGCAACAGGTCCACCTGCCCAGGGAGCTGGAGGGCATCATACATGCTTATCTTGGCCGGGGTCCTCTTGAGCTCATCAACAATGTTATAGGCCGAAGTACCAGACCCTTCTATTTCTTTCGCCGGTTCATACTTGGTGCGATACTGCTGCGTTGCCTCAACCCTTTGCCGCTTTGTCAACGACGGGTACTTGAGCTTTTCTCGCGCCTGCTCCTTGGTTTCAGCCGGAGGTTGAGTCGTTGGAGCTTTTGCTAGTGGTGGCTTCTCTTTCACCGGCGGAGGGAAAGGAACCTTGTCAGGAGCTTTCGCGGCAGGCTGCTCCTTTTCTCGTCTGGTATATACCTTCAAAGGTTGCATCTGGGCCGCGTCCACTTCGATCGGCTTCTTACCACCCTTGGTCAGAATGGACACCGGCTCCTCCTCTGAGACCGCAAAATTGCGCTCTTCTTCCCGAATCATGTTGACTTGATCACCCGGGGCACTGTTTGCTAGAGTTTGGACATAATGCTGATGAAGCATGCAACTGTCTTCCCCGTGAGGATCATTGCACGTGGAGCACCAGTGCAGGTAATCTGAAGTGCTCGGCTCTTCATTGATAGCAGCATTCCTCGCGGGAGGTCTGTTAACTTGAGGTACTTGGTCTCTTGTCAGCGCCAGAGGAGGATATGGTCTCCTAGGAATGAATTCCTGTTGAGCCTGCTTCTTCTTCATAACAACCATGTCATTGGACAGCGTTCGGCAGACAGAAGTAAGCGACTCTACTTGTTGCAGAATCTTGGACTGCACATCAACAGCTTGTGGTGTTGATTGGGCTGGCGGAGGTAGTGCCGCAAGTGGTGGGGCTGATGGCAATGCCGGGTATTGTGGAGGAGATGGAAGTGCGGGAAACTGCGGAAGTGATGGAGGCTGTGGTGCTTGTGGAGCGGGAAAATGCACTTGAGGAGCAGAGAATTGGGTGACCACCGGCACGGGATTCCATGATGAATTCTGGTGTGTGGAAGACGTAGCCAGTGGTTGGGCAGATGCACTAGGATACTGAGATTGCGGGAAATCAGGGCAAATTGGCATCGGCATCCTAGGTGGGAGTCTACCAATGGCAATCAAATCAAGCTCCGCCTTTTGAGCTAACTCGTACAACTCGGGGAAAGTGTTGATATGGGAAAACTTGATGATCATACTGATGTCCGAGTTGAATGCTCTGAGGTAATAATAGGCAGCTTGTCCTACAGTCGGTCGCAGCTCAACGGGTACCCTATGCCAGGATCTCGCGAATCTGACATTAAAATCCGCTATCTCCTCTTGCGGATGCCGTTGAATGGTTGTAAACTGATGCAGCAAAGATGATGGATCCGCGGACTCATTGAATCCCTTCACCAGTTGCCCCGCCAACTGACGCCATCCAGTAATAGTGCCAACAGGCAAGGATCTATACCAATAGAGGAGCTTTCCATGCAGGGACAGAGCCAACAGTCGGACCATAACACTCTCATCGGTAATGTTGTGGAGCGCGGCCAGGGCAACAATGTCTTGGATGTGCTCGTAGCCCGTCTTCCCAGTGTCGTCGTATGTGGGTATAGCCTTCAAAGCGGCAGCTGGAATGGCAACTTGGCCAGCTAGATTGAGTGGTCCGGTAGAATTCCAGTCCGGAAATAGATCAGGAACAACCGACGGATTTTGTTGATTTTGATTTGGGGATTTGGTGGAGGATTCGGTGGTACATTCGGATTCTGTGGAGGGTTCGCCATGTTCGCGTTCGGATTGGGCTGAACAGGTGCACCAGGAACAGCTAACTGCAAGTCGGGTTGCACTGGAACAGCCTGATGGTCCGAAGAGTTCGGAGGATTCGGAGGGTAGCTGGTTGCAGTGCTATCCGAAGTTGGATCTTGCTCCTCAACTACGGCTTCTTGTGAAAATGCTTCGTCTTGGAAGAAGCTGGGCGTAACTAGCCTAGGGCGTTCTCCGAAAGTAGTGATATCAAGCTCGTAAAACTCAGGATCTTCCTCCGTGTTTCTAACTCTCCATCTTGTATGCATGAAGGACTTATAATCTTGGACCAGTCTTCGAGACTCGAAAGTATTCAGGTTCAACAGAGTCGCCAGGTGTTCAGATTCGACAGCACTGAAGCGAACACCGATACTTCAATACCGCTTATGAGGTGGAACACTTGGGTCCCACCGGGCGTGCCAGAGAAACTGTTGGTTACGAATCTGCCATTTAGGAAAGGATTTTGATCTTTTGCGCCCTAGATTCGCCTAGCAGATTGAAAGGTCGGGAGGAAGAGATGCCTCCCGTGCCAATCTCCGGAGAAGGCCGGCTCCTATACTACTCTACTATGGGTTTTAAGATAAGAGAACAGGAAAGAGATTTGTAAAATGCAGAAAGAAATGTAAATAGCATGTGGTTATGGTGGGAAAGAACAAGCAACACGATTACTAGCTAGTACCCAAACCAACAGCAATCAAAACAAAACATGTAACATAAACTAACACTGTTATTCCTTCCTATGTATCCTTCATTCGGTATTCCGGATTCACTTAATTGCCAATGCTTTAATCCAGAATGCAGAATTACAGCAATCAGAAAAATAAATGAATATAAGCATAAATACTTGCAGAAGGCAGCATAAAAGAAAGAGACAAATGTCAGAGCCAAGGATGCTTTGAATTAGAAGCAAGTGTTTGTTTACAACAGAGCTTTCTAGCAATATGTTCCCCCCCTTTTACAATGAAAGTAGACTGCTATTTATAGCAAAAATTTCCCCCCAATTACAATGATGCACAGAACCCAAAGACTGCAAAAGCTGTCGAGATTTGACCTCTGTTGGCCGTGAGCGTACTTGCAACAAGATTCACCTGACTTTGGTACAGCTCCGGACAGATCTGGTGGTTGAGAAGGCGCGTCTGATTAATGCGGTAGGTGCAGTACAATTTGTTGTTGAATAACTGTTGTTAATGCTCACCTACCCTGTACTTTGAAGTGCGCCTTCGGTTCCATCTCTGACAGGCTCAAATCCCGAAATCCGTACGTGTTCTGCCTAAGCCTGAGGTTCGCTAAAAACTGAGGGGGTTGACCAGAGTCGCCTAATAAAAATAGCGACCCCGGGAGTCGCTCCAGAATGGAGCGAACCCGGGACGCACTTTGCCTTAGAAAAATCTGCAACTCCGTCCTTTTCTGCTTGCAATCGCTGAATGAGGGGGGTGGCAACGGAAGTCGCTAAGAAATGGCAGCGACGACGGGAGTCGCCCAAAAAATGAGCGACCGGCGTCAACATTCTCTCTTGTGCCTTTAGAATATTTTTAAGACCCTCGCCCGCGGTCGCCGAAATGCTGCAGCGACGCCGGGAATCGCTCCAAAACGGAGCGACCGGCGTCAACGCTCCAAATCCACACTTAGAACCTTTTCAGAACCTTTCGTCCGCGGTCGCTAGAAAGAGCAGCGACGACGGGAGTCGCTGGCATAGTTGGGCGACGATGGGAGTCGCTCTAGAATGGAGCGACCGGCGTCGACCAACACTTAGATATTTTTTGCATTCTTTCTCACTCGTCGACCAAGGTCGTTGAAAACTGGAGCAACGACCGCGGGAGTCACTCCAAAATGGAGCGACAGGCGTCGTCCCACACTTAGAAAATTTTTGATATTTTTTCCATGTCGCCCATGGTCGCTGAAAGAAGGAGCGACGACGGGCGTCACTACCAAAATCGAGCGACCGGCGTCAACATTTCCTGCCTTAGAATATTTTCGTTTTTCTTCGTTCGTTGTTGACGGTTGTTGGCGCCGAGGGTCGCTAGAGGAGTTGGCAATGACGGCGACTCGCGGGAAGTCTATACTTAGACAAATTTTAACAAATTTCTCCCGCTCGCATTGCTGCTTAGAGTTGTCGTCGGTCGCCGGAGGAAGAGGCAAAGCTGGGAATCGCTGAAAAGAGGGAGCGACTCCCGGAATCGCTCCAAAAGTGAGCGACCAAGGGAGTGCCCCTGACTTAGAAAAATCTGGGCTTTTCCCAAACCTTGCAGAACCTGCTGAACACTTGGAAACTGAAACTGAAAACAGAAAACATGAAATCTGCCTGGACAAAGCTGGAAAGGAAGGAGGAAGGGAAGAATCTGGTCCGAAAAGTTGCAGCAGTGATTTTTCAAATTTTTCAGAATTTTTACCCCTTAGCAAAATGTGGAAACATGCACATTATCAAGGATGTCTTTAGGCCTCCTTTTGCCCACTTTGTTATCATCTATCTTGATGACATCTTGCTCTATAGAGGGCATGTGATGACCACTTGATCCATGTCAAGATAGTGTTGGATCTTTGCCAATACCAGCTCCAAGAGAAGATGAAAAAATCCTTCCTTTGAACAAACTTCAAGTACTTGGGCTTCTTCCTTGATGATCATGGGGTGCATGTGGATCCACATAAAGCTAAGGTACTTTGCGAGTGGCCAACTCCTTCCAACATTTCAGATTTGTTAATTGCAACTTAGTCCATGCTTTATGCATTAATGGTTAATAGAACAAGCAATGGGGCAATTGTTTCCATGTTCTTTAGAATTTCTACAATTGGGCTACTCATGTCTCTTCATGGGATTCTCCTTTTGAAGTCTTTTATGGCTTCCAACCCTTGGCCTATTATGAGATTCAGGTTTCTCTTCCAATTCCACATACATCTCATGAACAGAAGGAGCAGGACAAATCTTCTTTCTTTGTGCAACTTTTAACTAAGATTCATGCCAAACTTCCAGATATTCTTCAAAAACTGCAAGCCAAATTCAATGCACTCCATGACCACCATGAAGTACACCATTCTTTCCAAGTTGGTGGTCATGTTTGGCTTCACTTGCAAAGCAAAGGTTTCACAACCAACACCATCACAAGTTGAAGCTCATTAGAAATTGGCCTTGTATAACTCTCCAAGCAATGGGACCAAAAGCTTTTCATCTAGATTTCCCAACTCAACTTGGCATTCATGGTATTGTCAAAGTAAGCCAACGAAAGCGATCTGTGCTATGTCACTCGGAGGAGGAGGTTCCTGTCCCTCATCCTATGGATGCAATTCCAGATTTTCAGCAACCCTTGATGGATGATACTTTGCTCGATGTTTGAATTTGCACCAACAACAAGAAACAAACCACTAATTACTTGGCAGGGTGCAAAGGCACTTTTCCCATACAGGCCAGCTGGTTCTCTGACACAGCTCTTGCAGAGAAGTTTCCTCATCTTTTGTAGATGTTGGGGACAACTTCCAATAAGCAGGGTGGACACAATGGGAATAGAATTCTTTAATTTCTATATCAGTATATTAGAATATTTTAATGGTTTGGAGCATACTTTCTATCCATGTAAATTAGCATCTTTCTAATTGAAAAGTTAGTATTTTTTGCATGTGCCTTTTTGCCTTATCCACGAAGCACATCTTTATCCGTGTACATCTGTTTAATACAATGCAATGAAGAGTGTAAATCAACAGTTTTGAAGGCTATCTTCTCTCATTTGCTTCTGAGTGTGTTTTCTGCATTCTAAATTCCAGCTTGTGCATTCTGCTGTTACCATTTGACTGCAGGTTCATATCATTCACTCCCAACAACAATGTCAAAGAAATTAATAGAAGTGGTTTTCCAAGCTTAGCAGAAACTGCTTGTAAAGAAGAAAAAGAAAGCACTGTTAAAAGCTAATATTGCTATATTGACATAAAGTAGGTCATTATGAATGAGGTAATGAAAGCACAAAGCTTATCTTTCTATCAAAGATGGGGAAAGGCCTAAGATGAGGTCCAAAGCAATTCTAGCCTGTTCCTTACACGCCAACTCATTGATAGAGCTAAGGTTCAATAGGGGTAATAGTTTTGTCCATATCAATAGTGCTGATAAGACAAAGAGAGGCCTTTTCATATTTGGATTAAAGATAAAAGATGGATCCAAACATGAAGAATTCTGTGGAGTCGTATAGAGGCACTTGAAAGTATTTCAGGTGATTGACACGCCTTGGTATTTGCTTAAATAGTAAAGTTTCAAGCTATTGATTACAAAATATCAATGCAATCTCCTCCCCAAATGGAAGTAATGAAGACTAACTAAGCAGTCGGTAGTCGCAAGCACCTTGTGATCTTGTAGTCCCTTTTCCACTGAATCTGTAGCTTGTAGTGAGTCTTGCTTTAGCTCTTCAGATTATGAAGCATCACTCATTTAGTTGGTTCAGCTACTAGTCTACAATAAAGTACAAATCATGGTTTGCTGGATGTGTTTTCGACAAATAAATTAGTCTTGGCCAAATCTCACTGAAGCATCGGCAAGACTACAATTCAAATAGAAGCATGCTTCAAATAAAAAGTCATTTCTTAAAAGTACACATAATGGTTTGCTGGGTTTTCAACCAGTCAATTAGTCTCATGCAAATCCAACTGAAACAGCAGGAAACAGTGCAGATCAAACATTCCTGGTTGATGCTGCTTGTAAGATTGCTTCCTTGAAGGTTATGCAAACTCAAATGAAATTTATGCAAGGCATCAATATAGGTATATTCTTCTAAATTGTTTGGTTAGAATCAAATCAATCAGAATAACTGTCCAGATATTAGGCAATAAATCTCTAATCCATAATGTTTTGGTTTAATAAATTCTGCAAAACCGTATTGACAATAAAGGCTATAGAAAATAGCTGCAAGCTTACTGCAGTGGTAAGGGCTTTGGCCTCTCTTTGAGAGGTCCAAGGTTCAAACCCCACTCAGTATGAGGGGACCGGGACCCCTCATAAAAACCTGTGTAAACTCACTCAAAAATACTCATTGAAAAAAAATAGAGGCTATAGAAAATCAAATGGCATTCGCTAAACTGGTTAAATTACTCGACTTTCAAGGAGAAGACCCAGGTTTGAACCTTGCTAAGTGATACACGCATAATAGCCAAGCGGTTGCAACACCACTATGTGGTCATGATGTAATATGGATGGGGCCTGTTTCAATCCCATATAACGAGTTTTTAAAAAAAAAAAAAAATAGAGGCTATAGAAAAATTAAAGCATACGCTTTAGTATCAAAGAAAACTGTACTTGGCAAGCATATGAATCATATCCCTGGGTTTTACATTATAAATTCTTTCTAATTAAGACAATGCTTTGAATAACCTCAAATTTGTCATTGATGACCTCACTCAAGTTGCAAATTAAGAAAGTATCTCCCCACATTCCCCCTACAAGAAAATAAAGGACACTATCGAATATCGAATTATTCAAAATGCATAGTTATCATCTTAAGATAAGATTACATCACCTGCATGATACAAAGACGACCATATCGAGCTAGGTCAACACCCTCACAATCAAAACCAATCACCAATTGCTGCACTGAAGAAGGTTCAAGAAATGAACACGGAAGTTGTGCTGCCTCAGTGACAACATATACAGGGACAGGTGCCAAATTAACCTCTGATTCTTCCATATCAGGCTCTGTGAGTACAGTTCATCCATGTCATTTATCAGAATGTAAGTGCTACTAGCCTTGAGATGTAAAATAAACTTCATTTCTAAAAATATTATGAAAAAATAACGAATCAAATGTTAAGGATCATCTCTGTATTAATGAAATCAACATATTTAAGAGCTATACCACAAAAAAAAAATGAAGAATAAAAAAATAAGGCTGGAATGCCCCCACAGCCGAATCAAATGGCATTAGCTCAACCCATTAAATTTTGACTTTCAAGGAGAAGACTAAGGTTCAAATCTTGGCAAGCAATACATGCACAATTCTCAAACTGTTGTAATCCCTGTATGTGGTCATGATGTAATACAGGTGGGCCCCTTTTCAATCCCATATAACCCATTAGAAAGAATAAAAAAATAAAAAATAAACTGGAATAAGATAATGCCAGATATAATCAAATAGCGTTAGTTCGACTAGTTAAATTCCTCGACATTCAAGGAGGAGACCCAGGTTCAAATCTTTCCAAGCTATACATACATAATTTTCAAGTTGTTGTAATACCACTCTGTGGTCATGATGTATTATGGGTGGGGCCAATTCCAATCCCATTTAACCCATTTAAAAAAAAACAAAAAAAAAAGAGATAGCGCCAGATAGCACATCAAAGAAGAAAGCATACAAAACACACTAACTATAAAATTAGCGAATAATACTATAATACGTTACAACTGCAAAATTACATCCAATTAAACATAACACCTCAACAATTACATAATAGTGATCCAATATTTCTCAATGTGGCTTACAAGACCTCTTAAAATCTATGATCCCAGAAATAAATGATAATGAAGTTATTCACAAAACAATACAAAAGGAATGCTAGGTTTGCAGATCATAATTAAATAAGCCTTTAAGAAACAAATCCAAATAGCAGAGTGGATTCTTCTGAAGCTATAGAACATGCTTCTAGCACCATACGAGGCTCACCAGGACATTCAAGAGTTCTGTGAAATTAGTCAATCCACAAAGATACTTTGCCATATGTCATTTCTTCCCTTCCCTGACACCTCACAAAAATACTTCATGTATATACCGTATCAGATCAAACATATGTTTTATAAAAGTTCTTTAAAAAACTAAAGCAACAAAAGCATTAATTCTTCCGGTATTCAACAGCACATTAAATCTCAAAAAGCTGTATAAGTTGAAATGAGGTAATGTTCACTAAGTACAAAGCTTTATATCTCTCTTTATGAATTTATATTGGCCTTTTTAAACTTAACAACAAAAGGGTGGTAGTCTCTTTCATAAAATCATTTGTTGTCCAGGATCAGAATCAGTCAGCATTTATATTGGCATTTGCTATCTAATATTATCATAAACATATATTGAGCAATAAAAATTACCACTTTTCTTGATCAACTTGGTTTCATTCAGATTCCCATGTCATTGATAATGAAAAAACTAATAACAAATAAGGGATGTACTGTTAACCTCAATTCCAAACTTTCTTCACTAAGCCTGTTCTTGATGGCTAATCTTAGACTTCACACAAGAAACTCTATCAGAACCACAACTTCTTGCCCATACATTAGTTGGAAAGAGGGCATGTTCTGTTGTTGACTTATATGCTGTCTTGTAAGTTCAATATACTCCTGGAAGTCTCTCTTAAAAGGCATACCCTTAAATGCAACAAGATTGTAGTTGACACAGACCTAAACTTTGTCCATGGCCTTTGCTTGGCCATCAACCCATAGGTTATAGGAACACAACAGAGTGAAATATCCTGAACTGTGAGATGTGGTCGCACTCTAAAACAGAGATTAACACGGCATAAAAAGGAGAAATGGAACAGAAAACGAAATTGCACAAAGACCCTACTTCATCAATCTTCAAATCTGTACATTCTACTTCAATACAACACCCTATACTCGTATAAATTCAATTGGATGTCTCTTGCTTGTTTCAAGAGACTCTCGGTTCTTCACTCACTTTAATTTCTAATTCTCTTTTTTTCCCTCAACAGGCCCCCTTGTGCACTAGGTTCAACCACTTAAAGTTATTTTATAAAGTGGCCCCTTTTTACAACGTTATAAGTGACCCTTTATAATATAAAGTACAAACTTTATAAATATTAAAATAATGTCACTTAATGAAATTAACTTCGGCCATTAAAATACTCGACCTCCGCTTGTTAGAATGAAAAACTGTGAAGAGTTCTGGATACCCAATTCGCGGAAGTGTAATCCTGCAACTGACCCGTTGACCAAAACCCTAAAAACAGCCACTACTAAAAATAGAAATCCCGTCAAACGACCTCCGAACGAGCCCAAACGACAGTCAATCAAGAGCTCTCTGGGTTCTGTCAAAGATTCTGATATCTCCAAAGGCTCCCCTACATCCGATTTAGCCTACGGGAGCTCATGTATAGGCTAATTTGTTCTGCACACTGACTGCCTAGAAAAGAGGACATTACACTAGAGTATAATGGATTCCATAATTTAAAGCTACTTTCACATACTTCAAAATTCTCTTAGCTGCTCTCATATGATCTAATGATGGCTCACTCATGAATATTGAAACCAAAGAGACTGCATATGCAATATCTGGCCTTGTTGTTGTCAAGTACATAAGGCTGCCAATCAAACTTTTATACTTCCTCTCATCCACTCTTCCACTTCCTTCATCCTTGCACATTCTTTTGCCTTGTGTAAGTGGGCTAGCAACATCTTTGTAACTTTCCATGCCAAACTCTTCAACATATTGCGTGCATATTTAGATTGGCAAATAAAGATCCCATCATGTGTTTGATGTACCTCCAAGACAAAAAAATAATGCATCAAACCCAAATCACTCATTTCAAATTCTTGCATCATGGCTTGCTTGAACTCTCTCTTCATTCTTGATGAACTTCATGTGAAAATTAGATCATCAACATACAAGCAAACAATCAAAATATCATCACCTTCCCTTTTGTAGAACAATGTAGGCTCATTCATACTACTCACAAATCTACATTTCAAGAAGTATGCATCAATTCTTGAATACCATGCTTTTGGTGCTTTTTTTAGTCCATATAATGCTTTTTTGTTAACTCGCAGACACGTCCTCCTTTACCTTTCACTTCAAATCCTTGTGGTTGTTCCACAAATACTTCTTTTTCAAACTTGCCTTTCAAGAATGCACTCTTCACATCCCACTATAGATTAATATTGATGCTTGGATCCATTGGAACTCCCTTCTATCTCTATTGTACCTCAACTTCTAGATCTCTCTTAATCATTTCTTTTAGCATGTTTTGGTTTATCCATTTTGGGTAACCCTTGAGGCTGTAATTTTATGCCATACTATTGTTTCACGTTAGAGTGGTTTACTCTAGATTCTTTACTTTAGCTTATTTTCGTAGTACTTTGTGATTTTACTCCAATGCATAGTAATTTGTAACAGCTCTTTTCAAGGAGTCCCATTGGCCTACTTTGGCCATCTGTGAACATTAATAGAATTATCTTATCTTATCTTACCTTTACATCAAGTTGATGTACAGTCCATATTTTTGGGCTGCCAAGGTTAAGACCATTTTTATTGTGTCTTGCCTTGCAACAGGTGCATATGTCTCATCATAATCTATGCCAATTTGTTGTGCATACCCCTTTGCCACTAGCCTTGCTTTGTGCCTTTCAATTGATCCATCACTATTGTACTTGGTCTTGAACAACCACTTCACTCCAATTACCTCCTTGTTCTTTGGAAGTTCACGTAACTCCCAAATATCATTCTTTTCAATTGCATTCAAATTTTTCTTTATGGCTTTGGTCCAACCCTTGCTTTCAGACCTGCTTCTTCAAAACTTAAGGGCTCCACTTCAATCTTGGACAATAGTGCATAGTTCAGCATATTATCTTCTTGTTCCTTTTGCCTTTGCTCTTGGAATTTTGCTTGGCTTCTTGTGAACCTTTTATCAAAATCCTGATCCAACATTTGGCAGCTTGGATGTGATTATATTGTTCTCTTCCCTTTTATACAGTCTTTGGAAAAATGCTTGTGCCTCCACTTGATGTTTGTATAGCACCAAAATTTTCAATTATGATTGTCT
Organism: Wollemia nobilis; assembly: GCA_028583015.1. Taxonomy (NCBI): domain Eukaryota; kingdom Viridiplantae; phylum Streptophyta; class Pinopsida; order Araucariales; family Araucariaceae; genus Wollemia; species Wollemia nobilis. The sequence goes on along the minus strand of JAQPPZ010003518.1, from coordinate 2,958,913 downwards.
TCTCAGTCTTTTCTGCTTGTTGTCCATGTACTCCTCCTTCATTGAAAATCACATCTTTAGACACAATGCATTGTTTAGATTTGGGGTCATAACATCTATATGCCTTGCTTTCTTCAGAATAACCAACAAAAATGCATGCTTCACTCTTTGGATCTAACTTCTTCCTTGTCTTACTATCAACATGAACAAAGTCAAACACCCAAACACTCTCTAGTGACTTACCAAAGTCTTCTTTCTACACCATGCCTCATGAGGAGTCATATTCTTTACTGCAATTGTCCGAATTTTGGTGAGGGATGTACACTGTTGTTGCTACTGGTTCAGCCCACAAATGATTTCCCAAACCTTTTGCTAGCACATGCTTCTTGTCATCTCCATGATTATCCTTTTCTTCTTTTTTCCACTCCACTTTGTTGAGGTGTATAGGCTGTTGTCAATTGTCTTCTTATCCCATGCTCATCAAAAAATTGATTGAATTTCTTGGAACAACATTCACCACCACGATCAGTCCTTAATGTTTTGATTCTATATCCGCTTCCATTCTCTATAATGGCTTTGAAGCTCTTAAATACTTCAAAAGTGTCGCTCTTATTTATCAAAAAAACATACCTGAGTTTTTCTAGTATGACCATCAATGAAAGTGATGAAATAGGAGGATTTACCAACACTTGGTGTGTGCATTGGACCACAAATATCTGAATGATTCAGCTGCAATGGATATGATGTTCTATATGCTCGTCCTTTGGGAAAACTCTCTCTATAATGTTTTCCCATCGTGCAACCTTCACACGCTTCACTTTTTGCTTCTACACAAGCCAGTCCATGGACCATTCCTTTAACATTCAACAAGTACAAGCTTTGAAAATTCAGGTGACCATAACTTTGGTGCCATAACTAGTTGTTGTTCTTAATGGCTGTATGACACAGATTGTTATCTTCTCCTCCAAGCTTCAAAGGAAACATTATGTTCTTTGTCATAGGTACAACTTGCTTTTCATAGGAAACATTTTTTTGCTAGAAGCTGCCCCCAACTTGACAAATTGCTTCAAGCCTGGTGTGAAGTATTTTGAATATTTTTCTTTACATCTTTTGTGTCAATTTGTAAGGTTCCTTTTCCTTCAACCTCAAATGCTTTGTTGTCTCCAAATTTCACTTTGCTCTTGTATGAGTCATCCAACTCCACAAACAACTCCTTATTGTAGATCAGATGATTTGAACCACCCGTCCCAAGACTCTTTAGTTGAATGCCACATTACATGACAAGAACATGATTTTTGAGATCTCACCTTCTTCATGTGAAAGTTTGTCTTTTTTCCTCTTTCATTGCTTGCCCTTTATTTTGCATACTCTTTCATAGTGGCCACACCTTATGCGATATTAACATTGACCATTCCTCTTATCCAATCAGAATATTCGGCTATGTGTGAATTTCAAGAATTTGAATAGTGCTTCAATGAAGGACCATTATCCTTTGCCCCCAACAAAACAGATATTGCAAAAGGTTGCAGATTTACAGACGTTATACCTACCAGACAGATTCTTATGATACCATCAGATTTGGCTTCGGGATGAAGATCAATACAAGACAACGTTTACCACAAAGTGGGAAACATTTGCATATCAAAGGATCCCATTCAGGTTGTCAAATGTAGAAGCCACTTTCCAAAGGGCCATGGACATAGCTTTTGTAGGATTGTTGGAAGACATTTTGATATACCTAGATGATATGACAATTTTCTCAAAGGACAAGAGCAAGCATTTGAAGCATCTGGAGACCGTTTTCAAGCATTGTAGTGAGTATGGCATCTCACCAAACCCCAAGAAATATATCTTCTTGGTCCATGAGGGGAAGTCGTTGGGTCATGTTGTAACAAATAATGGACTGCTTAGGCCACTAACAAAAATGTTGAAGGAAGATGCAAACTTCCCTTGGTCAGAAGAAGGCAAGCCGGAGTTTCAAAACATCAAGGATGCAATCACTGAGGCCCCAGTGCTTGTAAACCCAAAATTTCTCAAAGGATTTCAAATTTTGTGTTTGGGACTGATGTCAGTGTGGCCACAGTTTTCACCCAAAAATATGATAAAGGAGACAAGCATCTTATATCCTTCATGAGTCAAACTTTGCAAAATTATAAGAAGAGGTACTTTCATCGAAAAGCAAGCGTTCATGACAATAAAGGCTCTGAGGAAGTTCAAGCACTATCTTTCATAGAGCAAGCCTATAGTGTTTGTGGTCCATCATGACGTCAAGTCCTCCATCCTGCAATGAGACCTAGAAGAAGAGACAGTTGACTAGATCAACAAGATAGTTGACTAGATCAGCAAGATTCAAGAGTTCAACATTGAGATCAAGATTAACCAAGTTGATTAGATGCAAAGCTCTATGCATGATCAAGCACAATTCGACGTGGAAGAACAAGTGGCATTTATAGAGGAACCCGAGCAACCAAATAGACAGACAACCCAGAAACAAAAGCCAAAATGGATGGATGACATAAGAGAGTACCTCCTAGCCAATATAGTTTCAGGTAGCAAAACATGAATTGAGAGGCATTTCAAGAGACGAACAATGAATTACATATTGATGAATAATATCTCGTTCCAAAGAGGGTATGATGGCCTTTCCTAAGATGTGTTGAACAAGAGAAGATAGATGGTCTATTGATGTGTTGAACGAGAGAAGATAGATGGTCTATTGAAAGCCTATCTGAAGGGCACTACTCAGCATACACCACCGCTCACAAAAGTTTGAGAGTGTGATATTATTGGCCCACAATCATATTAGATGCCTTTCAATGGGTGAAAGGGGGTAAGTCGTGTCGCATGTTTGTGGGGCAGAGGAAGAGAGCTCCAATACGTCTGCAACCTATCGTTGTGTCAGAGCCTTTCCAGCAATAGGGTTTGGATTTCATAGACAAAATCAACCCTCTCTCCAGTGCATTGCATGGTTGAATCCTAACTGTTGGTTACGAATCTGCCATGAGGAAAGGATTTTGTATAATGCGCCCCAGATTCGCCCACCAGATTGAAAGGCCGAAAGGAAGGAATGCCTTCCGTGCCAATCTCCGAAGAAGGCCGGCTTCCTGTGGGTTTTTAGTGTTTAAGATAAGAGTACAAAGAAAGAGATAAAAGTGCGGAAAGAGAATCCAAATGTGATTGGAGTTGGGTGGGGGGAATAAGCAGCACGGCAACGATCAATCACCACTACTAACAGCAATTTAAATACAGAAATGACAACAGTAAGCAATGATACAAGAAACATGAGGCAGAAATGACAAGGAGAGGCAACATACAAGATAAAGACAGTAAGCAGAGCCAAGTATATGCTTTGTGTTTAGAAGCAAACGCACAGCTACAATGGTCCCCTGGCAGTATATTCCCCTTCCACCTTTACAATGAAAATGTGGTGGCTATTTATAGCCCCAGTTCCCCCCGATTACAATCACGGGCACAAAGTCCCAGACTAGACAATAGCTGACACAAGCGGCTGAAGAGTTGCTGATGCTGACTTCTGTCGACGAGGACTGTACCTGCAGCATGGTCTCCTTGAAAGCTGTACAACTACGTGGCAGCGCGTTGGGTGGAACTTCAAATTGGCGGGAATGCGGGTAGTTGTGGCAGATGGCACTTCACTTCAGCTTTAATGGTGGCAGTTGGCGTAGATAGTGCGGTCCATGCTTGTCCTTTTCCCGGTCATGTCTTGGCTCGAATCCCAAGGTTGGACACTTGTCGGATGCTGATGAATGACACGTGCCTGCCTTGAAAGGCAGTTTATCCAACTTCGTCCAGGATCAGAGCGCTGTCGGGTTGCGCAGGTGGAAAACAGCGCAGTGGGGAGGGTCTTCTTGCCTTGTCATTTTTCTGGGCTTGTTTCCCCAACTGCGCATCGGTCAGAGGGCACAGCCCCGACTTCGCTGCGAAGTCGGGTTGCGCACCGGTACTTGGCTGATTTCCACCGCTGTTCGGACTGCGCACTGGAAAGGGAGCGCACCCCGACTTCGCTGCGAAGTCGGGTTGCGCTCCAACACTTAGCTGAATTTTCTGCCAACACTGTTTCCCAAGTGCGCACAGGAAGAAGGGCGCACCCCGACTTCGCTGCGAAGTCGGGTTGCGCCCTGACACTTAGTCAAATTTCGCCTGTTCCTGTTTGCTTGTGCAATTCGCATTCCCTACTGCGCTCCAACTGGAGGGCGCACTCCGACTTCGCTGCGAAGTCGGGTTGCGCCCTGACACTTAGAAATCTTTAGGGGACACTTGCTAGAAACTTTACTGGGGGAAGTTCAATGGGAAGAAGGAGGAATGAAACTGCGAGGAAGAGGGAGGAAGGGAGAAATGAAGAAAGGGAAAAAGAGGAGGGAAGGAAAAGAGCAGCTCACAGAAACTGAAAACATGGCACCCCGTGCAAAATGTGGCAACACTAACAACCACAAATTATTTTACCAAGGGGGTGGAAGCAATTCCAATTAAATGGGTAAATAAGGAGACAGTGATACAATTGTTGGACATCATAACCCGTTTTGGGGTCCCCTTTGTTGTCATCACTGATAACACGTCAGTCTTCATTGGGGGCAAAATGATTTAGTTTGCACTTTGACACGGTTTTGTGCCGAAAGCATCCTCAAACTACTATCGACAAGTAAACAGTCTGGCTGAATCTACAAACACGAATTTGATCAAGATCCTGAAGAGAACAATCGTAGAATCTCAAAGGAATCGGCACATGCATCTAAGGAAGACATTGTGGGCAAACAAGGTAACTCCAAAATCATCCACTGGGCACTCACCATACAAATTTGTGTATGTCAAAGAAGTGATGCCTATCAACTTGGAACTCACGTCTCTGCAAATCTTGCAACAACTCAAACTAGAGGACATAGATGTAACGCCTTTGCAAGCCAAGCTGAATAAACTACTTTTCCTTGAAGAAGAAAGAGAAAAGGCATTCATAAAGTGTGCAAAGAATCAAACTGCAGTGAAAATGCGGTTCGATAGAAAAGCAACACCACTTGATCTCAAGGAAGGGGAACAGATCTAGAAGTGGGATGAATATCGAGCCAGGCCCGATTAACACATGAAGCTTGATTCTTTGTGATTCATGCCATATCAGATCATTCAGACAAAGAGCGCCAATGCCTTCAAACTGGCAACTCAAGAAGGATGTTTGTTGCCCATCTCGATCAATGGTTAAAATTTGAGGCACTTGTAAATCGCATCCAACAAAAACAAAAAAATCGTCTGTGAGCACCCTGCTCTGGGACACACCCACTTAGCGTAATATAAAATAAAAGAATATTAAAGAAAAAAATCGTTTGTCAATCGTTTTCTAACTTTCTCTTTTACTTCTCAATCGTTTGCCAAAAAAATCGTTTGTCAATCGTTTTCTAACTTTCTTTCTTCATAAAAAAAAAGGAAGAAAGAGAAAAAGGAGATAAGCATAATTTCCACTTTTCTAATTAAGGCTGTCCCTTTTCATCTTAGAGGAAGTGCCTTAGATACCTTTTTCCCGAAAAATAAAAGAAAATAAAAAATCAAAATAGTAAAAAAAGGAAAACAAAGGGGCCCAACCACTATAAAAGGGGATAACATGAATTTTGCATTTACCGAGCTGCGAATATTTTTGGGAGACCAAAGGATTTTCCATTAAGGGGGGGCTGTCATAGTTAACCTCATTCCATTTTCCCAGTCTTCCTTATATTTTCTTGTTCCTTGTTTTCCCATGGCAATTTCCATTCCAGTCTCCCAAATCCCATTTCCCATTGAAAATTCTTCTCGAATCTCTCTTCTTGTCTGAGCCTTTTTCCAAGACGCAAACCATCTCGCTCAAGCTACCCTGCTCGGAGCATCCAATTCAAAATTCGTCCCGCTGAAAGCACCCTATGCCCCGCTCACAGGTCATCCACACTGGAAGCGCCCCACTCATTTGTGCACTTCACTTCGATGACTTGTGTGCCCACTTGCTCTACTCGGTGCACCTCACCATTTAGAACACAAAATATTTGGAACAAAAGGCATTCAAATCATATCCACTTAAAACATATTGGTGGAATAGGCATGTGGACAGCATCCTTTCCAAGTGGATGTATCGAGGGAACGAGTTAGACAAATTTCTAGCACTTCTTGATAGTCTCAATGGACATGATATTCACCTTAAAATTAGGTTAGGAAGAAAACCTTCTTTCCTTGACATTTTGATAAAGAAATTTGATAATGGATCTTTGGCTCATGGAGTGTATAGAAAGAACACCCACATGGGTCTGTATCTGCAAGTGGACTCACAACACCACCACTCTCAAAATGCTGCCTATATTAATGCACTAGCAATAGAGCCTATAGAATTGTTGATCTCAAGCACATAGAAGAAGAAAACGCTCATCTCCTAAACGTATTAAAGAAAAATGATTATAAGGGACGACAAATATTACAAGCATTTCAAAAAGCCAACCAACAAAGAAAGAGAAACAAGAAACAAAACTTTCACTAAGAATCACACTCCCTTATGTACAAGGCACCTCAAAGAAAATGGTTAGAATCTTAAGAAGGAATTAAATTGGCAGATCCCCATTGAACACTCTCAGAAACCAATTAGACAAAGCATAGACAAAGTGGTCCTGAACTTTATAAAGAGGTGTACTTGATCACTTGTTCATACAAAAAGTTTTATGTTGGAGATCAATCAAAATTAGATTAAAATAACAGTGTGTGAATATCAACCATACAAAACCTCCAAATCAGCAATACACCAAACAACACCATGACTACATCGAGAATACTAACATCTTACCTAAGGAAGATAAAAAGGTGAACAACAAGGTGAGAGAAGCATCAGAAATAGAAAAATATCAGACATTATCAATAGAGACGATGGACTCAAACTCAATGACGCATATAAACCATTACTCTTACAGCTAATATTACATAACAATTATAGACCTAGAATAACTTGTTGATATTTTGTGAAAAAGTCAAATAAGATATTGTTTGGCCAACTTGCATGTGTGCTATCTAAAAGAAAGGACTGGCAAACATTGTATTCAACAATTATCATCACAATAGCCCTGAACAATTTGAGCATAAGAGTTCTCTGACCCCTAAAGATGGATCCATTAAGTGAAGCTGAAACATTGGGAATTTCAAAAATCACCATAGTTCAACCCAAACCGTTACAATTAAATGACCTTCTTTTGGGTGCAAACTATCAATAATTCCACACCAATGATAACTCTGACATAAATGGTTAAATTATGGTACCAATATCTTGCAACTATTGGAAGACAAACCATTTTATCTTGTTGTACAAAGTTGTGTAAAATCATGTTCTTTGATGGGGAAACAAAATCTGCTACTGTTTACATCTCTTTACATAACCATTATATTATGTTCATTTATTGATAAAATTTCTAATTACACTTCCAATTGATTTGGTCCAAAATTCCTTTGTTGTTCATTCTCTTCCCTTGTGTAACACATTTAATTCTGTAACCTAATGTGTTGTTACCTTAATTGCTTCTAAAGTTTGGTTTAATGGCATCAGAGAGATCCAATAATGACTAACTACAAGAAGTATAGTTTAGAGACTCACAACCGCCCTTGCCACATCAAAGGATCTCAATAGTAAGCAAAACCAAAGTGAAGTATAGTTTAGAGACTCACAACCGCCCTTGCCACATCAAAGGATCTCAATAGCAAGCAAAACCAAAGTGGCGACCATTTAGAAGCAGAGAATGGAGATGTTAGACAAATTTGTGTAAATTCTTCACCAAGTATCCATAGCAACTCAACCTCCTTCAAAGGGCTTGTTTTAAGATACAAGGCAATTTCAAAATCCTTCTTTTTGAAGGAAAGACTTATGCAGATAAAAGGCTTGACTTACCTTTGTGCTTTTGAAAGTTGCCTCACATGTTAAAAGTTGGTAGGAAGAATATTGTCTTCAAGTTAGTGAAGTATTCAAGGAAGATAATCCCACCAAAGGGCCTATCAATGTAGTTGGGAAGAATGTATTGATGACCTATTTAAGATCATCAATATATGAAGTGGCACCAACTGTGCCAAAGTACACCTATACATTCCATCACCAATTTGCACAACTCGGCATATGCGATGTTCAAAGGCATAATCCTAAAATATTGCAGTGGATTACAATAGCAAACATCCAAACTAAAATGGAAGTCTTAGAGGTCATGAAATTGATAGGGGCCTATTAATACACAGTAAATAGAAAAGCAAGAAAGAACCCAACATAGGAAACAAGTGATCAAGGGTAAGAAAGCAAATGTAACTTTTTCTTGATGACATTTGTGCAATGAATAGTCTCTCTCTCTCTACCAGATAACACGTAGCCTTTGCTAATGATTCTTCGGGAAGAATATAATTTCATATTATCAAATGCAAGGACATTTCACTTCAAAATTTTATCGAATTCAAGGCTTTAGTTGAAAATCAAAGTAGTTGTTATATCAAATGCCTGGTTGCTAATAAAGATGGATTGCACATGAGAAATACCCCTAAGATGTTCTAGTGCATTCAAGCTCTCTCCAACATGTATTCATAAACTATATGTTTTAAAAAAATTGCTGAACTCAACAATCAAACAATAATGGAGTATCATGGCTAAGGGTAACAACTTATATTCCTAAATAGCATGGGATTGTGGAAAGGATATAAAAGAACAAGGCACTTGTAGAAATGATGATGTGCGAGGATTGAATGATCAGATCCAGGGAAAGGAAACTCTCTATTAAAATTGCATTTTGAACAAGGTTCCCACCAAGGTTGTTTCAAAATCAACATCTATAAGTAAAGCAACCACAAACCTAATATTAAACACGTGAGGACATTAAATTGTGTGGCATGGGCCCATATTCCTAATGAAAAGCATCGTAAATTGGATACTAGAATCCATCCTTGCATCATGATGGGATATTCAAAAGTAGCCTAAAGGCTTTTGATCCATTTGAAAAGGAATTAACCATTAGATACATTTTTTATGAATCAAATAGTGGATCTATTCTTTCCTCTTGATCATCCAAGGTCACTCGTTCCAAAACCCATACAAATGGTCAAGGGGTGGAGAATGATCTTAGTCAATATGCGTCTACACTAGCTATCAAAAAAGAACTTTCAAAGGAACATTTGGACATCCAATAGAACACAAGTGCCTAATAGAGCTACAACAAGGACACGGTAAGAGAATTATTTATACATATGTCAAGAAGAGGATTGCTTGCAAAGAAGGTTTGGCAAACACACAAATGCCCAAGGAAATCGCCATAAGGACATCAAACAGTGTTGGAGGGACACCCAAGGGAGTAGCCAAAGTGATGCCTAAGGGAGATGGATGTCCACATAGAGAATAATCCAAAGATGGTCACCTGGAGAGTATCATCCAAAGACGATCACATAGAGGTAGGGTAATACTAAGACAGGCATCCAAAGAAGAGGTTGTCTAAAGGGGCACTAGCAACAGGGGCTATGTGGGAAAGGGTGCCTGTGATATGACACAAGATCATTAGAAACAAACACCCATGCATAAGGTCACAAGTATAGACGCTAGGCACAACCATAGGGCATTGAACAAAAGTTGAACTTACCAAGATGAAAGAGAAGAACTCACAAAGAAGAAACCTCTATTCCAAAATCCAAAGAGAGAATACACATCAAGGAGCAATGGCATACCAACAACTAAATGGGCATCACACTTCTTGAAGAAGTCAACAAGTTCCTAAACAAAAATCAGCTAACACTCACAACTAGGAGCACTCACATCCCTAAACAAAAAGTTTTTGAAATGGTTAAAGGGGCAAAAGAATGAAAATGCAGTAAGCACAAAATACAACTCCTTAATGAAGAACCAAACTTGGGAAATGGTCCCTTATCCCTAAGTCAAAAACCTCATCAAAAGTAGATGGGTCTATAACATATGTACACTTCAAAAAGGAGTAGTGGATAGATTAAAAGTTAAGTCGGTTGCAAAAGAATTCTCTCAATAAGAAGAACTTGACTACACCAAATCCTTTGCACTAGTGAGAAATATGGATGCTAGAATATCATTCAATCATTGGCTGCCAAACATGGATCAGAAATACAACAAATAGATGTTGAAAGTGTCATTTCACATGGTGATTTGCATGAAAAAATCTATATTAAGCAACCCAAATTTGTCGAAGAAAGTGACCCACCTTAAGTTTGAAAATTGAAAAAAGTTTCTCTTTAAAAACAAGAAATAAAAGTGTAGTATGAGAAAACTAATAGTTTCTTTGCCAATAATGGCTTTCTACAGTGCGACCATGAACATAATATATACTTTTGAAGGGAGGAAGACTAAATTCTAATAGTTGTTCTTCTTGGGCGCAAGTTTTGAAGAGAGGTCAAAATTCGCAAGAAGAGGGATTTGTTCTATCTTTGGATCGGGATGAAAAGGGTTTTACTCTTAAGGTCCCAAAAATTTGGCTGACAAAGTGATTCAAAAAGGAAAAAATTCTTTGGTTGGAAAATTTTTGGGCAATAGACCAGATTTAGATACAATAAGGAAGTGGGTTCGGGATAAATGGAAACTTCTAGGGCAGGAAGCAGTGGTGGCTTTGCCTAATAATTTTTTGCTATTTAACTTTGCAAATTCGAAGGATATGGCAAATGTTTTGTTGAGGGGCCCATGGTTTTTTTGGGAGGAGAGGGTTATTTTTACAAAAATGGAGCCAGGGCTTTAATCCAACCACAACCACTCTTCAATCAGTGCCCTTATGGGTGAGTCTACTAGGGCTTCCAATGGAATTTTGGGATGACAGTATTATTCTCGGGATAGCTAAAGCAATTGGAAAAATAATTGCTTTTGATTCAGCTACTAAATCCCGGACCAGAATGATAGCGGCCCGTTTTTGTGTACAGGCGGATCTGGCTAAACCACTGCCTAAATCTATTAGGCTAGTTTCAGATTACAAGGAATGGGAACAAGATATTCCTTATGTAACCTTTGCAAACGGGTAGGGCATATTTGGAAAACATGCCCAGAAAATCCTAAGGAAAAGTTATGAATAATAGAACTGGACAGCCTTTGAGGGTTTGGAGGAAAAAGGAAACTAAGCAAGAAGAAGTTTTGGGGCAAAAAGAAATTGGTGAAAGTAGTAAGGGTCCATCTCCAAATAGCTTTGAGGTTCTTGCTACCCTTGATGGGGATGGCATTGTTGGAGGGGAAGAGTTTGTTCCAAAAACTCAACCTGGAGGTATTAATGAATCAATGACTAAGGCTTTGATTGAAAAGGAAAAGAATTCTTCTTTGCATGTAGAAGAGAATATTGAGAAAGAGCCACACTCTCCAGCAGGGCTGAAGGAAAAGAGCATAGAAACGAGGGTTTCGGGAGAAACCACTCCTCAGCAGAATGTGACATTGATTGGCTATGGGAGAAAATATAAAAATAAAAATATTAACATTATTCAGAATGGGTCTGAGGATGAAGAAGATGGAGGAAAATGGACTTCTACTAGTGATTCGGAGTTGGAAAAGGAGGAAAAGGTTATCCAGAAATTTTCTGTTGGAAGTAGAAGGAAATCTAAGAAGGTTGATTTGGGAATTTTAGTTTCTTGAGGAAGGCCCAATCTCCGGGAATTGAGAACCAGAGTCGTTGCTAAGGATGTAGTTGATGGGAAGCAAAGAATTTTGTCTTTGGGAGGAGGAAAACTTCCTCAACTTGATACAAAATGAATTTTCTATCTTGGAATATTTGGGGTATGAATGCCCCGACTAAACATAGGGTGCTTAGAGAGTTAAGAAAGGAGAGGAGGGTTGATATTCTTTTATTACAAGAGACTAAAGTGGATGATTCCAATTTTCAGAAGGTGAAGAATTCAATTTGGAAAACAGCTCAGGTGGAAATGGTTCCTGTTGATGGTGCGTCTAGGGGTTTATGGACTTTATGGAATCCTAAGCGGCTGGAGGGACAATGTTTGTAGATTAATGACAAGTTTATTTCCATTTTGTTCACATGATTTGCAAACTAAATTTAATAATTTCCCGCTGCCGATGGGAAATTATAACTAGCAATCTAGCAGTCTGTTTAGACTATTACTGTTTTGGTCATTGCACTTTTGGTCAGAAAAGGTTGTATTGTTCAAAAAATGCAGAATTTGATTTGTAAGAAGATAAGTTGTTTTTTGTGCCTGGATTGATTCATTTGTTTTTCTTGGATTTCCAGGAGTTGTAAAAGGGAAGGGTCCCTTTCAAAACCCTATTATTTACCAATAGCAAAAAAAAGGTGCAAATTACAAAATGTGTCATGAGTCATGACAAATACAATGTCTCAATATTTTTGAATGCCTTCGCCCTTTGCCCTAGCAAAAGCTCTAGTCTCTCTTTGTCATTGTATCCATGCCTCTCTTTATGTCTTGGTTGCTAACGTCGATCAGCACCTGTGTTGGGGGTCAAGGGAGCAGAAGCCCCCTTGTAGGGTCGAGGGGCGGCGCCCTTCGCACATACCATTAATACCTTCACTATCTGAACTGAATTTTTCAGTATACAAGCATACAAGCATATCATTTGTGGTTTTAAATATTACTCCTATATACAAGTGTATTGAGCAATAAGTTTGCATTGATAGCCTAACATCTTTCTATGGAATATTTAATCAGTTAATAATGTATAACATTGTCGTTGTTGGCTGGTGTTGGCTGTCAGATATCTTCAAACCGCAATCTACTCACTCTGTTAGGATGCCCTAGCGTGTTTGGGTTGGTGTGGTAGCAGGTAGGCAGACTCCTTTCTTCCCTTGCAACAGGTAAAATGAAAGACAATTGAAAAAAAATCACTTTTTGGTTAAATCGGCTACAGCCTCTAAGCGTGCGGTTGTGGCTGATTTTTTTCAAAAAATTGCCGATTCAAGGCGATTTGACTCGACAAAGGCAAATTCGGGAAAAAATCACAAATTTGCGATTTTAATCATGGATTTCGCTACTATGCCTCTAGCTACCTTCAATAAAGAATTGTCTCCAATGACCATACACTCACCATGATGTTGTCCGTTGTAGTTAGTCAAAAGATGGTGATACTTCATCATATGTCTTGTTGCCCCTAAATCTGCAATCAATTCCTCTGAAGATGTGGAGATCCAATAGGACGAATGAATAGCAACATGTGCTTGTGAAGTCTCTCCCCACAATCATCATCACCCTATACCAAAAAAAAAAAAAAAGAATCACCACCCCCTTCTTGGTTGCCTCCTCAATCTTCTTGATCTACTATCAACAAAACTCTGCCTTATGTCCTTTCTTGCAAAAAACACACATCAGCTTCTTGGAGGGCTTCTTGACTTTCTTCTCCCTCTATTTCAAATTCTTTTCAGTCTTCTCAGATATTGGCTTAGGTACTTCCTTTGCATGAGCCTGGACAAAGAGAACCACCCCTTCTACTTTCAAGCTTGTTGGTGGAGAATGTAGGTAAACATTACCTCGAGACTAGGAAAAAAAACATGCAAATTATCTCAAAGAAGGTGGCTACCATCTCATAGGTTTCTATAACATTGTTGAAGACCATATTGAGGTATTTAGCATCATCCTTTTTCTTCTCTTTAGTTCCTTTCGCAATCCTCAACCACCTTGAAACTATCCATACTCAAGTAGCAAGCACTGCCAAAAGACGATTTAAATCGCTGCAAAATTTGCGTTTTTGAAAAATCACCGATTTTTTATCCCGCCTGCAGCTACACGAGTAGGGGAAAAAGCATAAATTTTTTTCTTTTAGTTTTCCCTCATTTTTCTTCTTCCAAGCTTGAGAGAGAGGTCTAACTACCTGCTTCCACACGAAAAAAAACCCTAAAACGCATCCTAACAACAGATTTTTCGGAATTTGAAGGAATCCGATAACCACCAAACAACCAATTTTTTTTGGGTTTGAAGGATCTTGGCAGCCACCAAAATCTACAATTCTACCCAAAGGATTCATTTGCAATAATAAGCAAACAGATTTTTTTTTTATTCTATTGAATCTTATTCCAAATTTCCAAGCATATTTTTTTCGTAAGTTTAAAACCTATTGGTTACGAATCTGCCATGAGGAAAGGATTTTGTGTTAATGCCATGAGGAAAGGATTCGCCCACTAGCTAGAAAGGCCGGAAGGAAGGGATGCCTTCCGTGCCAATCTCCGGAGAAGGCCGGCTCCTTGTGGGGTTTTATGGTTTGAGATGAGAGTACAAGAAAGGGATAAAAATGTGGAAAGAATTTACAAATGTGATTGGAGTTGGATGGGGGGAACTAACAGTACAGCAACACATCAATCACCGCTACTTACTGCATCATGAATACAAAGCATAACCAGGAACTGCAAAACCTAAGAATACTTTCTGTATAAAGCAGTGTACGCACAGCTACAATGGTCCCCTAGCAAACATTCTCCCTACAAGGAGAACTAACAGCACGGCAATGCATCAATCACCGCTACGGAACAGCAACATAAACAGAAAGCAACCAAGAGATGTCAGATCCAAGTATGTGTGTCATGCAGAGAATTTGTACGCACAGCTACAATGGTCCCCTAGCAAACATTCTCCCTACAAGGAGAACTAATAGCACGGCAATGCATCAATCACCACTACGTACAGCAACATAAATATAACACACAAACTGAAGGAACTGCTACCACATTTATTCTATGTATCCTCTAATCAATTTAGTTCAAGAGTCCTTGGCCACCAAATGCTGACGTAAATCAACAAGCCATGACACAAGCAATGCCTCAGGTATACCTGACCACCAAATGCTGAAACGAATCAACGAGCCATGGCACAGGAAAACGTAAAGCATAAATGTAAAGGAGAGGCAGCATAAAAAATAAAAGAAGTAGAACAGATCCAGGCGTATACTTTATATTGATAAGCAAAAGCACAGTTACAATGGTTCCCTAACAAACATTCCCCTTCCACCCCCTTACAATGAAAATGTGGTGGGTATTTATAGCCCGAGTCCCTCCCGTTACATTAATGGGCACAAAGTCCCAGTCAAACACTAGCTGACAAAAGCGGCGACGGAGCTGCTAATGCTGACCTTTGTCAGACAGGACTGTACCCGCAGCATGGTTTCCCTGAAGACCGGACAGCTACGTGGCAGCGCGTTGGGCAGAACTTCTCATTGGCCGGAATGTGAGCAGCTGGAGCAGGTAGAACCTCCAATTAGCTTTAAATGAGGCAGCTGGCATAAATAGTGCGACCCATGCTTGTCCTTTTGCTCGGCACGTCTTGGCTCAGATCCCGAAGCTGGACACTTGTCAGATGATGCTGTTTGACACATGCTTGCCTTGAAAGGCAGTTTATCCAACTTCTCCCAGGATATGAGCGCCATCGGGTTGCGCGAGCGAAACGACGCAGTTGGGAAGGTCTTCATGCCTTGATCAAATTCTAAGTTTGTTTCCCTACTGTGCACCTGTCAAAGGCGCACTCCGACTTCGCTGCGAAGTCGGGTTGCGCACTGGTGAAAGCTGATTTCTTCTGCCGAACGGACTTCGCCCTGGAAAGGGGAGCAGTCCGACTTCGTTGCGAAGTCGGACTTCGCCCCAACACTTAGTCATTTTTCTGCCCACCTGCCACAAGGTGCGCCCAGAAAGAAGGGCGAAGTCGGACTTCGCACCAAAACTGGGAGAAGTCGGACTTCGCACCAAAACTGGGAGAAGTCGGACTTCGTTCTGACACTTAGCCATTTTTCAGGGCAACTGCTGTCAAATTTGAGATTTGACTGAGGGGCTCCAAGAAAGGGGGGAAGAAAGAGAATGTAGGGAAGAGAGAGAGAGGGAGAAAAGAAGAAAGGGAAAGAGAGGAAGAGGGAAAAGGAAGAGCAGCACTGCTACAAAACTGAAAACATTGCACACCGTGCAAAATGTGGCAACAAAACCAAATGCAACAAACTAGGGTTTAGAGTTTTTCTTTCTTTTTTGAGTAATTCTTTCTTATTATTTGTTGCCAGAAACATGTATGCAAGTCTATCTTTTCAGCTTTCAATGTTTAAACTTCAAACTAGGGTTTAAGGTTTTTTTTTTTAAAAGTAATTGTTTGCTAGATATTTGCTGCCTGAAATTTGTATGCAAGTGCATCTTTTCAGATTTCCCACCATTTTTTGGTCCCCATGTGCAGCCCATTGTCTCGATTTGCTCCTCGAAGACATTGGGAAATTACCTTGGGTGTCAAAGGTTGTACAGAAGTCTAGGGCAATTACAAAATTTATATACAACCATTCTTGGGTCCTCAACTTCATGAGGCATTTTACTGGTGGGAGGGAGCTAGTGCAGGTTGGAGTTACACGTTTCGCAACAAACCTCGTGACATTGCAAAGCATCTATAATGCAAGAGGGTCATTGAAGAAAATGTTTGTGAGTGATGAGTGAAATTCTGAGCAAGCTGCTAGATACCGATTCTCCAATGAAGGGGAGAAGGTATATGAATATGTGTTTGAGAAGCCCTTCTGGCTAGCCATGGATGAGGCCATCAAGGTACAAGACTAAGTTTTTAATTTATTTTATTATTTTTTTTTTAATTTGATTTTTATAATTAGCATTTGTTGAAGGGAGCTCTGGAAGAGAAAACTAGGGCATCAATTGGGAAGACGAAGGGATTTCTAGTTGTTGTGGAATTGAAGACAAGATTGTTGCCCCAGGAGGGCCCAATGGGGACACCTCCGGATCCTCTTTTAAAGAGACAAAGTTCTTTTGCAGATTTGTTAAAGGATAAATATCCAGTAGAGACTGAAGAAGCACAAAAAACTGCATTAAAAATGCTCTTTACGGCTTTTGGAAAAATATCAACATCTCAACGAGTCAATTGATGCTTTCCACAGTCAGAATCAAGGCCCAAGATTGTCATTGAGCAAAGGATGGTGGAACAAACAGTCTTATATAGAGCCAATCATGATCTTATCTGTAAATTCATGGGTATTCGCCCTACCCTAAATTTTTTGCACTCTTGGGTTTTCGACAAAACTGGGAGCCTCTTGGTGAGTATTCTTTGTGGTTTATTAATAATTGGTATTTTATTGTTAGTTTTTCTTCACTTGCTGATAGAAATAGTGCTTTCGAATCAAAAAAGAGGAATCATGGTCCGGCAGGATTATTTTTTCAGCCCTGGAGAGTACGATTTGATCCTCGAATTGAACCCACTATTGTCCTAGTTTGGATCCGTTTGTATGCACTTCCAATGGAGTTTTGGAGTGAGCAAGTATTGGAAATCATCGACAAGTCCCTTGCAAGATATTTGGGTGTTTCCAGAGACACAATGGAAGGAAACACAGTCGTTTATGCTAGATTATGCGTAGAAATGGATCTCAGCCAACCTTTGTCGGCAGAGGTTGAACTTGAACTTGCAGGACTATCTTGGATTCAGCAAGTGGATTATGAGGCATTGCCCTTCAGGTGTAGATTTTGCCACAAATATGGGCATTTGGCCCGATCCTGCCCAAACAATATGAACATTAAAGTGGAGGCTCCTATAGGAATGTTGAATCTTCCTAAGGAGGGTAAGTCAACAATCACTAAAGAAAAGACCAACATTTCTCAGGGAAAAGAAGCACAGGAGAAGGCAAAAGGAAAAAGATGGCAAAGAGCAAACCCAACTCAAGCCCTCCAATAGGTATGAGATCTTCAAGACAATAGTGGACCAGGAAGAAGAACAATTCATGGAAGGAGTGGATGGGAATAATGAAAACAATAACAGCCATGTTCAAGCCCCTCTTTCACCTCCTCCCATCCTAGAGCAAGTAATTGAGTACAGTGAGTTACCACAATCAGAGATTGCAGGGGCATTGATAGTGCATAACCAAGAGCAACCGATAATTAAGGATGTCATCATGGGTATAGCAGAAAAGAACAGAGAAAGGCCAACTCTAGGGATAACTCAGGTGGAAATGAGATCAAAAAATATCAGCTCTCAAGGAGTGGGTAGAAAATCAAATAAGGAATTGATAGCAGTTCAAGGAGACAAACTGATCACTGGAAGATTAGTGAGTTCAATAGACTCTTACTAGTCTCAAGGTAACCAATGATTATACAATCATGGAATGTTAGGGGTTTAAACAGTAGAACCCATCAATCTGTTGTTCGAAGACTCTTAGAAAAATGTAAAACATATTTTTTGCTTATCCATGAGAAAAAAATGTCATTGGAGCTTATGTGCAAAACAGTAAATAGACTTTGGAGGGGTGCTGGTCATATAGAAGTGGCTGTCCAAAGGACCTAAGGGGGGATAGTTACTTTTTGGAACTCTCTTGAATGGACGGCAATAGAACATATAGCTTGGAGGGGTATCCTTACATCACATTTTAGGAACAATGTGACAGCTGAGCAAGTTTTAATCACAAACTTTGATGGGGTCAAAACCGAGATGGTCAGATGCGTCAATGGAAAGCGGTGCATAACATGAGAGTCTCAAGGGAGGAGTTAGACTAGATTGTTGTTGGGGATTTTAATGCTAAATTATCCTCTAGAGATCAGGAAGGGGGAACCCCAATTTTGGATCCAGGGGATCGACTTATGATTTCCCAAGTCCATGCATTACACTTGGTGGATATTAAATGTCCTAGAACCAACTATACTTGGATTAATAAGAGGAGGGAGCCACATAGCAGGAAGGTGAAGTTAGACCATTTTTTGGTTTCAGAGGAGGCGTTTGTGAAATGGAATATAAAATTTCAGATTTTGGAGGATCCAGTTTCAAATCACTTTCCTATTTTGTTGGAAGGGGGGATCAAGACAGTGCAACATCACAAACCATTCAAATTTGAAAACTTTTGGTTACAAAAAGAGGAACTTCGAAAGAAAATTCCACAATGGTGGAAAGAGGGATGCCCGACATATGGGACAACAATGTTTAGATTCCACAAGCAGCTTCATTATGTCAAGGATCAACTGAAACAATGGAGGCGAGCTAACAAGACAGACTTCCAAGTCCAAAGAGCTCCATTGGTGGCCATATGGGATGAGGTTCAAAAACACTTCAGGGAAGGAACAATTACAGAGCAGCTCAAAGAAGAGGATGATGCATTGCGTAAAGCAATTGAGGACATTGACAACCAAGAGGAGATCTACTGGAAACAAAGAGCAAGAACCACTTGGTTATTAGAAGGTGATAAAAATACTAAAAATTTTCATCGGGTTGCTTGTGCTAGGAGACAGACGAACAAGATAAAAGATCTTCAAGATGTGAACAAATACTCCTTTGATACAATCCCAGGTATGCATTTCCATTCAATGGATTATTTTTCTAAACTGTTTAAGGAAAGTATAGTGCAAGATGAAGAGGCTCAAAAAGAAGCTCTTGCTGTCATACACTCTAAAAGATGGAGATTTACTTGAAGAAGAAAATCAGGCCCTACTTAAACCCATTGATAGAGAGGAACTAAAGAAAGTAGTCTTTGGAATGAGTACCAAAAAAACACCAGGTCCAGATGGCTTTCCAATTGAGTTTTTTCAGGCCTTCTCGGACAACTTGGAGGAGGATGTAATAGTTGTTATAGAGGAGTCCAAAGGTAGTAAAAGAATGCTTAAAGCATTAAATCATACATTCATTGCCTTAATTCCGAAAGGGGAGGAGGGGGTGCATATTTCAGATTACAGACCTATTGCCTTATGCAATGTCATATATAAAATAATCACAAAGGTAATGGTTGAGCGGCTAAAACCTCTTCTACATAGCATTATCTCCTCGGAGCAAGGGGGTTTTGTAGAGGGCAGGCAGATCTTGGATGGTGTGGTTCTAGCTCAGGAGGCAATCCATTCAATGCAAAAATTTGACAATAGCTGAATGTTGTAAAATTGGACATGTCAAAGGCTTATGATAGGGTGGAGTGGAGCTTCTTGTCAAGGATGATGGCAGCCTTTGGTTTCTCTCAGGATTGGATAGAATGGGTCATGAGTTGTGTTTCTACTCCGACATACTCAGTGTTAATCAAGGGCCTTCCCTCGCAACCGTTTGGAGCTACTCAAGACCTTCGTCAAGGAGATCCTTGTTCCCCTATCTTTTTCTCATATTGGCTGAAGGCTTGGGTAGACTCATCTTGAGGAGAAGACAACAAGGTTTGTTAACAGGTATTAAGGTGGGTGAGGAAGTTTTGACTCACCTACAGTTTGTGGATGACACAGGATTGGTAGGAGTGGCCAACTTCAAGGAAGCAAAAATGATTAGAGATACACTTAATGTCTACCTTAGGGCCACAAACCAAGTCATCAATGATAAAAAATCCAAAGTGGTATTTTTCAATCTTGATCAGGCTTCAGGATAGAATTTTAGAGATCTTGGGAATCACGAGGAATTCTCTCCCATTGGTATACTTGGGGGTCCCTTTGTATTTTTAAAAACTGAAAATAGATATCTGGAGGAATCTTTTGGATTGTATCAAGGAAATAATTAATCATTGGTCTCACAAATGGTTAAGCTATGGGGTTAGATTAACTTTTTTGCAGTCAGTCATTCAGGACATGCCAATTTATAAATTTTCTATCGTTGCTGCCCCACATACCATATGGAAAGAGTTGGACAAGATGGCTAGAAAATTTTTATGGGGAGGAGTAAAAGGAGAAAGGAAATGGGCCTTAGTAGGTTGGGAGAAAGTAAGCCAACACGAGGTAAAGGGAGGTTTGGGACTGAGGAGATCAAAGTTAAATAATAAAGGTTTGGCTAGAAAGCTTTATTGGAGGTGGATTTCCCAACCAACTTCTTTATTCAGTATATTTTAACTAGTAAATATGTGGGACAGGTAAACCCAAATGAGGTGAGTCGTTTCCCTTTGGATGGTAATGGG
This sequence comes from Wollemia nobilis, assembly GCA_028583015.1. Classification (NCBI taxonomy): domain Eukaryota; kingdom Viridiplantae; phylum Streptophyta; class Pinopsida; order Araucariales; family Araucariaceae; genus Wollemia; species Wollemia nobilis. The sequence continues at coordinate 2,938,155 of JAQPPZ010003518.1, read as the reverse complement.
TCCTTAGTGTGGTAGGCTCTAAAGTTAGGATCTCAGGTAGTGAAATATGGATTATTTTGGAAAGTGGGGAGAGGAGAGAAGGCACGATTTTGGACAGATTCATGGGATCAATACCCACCTACCATTGTTGAATTCCCAGAACTGCAACCAATAAAAACAGCCATGGAAAGCAGGGGTTGGATCCAGATTGAAAGTTATTTCAACACTAGTCAGCTAGGGGATTATAAGTTTAAGCAGTTTAAAAAGTTGGATGAGTGGCCAATTCCAATCCCTTCAAAATTGACACCCATTATGACTAAAATCTTGGCAAAAAATTTCTCACAGGTAGAGATGAGGAGGATGAATTAGCTTGGGGCTATGGGAGCATTGGAGAATACACAATGAAGGATGGATATGAAGGATGGATATGGCAAGTGTGGTTGGAGAGAAATGGCAGAATTTTTAGAGAAACCTTTTCATCTTTAGATGGCATTTGGCAGGTCATTTGGAGCAAAGTCACAAAAATTGTGGCAATATATGCTAAAGAGGAAACTCGGGCTATTATAGGAACAATGGATAAGGAAGTTGAAGTGCAATAGGGGCAAGACAGAGCTAGTTGGAAACCATCCCCAGAAGGTTGGATTAAAATTAATACTAAAAGAGCTGCAAAAGGCAATCCAGGTAGAGCTGGAATTGGAGTGGTTTGCAGGAATCATGTTGGGACAGTGCTCTATTGGGAACTACAAGGCCTGGGAAGGGCCACGAACAATGAAGCGGAAGCCTTAGCTATCAAATCTGCTTCTATTTGGGCAGTAAAACAAGGTTACAGGAGGATAATCCTAGAATCAGATTCACAAATATTGGTAGGAGCTTTGGATTGCATGAGGAACTTTGCTTTGAAGACATGGAGGTTGAGGATTCTTGTCACTCAAATTAAGGAATTGTGGAGGGAATTAGATGATGTGATTCCAGTTTGTGTGAGAAGAGATCTAAATAAAGTGGCAGACTTCCTGGCTAAGATGGGTACCGAGAAGGAGGTAGGGGTTCAGTGGCACAGTGACATGGCTATTGAGGATGAGAGGATTAGGTAGGTTGGTGAGCAAATCCAATGTTTAGCTAATTTGGACAACCATTGTAGAAATATGGTTTAGAAGATTTGGCTCCAATGCAGATCTTCTTTTACTGTTGTAAACAAGTGGACAACCATTGTAGGAATATGGTTTAGGAGATTTGGCTCCAATGCAAATCTTCTTTTACTGTTGTAAACATGTGTTCTCTTTGGCTAAGGCTAGGAGGAGTCTCATCCCAACTTGTAAATGATCTTTGTTTTAATATAAGTTCTTCAAAAAATTTCAAAAAATATATATAATTTGCAAATTTGCAAATTTTGTATTGTAACATATTTTTATAAATTTTATTTAAATTCTTTTTTCTTTTTTTAAGGTGTCGGAGCCTTTGGCGAAGGTTCTCCGTCTTGTTGATGGAGAAGAATCATCAATGGCATTTATATATGAGGCTATGGATAGGGCAAAAGAGGCAATTGCCTTGGTTTATAGACATGTCCAATCCAAATATGGTCCCATTTGGGATATTATTAATAGGCGATGGACATTAAGCTCCATAGCCCTCTTCGTGCGGCGGGGTACTACCTCAACCCCAAAATTATTTACTCCAACACATACCATGCCGACTATGAGGTGATGGCGGGCCTTCGATTATGTGTTGACCACATGTACCCTGATGAAGAAATAAGTGCTAAGATACAATCCGAGATGCATTCTTATAAGAAATGTGACGGCATCCTATTTTGGTCGGCGATGTGCGTTCTATCAAGGTCAACTATAAGGCCAAGTAGCCCTCATTGAATTATTGTTTACTTTGTCTTTTGATTTTGTTTTAAAAAATAATCTCAATTTAGGATTTTACATGCGAATTATTAAATTTTCTTTTTCTTGGTTGTTTGTAGATTTATGGTGGGAGGACTTTGGTGCATATACGCCCAATCTACAACGCTTCGTCATTAGAGTTTTGTCTCAACCATGCAACGCTTCAGGTTGTGAGCGCAATTGGAGTATGTTTGAGCACATACACTCCAAGAAGCGCAATAGGCTTACACAAGAAAAATTGATTGACCTTGTGTTTGTTTATTACAACCTTCGCCTCCATCATAAGAAAATTATAGGAACAAGCACCAAGGCCTTTGACCTAGACGAGATTGATCAATCAAATGATTGGATCACAGAGGCATAGGAGGAGTAGCAAGAAGTTGTTCTCTTCACCATGGATGAATATGAAAACTTTGAAAACCTAGCGGAGGAGATGGCAACCAAGGCAGAAGAAGATGCACGGGCACAAGAAGAGGCACGGGCAAAGCAACAAAGAGAGACTAGAGCTTCTACTAGGGCAAAGGGCAAAGGAGTTGCAAGACACTAGATAGTGGGCCTATTGAGGCATTTTGAGTCTTGACAAATTTTGTAATATGTTCCATTTTATAGTATATGTAATACAAGATGTGTTTGTCACTTTCATGTGTAGTAGTTTAAAACTTTGGCCTTAAGCTTGCATCACTTCTCATTTTCATGTGTAGTTTAAGCTTGTATCACTTACAGTATTAATATTTGATTTGCATAGTGTTTATTCATTGTGATATGCATGAAAAAGAAAATTTAAAAAAAAAATGCATTTTCTTCTGGGTTTTTCTTACCTATTTTTTGCCAATTTTTTCCCAATTCTTTTCCAAGCCGATTCTAATATTCTCATCTATGGTTTGGCCCATTAAGCAAAGGTACATGTGATGAATGGTCCATTGTATTCCAACAACATTACAATCTCCTGCGTGTAGAACTCACCAAAAATAACACTATCAAAGCAAAGAGCTTGAAAAAACAAGTGATTTGAAAAAAGGGCTCAAAACGCTTCCATATGAAGAAGATATGGCCCCTTGATGTTTGGCCTTTAAATCACACAAAATACTGCAAAAACCCTTAAACAATTTAAAAAATAATAATTTACCTCTAACAACTTTGTTGTTGCCACATGTCGTTGATTTGGAGGTCGAGGGTGCCACCTATCCATTGACTATATAGACCACTAGGCAAGTATTCACTACCTTCGGTAAATCCATTGCGCCAAGTGTCACTGATCTAGCAATCAAGGGAGTGCCACTTGTGTGTTGATTGTGTACGCCACGAGGCATGTAAGAATTACCTCCAACGAATCCACTACTACCAAGTGTCAATGATTCGGCAAATAAATAAGCACCACATGTTCGCTGAATTTGTTACTGACTAGGCAAGAAAACGGGCAAATGAGAAAGGACTAGTTGTGAGTTGGAGTTTGAGGATTGGCTCCTTCCCCCTTTATATATTAAAATTTTGGTGTATGACCTCCAACTAGGTGCGACATCGACTAGAAATCCTACAACATCAACTACAACAACCATCATACCAATTGATAGCCAACTCAAAGCAAATTGGAAGGGCAGGGGTTTGAACCCCAAACCTCCCGAGCATCAAGTCTCATTTCGCTCCTGGCTATCCACACCTGCAACGGGCCCAACACAAACCAAAGTCCACAACCATCATAGTCTTACATGCCACTGTGAAAAAAGGAACGTCGAGCCTTGCCAACACCAAAACCAACACCCTCACCAAAACAAAGGACTTTTTACTAAAAAAGGCACGCAAGTTTCAAACTCATGTCTTCCCATTACAAAATCCCCTACACTCCACACGATGAACAAGTCGGTGTCAATGTTGTCCAAACAAATGAGGATGTCACTAATAAAGCCACCTATGAAAGATGTACAATGGCCCATGGGGCAATACACAAGTGAATATATACAAGGTCGACTACGACCTCAAGTGAAGATTAACACCACATATTTCAACAAAGAGAGGCATAATGAAATTGTTTGTGATGAAGGCATACGTGACGATGCAAGACGCGATGAATACTGCGTGATGACGCAAGGCACAACAAAGGCACGCATGATGACGTCAAGAAATGTTGAGGATGACAATCAATTACCATCCCTATTGACCTTTTTGATACAAAGTCAATGCTCTTTCCTGTATTCTCTTGGATATTTCTTCCTAAAAACCCTCATACATTATTTTTGGGTTTCTATTAGGTACCCAAGATAGGTACTTAATAATTTAATATTGTATTGTATAATGGTATGAGCCATAAATTAACTATTGAGTAAGGAAGGCCACATGTCAAATTAGAAATAGGTAGAAGAATAATGTCATAGAATCATATATGTAACCTTGACCTTTTTGACTCAAAGTAAATGCTCTTTCCCGTATTCCCTTGGATATTTTTTCCTAAAAACCCTCATACATTATTTTTGGGTTTTTGTTAGGTATCCAAGATAGGTACTTAATAATTTAATATTGTATTGTATAATGGTACGAGCCATAAATTAACTATTGAGTAAGGAATCCACATGTCAAATTAGAAATAGGTAGAAGAATAATGTCATAGAATCATATATGTAACCTTGACCCTTTTGACTCAAAGTCAATGCTCTTTCCCGTATTCCCTTGGATATTTCTTCCTAAAAACCCTCCTACATTATTTTTGGGTTTTTGTTAGGTATCCAAGATAGGTACTTAATAATTTAATATTGTATTGTATAATGGTACGAGTCATAAATTAACTATTAAGTAAGGAAGGCCACATGTCAAATTAGAAATAGGTAGGAGAATAATGTCATAGAATCATATATATAACCATTAGGGGATATTGTCATATGTAACCATCAAGGAATATTATCATATTATTATGCACTTTGTAACTCATGGAAGGTGAATCACCACATGGGTGATATTGTAACTCATGGAAGGTGAACCATCACACTCTTGTATAAAGGCGTATATGAAGTATTCTTTGTAGAAGTCTTGGCTCGTGGAGTTGGAGATCTTGTGGAGTGACTTCCTTCCAATAAGGAGCATTGTACGATGTTGCCCTACCTCAAAGATATTATCAATCTCTATTTTATTGTGTGGATTACTATTGTGCAATTTATTTGTGGATGTATGTTGTATATTTCTACATATTGGTGAATGATTTATGGTAATGAGAAGAGAGATTCATAACATTTGATATCAGAACAGCAATTCAGGCAAAGTAGGGTGTTTTTGTAGAGTTAGGGCACGTTTTTTCAGAAAAATGTCACATTTTGCAGTGGCCATAATTTTGATTATAGCAATCATTTTATAAAAATTCTTGTTTCAGCATGTAGATCATTTCGAGTACTACAAACATGATTGTTCATTTGTTAAAATTTGATAAAGTATTGATAAAGTTATGGTTGTTTGAAGTTGGATTATTTGAGCTACTTTTTGGTTGTGCAAATTTTTTTTTCAAAATTAAAAATTAAAAAAAAAAAAATCATGTTAAATTTTTAAGCAGTTATTTTTAGAAGATTTTTGCACCAGCATGTAAATTATTCTAATTACTATACAAACGCTTGCTCACTTGTAAAACTTTGATAAATATTGAGAGAGTTACATTTGTTTGAATTTGGGCTGTTTTTTGGCTGCACGAATTTTTTTTTTAATCAGTCAGTTTCAGAAGAATTTTGCAACAGCGTGTAGGTTATTTTGAGTATTACAAAAATGACTGCTCACTTTTTAAATTCTGATAAGTATTGAGGGAGTTACAATTGTGACAAGTTGGGCTTTTGATGTTGTTTTTTAAGCTGCACGGAAAATTTATGCAAAGGGAAAAAATTCATAACTCTCAATCTAGGTAAGCAAATCAATTGCCATTTGTTTTGTTTTGAAGAAAATCTGCAGATTTAATTGTTTGAAGAAAGAAATATATGAGATCTTAGAAATTTTAATATTTGAGAATTTCTAGTTATTTAAAACCCTAGCCACTTAGGAAAAAAAAAGTCATGGAGTTGCCAAAATTTTCTGGAGAAGATATTGATGCTAGGGAATGGTGGGAAAATTTTAAGTCTTTATATTCTTCTGAATTTTTATGGAGATATAATATTTGGAATTCCTTGCAAGGGGAAGCTTTATCTTGGTATTCCAACTTTGCTTGTCCCCGTTATTATATATACACATGGGAAGAATTTGAAGTTGCATTTTTAAACAAATGGGGATCAAAAGAAAAGGATAATAATGTGCAAGCTACGAAAACTACATCTTGTGTGTCAGGGCCAAACAATGGTCAGAAATATTTGTTTGAATGCAAAAATTCTATTTTGCAAATTCATGGTTGCGTTCAAAATAAAAAAATTATTGTTTCCATTGACCCGAGCAGTAAATATAATTTTATCAATATGTCTTTGACTAAGACGTTGCAAGTTCAAGAAAAGAAAATCAACGACATACAACTTGAGGTCAAAATGTTCAAATTTTTTAAGATCTGAAAATCACCATGGATATATATGTTTTACATTCAGATTTTCATGCTCTTGAGTTGAATGATATAGATATTGTTCTTGGTTATCCTTGGTTGCATTCTTTGGGTACTATTAACATTAATGTGCAAAAGAAATTCATAAAGTTATGGTACCAAAAGAGGAAGATAACATTACAGGACATTTCTCAATGTCAGGTAGCTATTGCAGGGAAACAAAGTGAAGAACAAACAAAAGAACCTGAAATAGAAACTCAGAAGGAGGCAGCAGCAAAAATCAAGGAAGCAAACATAAGGGAAGAATCAATGGATGGGAGCATGACAAAAGAGCACAAAATAAAGAAAAAACATATTGAAGAGTCAAAGAAAGTATCACATGATTGGACGGCGATGGGATTAAGGGCGGGACTTCCTCTGCGGTAGAGCATGGTAGCGGCAACAGTTCGGATCTAGGGCACAGCGGAGCGGGCGAAGGGCAGGCGGGTCCCAGAGGTACTGAGGCGTCCTTGTCATCAGAGGGATTACAGAATGACGACGAAGACAGTCAAGGTAAGGAACCATGAGACAAAAGGGGAGGAGGGCTTCAAAGTCCTATGCCCAGGCAGCTGCTTCAGAAACCCTAAGCGGTCACTTCACCAAGGAGTTGTTTCGGGCTGGGGATGAGCTGGACATCCCGACGGATGTCCTCTCAAGTTTCATGGAGTACGAGAAATATACCCTCATTGGTAAGTTTATCGGTGGTCGGCCTGACATGGAGACCATCCGTAGATGGGCGACAAACAAATGGAGGACCTCTGGGCACATGGAGTTGGCGGCCCTAACCCGAGGCTTTTTCGCTATTAGACTGAACAACAAGGAGGACTACTGCAAAATCCTGGCTGGAGGCCCATGGTTCCTGGGTCGTAAGAGCCTGTTTCTTAGGAAATGGGGCATGGACTTCAACCCTGACACCCAGAACATCAACATTGCTCCAATATGGGTCAGACTCCCGAGTCTCCCCCTCTTCGGATGGCACGAAAATGTAATAAGAGGCATTGCCCGCTCCATTGGAGAGTTGGTCACTATTGACCCTCCCACCCGAGCCCGAACCAGGTTCGTCCAGGCCCGATTCTGTGTTTTGACAGATCTGGAGGCGGACCTCCCATCCTCCATCACTCTCCGGTCTGGAGGCACTATCCTCCACAAACAAGCTATAGTCTATGAGAACAGACTAGCTTTCTACCCCCAGTGCCGTTCACAAGGCCACCTTCCGTCCAACTGTCCTTCTCAAAAACCGGGCGAGAAGAAGCGGGAGAGCTTTAACCCCCTGGAACATGGAGAAGGCCAGGAGAAAGGGCCTAGTCCTTCAAATGCGGTGGCCCAAGTTTCTTCAAGCCCCACCAGGGACCAGGATGAAGTATCTCAGCCAGAGGAGGATAATACCCACCAACCGGAACCAGAACAGCTTGGCGCGGACACCCAGCATGGAGGAAATTCCCGCCAGGAGAGTCATCCACAGGAGGGGAAGGAACAAACCCCCCCCAAAACACCATGTAGTTCGGATCCACCCAAGCTCCAGGACCAGGGCCATTTCGATTTCAACCATTCCCAAACCTTGCTAGAAGATTACCTCCTTGGAAGGAGGGCCGACGAACAGACCGGTCATATAAGCCCTCGAAATACTAGGAGCCGAAAGCAAAGCGTGGATTATGGAAGTGAGAGGAAGCAAGGCCGACCTCCCAACAAAGACAGAAGAGACAAAGAGACGGCGGCAGACGTCGTGAATGGCACCCAACGTCTGTTGTTTCCAGATGACTCCGATACTCAGACGGGCGAAACGCATGTACCAAAACCTCCCTTCCAACAAGGAAAGGGAGGCAAGAAGAACCTCAAACTATCCAGATGAAAGTCCTCTCATGGAATGTGAGAGGACTAAACGGAGCAGCCAAACGGAGGTTAGTGGCTGATCTCCGAAAGAGGACCAACCCCTCCATCCTAATTTTGCAGGAGACCAAGACCGATGTTGTCTCCTCTGATAAAGTTGCTAAAGCCATTTGGGCCAAGGCAAAATTTCTCTCCAGTCCTGCAGTGGGAACAACGGGCGGCCTCATGGTCCTTTGGGATCCAGAGAGTGTCGAGGGCAGCTTGCTATCAACCTCCAATAGGATTATCAATGTGTTGTTCCACTCCAAAACCACCAATTTTTCTTGGATCCTGTCCAATGTTTATGCTTCGAATTCTACCACGGAGAGAGCAGAAATGTGGAAGGCTATGTCCCAGATGCGGGATAATTTCAGTAACTTTCCTTGGGTCGTAGGGGGAGATTTCAACTGTCCTCTACACCCATCTGAAAAGAAAGGAGGATCCGACCTTCCCTGCCGTAGCCTGGAGGACTTCAGAGATTTTGTCTCCACTAACAGCTTGCTTGACATTGACCTCAAAGGGGCTTCCTTCACATGGAGCAACAGGAGGATCGGAAGCAGCCTTATTCAAGTCAAGCTCGACAGATTTTTCATATCTCAAGAAGCTATTCCCATCCTTGGAGGTGCAACTCTCTCGACCTTACCAAGGATTGGATCTGATCACAACCCTATTATTCTCGAGATGAGCGACGGGCCTGCCTATAAGACCCCCTTCAGATTTGAATCCATGTGGACTTCTCATAAAGATTTCAAAGGATTGGTATCAACTTGGTGGCAACAGGAGGTGAGAGGATCCGCTTCAAAGAGAGTGGCTATAAAACTCAAGATGGTCAAAGAGAAGTTGAAAATATGGAATAAAGAGGTCTTTGGCAACATATTCGATTCCAAAAAGTCCATTTCGGAGAACCTGAAAAGTCTGGAGGAGAGAATGGAGCTCGAAGGTTACATCGAGTCCCTCAGGGAGGAAGAACGGAGACTCTTGGTGGACTACCATTCTATTCTTGCAAGGGAGGAAACCTTCTGGCGCCAGAAATCTAGAGACCTTTGGTTGAAGAACGGAGACTCCAACACGAGGTTCTTCCATGCGTCAACCATGAGGCATAGAGGGGCCAACAAGATCAGGGAAGTGTCCTGCAAGGATGGGCGCGTAACAAGAGATATTGAGGAAATCAGAAATGAAGTTGTTGGTTTTTTTCAGGACTTGCTTGGCGATCCTCCCGACAGTGACCTCCAGGTCCAGAAATCTTTGCTTGCCAACTTTCCGACTAAAGTCCCCCATGAGGTAAGCATCAAGCTGCTGGACCCTTTTTCCTCGTCTGAGATTAAAGAAGCCTTGTTCTCTATGCAACCTGACAAGGCCCCTGGCCCTGATGGTTTTCCTCCCCGCTTTTTTCAAGTCATGTGGGAGGTTGTGGGTTCGGATGTGTGCGAAGCTATTCGGGATATTCAAGCTTCTAGATCCATTCACCCGGGGCTTAATTCCACCTTTCTTGTTCTCATCCCAAAGTCCCTCGCCTGCAAAAGCTTCTCTGATTACCGGCCCATCAGCCTGTGCAATGTTTTTTACAAGATCCTCACCAAGTCCATAGCAAACAGACTGAAGCCCGTCCTCCCTCTCTTGATTGATCCTTGCCAAGGAAGCACTATTAAAGGCAGAAACATTCTTGATGGCGTCATCACTGTCCATGAAACTCTTCACTCTGCTTACCGCTCCAAGAATGCTGCACTCTTTCTCAAATTAGACATGAACAAAGCCTTTGACAGAGTGGATAGAGGGTTCTTGTGTGCAGTCCTCCTCAAGCTCGGTTTCCATCCTCACTGGATCGACCTTGTCTTTAGTTGCATATCCACTCCCTTCTTCTCCGTCTTGGTCAACGGATCCCCTGCTGGGTTCTTCCAAAGCGCCAGAGGCCTCAGACAAGGCGACCCTTTGTCACCTATCCTCTTCATCATCCTGGCGGAGGTTCTGAGCTGGTCTTTGAAAGAGGCTCTTCGTCAGAACAAGATTTTCGGCATTCTTCCCACTTCTAGAGTTGACCCCATCACTCACCAGCAATTCGTGGATGACACCCTCATCTCCACTGGGGCGTCGGTAGCCCAAGCCAAATCCCTCAAGCGAATCCTCTCCCGTTACGAACAGGCTTCCGGGCAAAAGGTCAATTACATTAAGAGCAAAATCTACTTTATTAACACTCCCCTGCGAAGGCAACTCAGGATTGCCAAAATTTTGGAGTGCACCATTGACTCCCTGCCTACTTCTTATCTGGGGCTGCCCCTGTCTTGCAATGGGCGTGGCGGTGGAAGTATGTGGAACATGATCCTGGAGCGCCTTCACAAGAAGTTGGGCACTTGGAAAGGCAAACTCCTGTCACAAGCTGGGAAAGCCACCCTTACCAAAGCTTGTCTTCAGGGGATTCCAACCTATTTTATGTCTGTGTTCCTGCTTCCAGCTTCTGTCCACTACAAAATTGAGAAGATCCAGAGGACCTTTCTGTGGTCTGGCAATGAAGAAAAACTCAGAATCCCCCTCGTGGCCTGGGATAAGGTCTGCTCACGGAAAGACCAAGGTGGCTTGGGGATGAGGAGATCAGGGCTTATGAACACAGCTTTGATTGCTAAGCATGCATGGAGGATCCTAGCAAATGACTCTGTTGAGTGGGTCAGGTTGGTCAAAAGGAAATATCTTGGTTCCAATTCTTTCCTTGATGTCGAGGCTCCCTCCGAAGCTTCGGCTTTTTGGAAATCGGTTCTCCAAACCCGTCATTTGATCAGCTTGGGAGCCCGCTGGATTTTGGGTGATGGCAATCTCATCCTCTTTTGGAAGGACAGGTGGGCTTCTGATGAGGGCCTTGGTTTGAGGGCGGACCTGGCTGGCCTGAGAGCTCAGACCGACCCAAATTCCCAACTCAAGGTGATGAATTTCATAGACCGGAGTACCTTTCCCCCTCGATGGAAGTTACCAGTTGTGGATGGGTTCAATAATGAAGTGACTTATCTGTCCAACATCCTCCAATCGGTTATCATCCCATCTGTTAGGAGGACAGACAGAATCATTTGGCGAGGCACGGAGGATGGTCTATTCTCTGTCAAATCTGCCTATGATTTTCTAACTAGCGAGACTGCCCTGGATCATCGGTGGAAAGTTGTCTGGAGGAAAGGGGTCATCCCTAAAGTGAATTTCTTTGCTTGGATTGCTTTCCACAACAAAGCTTTAACCATTGACAACCTTCACAAGAGGGGCTTTGCCTTCCCCAACAGGTGCTACATGTGCTTAGTTGAGTGCGAGACGGCGGATCATTTATTCCTGCACTGCCCCTTTTCCCACTCGGTCCTCAGCATTGTCCTATCCTCCTTCCAAATCCTCTGGTGCTCCCCCCGATCCCTCAAAGATGCTTTCCATCAGTGGCCCAATCCTTTCAAGAATCCAAAACTCCGCTTCCTTCTTGAGGCCTCCTTCCACCACTCCATCTGGCAAATCTGGCTTGAAAGGAATGCCAGAGTCTTTGGTAGAGCCCCGAAAATGCCTCCTTTCATCGCTCAAAGGGCCTTATCCTACGCCATCGAGAACTCCAAAGCCACTCCCGGTCCCCGTCCCCACATCCCGAGCGAAGAAGTGATTTTCAGAAGGATGGATCTCTGCCCGTCACCGAAAGCTGACATAGGACCCTGCCGAAGAAGTGTCATTTGGACCAAGCCTCCCGTGGGGTGGATTAAATTGAATTTTGACGGAGCGGCTAAGGGCAATCCAGGGCCCGCTTGATCGGGCGGAGTAGTCAGAGATCATGATGGGAACCTGGTTTTGGCCTACTGTGAAGAGTTGGGCTCCCAGTCGAGTCACTTTGCCGAAGCCAGAGGCGTCCTGAGAGGAATCCAGATCCTCTCTGAGGATCCTCGGCCTTTAATTATAGAAGGAGATTCGCTCAACATCGTAAACTACCTTCTAGGCACCAAGGACCCATCTTGGAGGGTCTTTAACATCGTTCTCGAGGCAAGAACGCTCCTATCCCAACGTGGCAGGTGGAAAGCGGGTCATATCCTCAGAGAAGGCAATCGCGTGGCAGACCACATGGCCAACAAAGGGCTCGCGACCACGTGTCCGGTCGTGTGGCGATCACGCTTCCCATCCGAGGTGGAAAGATTAGCCAAAGCGGATATCCCATCATGATGTCTTCCCCACGCAGATTTCGGAAGGTCCTTCCCGATGTGTGTCGGGTTGGGGTGGTAGCTCTCTCCAATCCCCTGTGTGGTAGCGGCCGCACGAGCCACGCGAAGTGCAGTCCTTTCTCCAAAGCCAGAAGCTTTCACGTTTCCAAGGCGTTCAAGACTTGGTGTCCTGGTGGCAATCAGCGCACCCTTTTCCACCGAGGTGGTCTAGCTGGATTTTCCCTCACGTGGCAGATCCCAATTACGTTCGGTGATGGAAGTCCAAAGTGCCCCTTCCCAATGGTGACCACGCGTGGATGGGACAGTGGCGTTTTGCTGGAATGTTTGGGCAAGGCTCTCGCCAAATCCTTGCCTCGAATTTGGCACGATCTCTGCAGTCCTTCCGAACAGCCCCTCCTGGGCCTGGCATCTACCATTCTCACTTCTGTTAACTCCATGATCAAAATTCTGAAGCAGACCCAGGAGCGTCAGAACTCGGAGGATCAAGAGGATCCGGAGTAGCTGTGTTTTGACTGGTGAAAGGTTGTTTGTTTTTGTTCTCTAAATGTTTCTGTTTCTTCGGCTATTATTTTTTGTTACCCCGGTTAAAAACGTCTTGTTATCTCATTATTCAGGCATATATGCCTTCACTGTAGCCTCCGAGCAATTAGACTAGGTTTTGCTATCTCTGCAATCAGGCTTATATATCCAGCCAGGAGGCATGATGCATTATTAGAAGTAAGGCTGATTTTGTACATAAGGTTTTGGGATCCTCTATAAAAACCCACTGTTAATATACTAAATTTACCAAAAAAAAAAGAAAGTATCACATAGGGCTAAGGTTGGAGCATATCACCATCCAGATCACCATGAGAGGCAACAATTATGGAGACAAAGCAGAGAGAAACAAAAGCCAAAACTTTGGATATGCTACCACTTGTGAATGCAAGCAAGTATGGATGAAAAAAAGTGAAATTTATGCTTCCAACACATGGCATTGGCATCAACGAAGACCACCACCAATCATAGTTTCACTATTATGGATGGATGATCGAGATTGGTATCAGTACTCAGCATGGCTCAAAAGATCATATTATTTAGCCTCTTCTAATGTTTCAAGGACAAAACATTTTGTAAGGGGGATGGAATGTTAGGTACCCAAGATAGGTACTTAATAATTTAATATTGTATTGTATAATGGTATGAGCCATAAATTAACTATTGAGTAAGAAAGGCCACATATCAAATTAGAAATAGGTAGGAGAATAATGTCATAGAATCATATATGTAACCGTTAGGGAATATTGTCATATGTAACCGTCAAGGAATATTGTCATATTATTATGCATTTTGTAACTCATGGAAGGTGAACCACCACATGGGTGATCTTGTAACTCATGGAAGGTGAACCATCACACTCGTGTCTAAAGAGATATACACCCCCATTGTAAAAGACATATATGAAGTATTCCTTGTAGAAGTCTTGGCTCGTAGAGTTGGTGGAGTGGCTTTCTTCCAATAAGAAGCATTGTACGGTGTTGCCCTACCTCAAGGGTATTATCAATCTTTATTTTATTGTGTGGATTATTATTGTGCAATTTATTTGTGGATGCATGTTGTATATTTCTGCATATTGGTGAATGATTTATGGTAATGAGAAGAGAGGTTCATAACAGTTTCCTCACAACATTGTTGCATGAAAACAGATATGGTATCATATATGGGAAGAGTATCATATACTGATATGACAAATTTTTCCAGACCACCTAATACAAGACACAATTGGACACAATATTATAAAAAGCATATATATTATACTAAAAACCAAAAACATGAACATGAAGATTATATGCAAACATAAAATTTTCATTGATTAAACAGGGAATTTTTGTTCTTTTCTCTTTATTCGTTTAAATATACACTAATTTTTAATGTCATTTGTTGGATAAGGATTCAAATGTGCATCAGACATATCCAAACAGAGTAGATAAGACCAAAAAGCAAGCGTGTATTTGGATACATTCAGGCACTATATCAATGTGATCTGATATGACTGGAAATGGTATGAAGGCAACTGTCTCTATATCTGCATCTCACACATGGATACACTTATCAAAGTAAGTGTGGTGCTAGATATAATACTTTGCCTTACTTCATATGTGCAACTAGAATGCGAACTTAATGATGTGTCAATCAAATATTTTTCTTGTAACCTATCCCATCTAATTGTCAAGCAAATATAGTGAATGAGAATTTCAATTCAATCAACTACTCTCAAGCGTTATCAATGGGACTGTTCAATGCTAAATTTGAATGAATTTCATCCTGCCCACAAGAATTGCACTCCACCTGCAGTCTACCTCACCCAAATGACATGAAAACAAAAGGAATGAGACTAGGTGCCAAGTCCCAAGCACCTTTGGCAGAATAGAAATCCCTAAGTTGTGGCTTCTATGTCAAAAAAATAATCATGTATCGAGTACAGCCCTTCAAGAAGCATTCTTTAAGAAGCCTTACAAGTAGATTTCCTAATTTCTCTATGTTTGATCTCAAAAAGTTTTCATACCATTAAAGTTTCTAACTTATCTTTGTATAATCTTCAGAACTAGCTTCATATGACTTAGAGTTATCAGAAGATTGTATAACAAAACTAATGACATGATTAATTAAGTTAAGGTTATTAAACAACCATTTTAGAAATTTTTAGAAGGCTAACGATTGTGTATAGTGTAGTAATTCACAAATTAAAGAGAAACAACTGTCTGCCATTGACCTGATATTTAATGGCATGCTCTTTTTTATTTTCAAAAATTCAGCATTAATGCATCTATATTTACTTTTATAAATGCGTTTTGCACTTATATTAAAATCTCATAAGTATCCTCGACACAATACTTAGTGATGCCATCCCATGGGGTCAAAATCTGGCTGGTGAGAGTGTGGGGCTTAGAAAGATCCCACCAGGGTTCAATTCCCATGGATGTCATGATAATACAGTTAGCTGTAATGTCATGATCATATAATTTGTAATTCCCGTGGATGTCGTGATAATACAGTTAATTGTAATGTCATGATCATATAATTTGTTGAAATATCGTGATAACACAGCATGTTACCAGATTTAAAATTTAAAAAAATTTATAACGTCATATTCTATACCAGATGAACCTCTTCTGAAGGTACTCAAAGCTAAGTCCATTAAAAAAAATGCCACTGAAAGCTGTTTATAACGACAACATTTACAGGAACCTAAATCAATGAGGCCATACACACTCCAACTTCCTTGTTAAAGACATTCAAATCCCCGTAGAAACAGATGTACCTTCATAAAACATAATCCTGCAGAGTCCAGCTTCGTATTCTAGAAGTACTCTGCGATAGATTTATTGACAACAAAATCTAAGCAACTTATATTTAAAAAACTTAATTCGTTAATATGAGCTGCAAATGGCTGAATGGAACAACATTTATAAAGAAACCTAATGTAAGAGGCTAAGTTCGACACAAGAATGTAACCTTAAAATAAAGAGAGTCGAAATGGTCTTTTAAGGTAAATAACGTTTTCCTGGCAATTACATGTAACCAAACTCTAGCCAAAAAAAATGCAGGTATCGAAAATAATTTAAATACAAAACCTGTCCAAAACATAGACAAGCAATCAAATAGTTTAATTCAAAGCCGACAAAAATTAAGTATTCACTCAAATAATAATTCAAAGCCACTGAGTGTATTTCTGGAGACAACACATACATAACAACATCCAATTTCAAGTCCACTAGAGTCCAATCAATTATTTCTTCATATAACCTTAACCTAATTTACTTAAAATATATAGCTAAAACACGGATATTCGCCAAGCTAGACAAAATTCAACAGGGGCACATAAATCCGATAATTAAATTTAAGTTAGGATAACTAACCCGGCAAGTTTACCCTCATCGGATTTACACAGAGTAAATTTACAGAGATAATTGCCCGATCGTGCACAGTTAATTCCGAGGCAGATCGCAATAATTATAATTGAAGAAGAAAGAATTATAAAGACAGATATTGAGATTATTTAAAATACCAGCCAAATGAATGCCCTGCTCTTCAACGATGCCGCTGCTGCTCCTGCTACGATCAATTCAATTTTTCCTTTCTACGGCTTACACACACTCTCGCCTAGCCTATTTAGGCTGTCGTCTTTGCATTAACCTCTAGAATGGAGTGTTTCTTTTAATGAATCGGACAAACGGACGGTGAAGGAAGATGCGGTAAAAAGAAAGTGGAAAGAGGAGTCGCGTTACACTGACTGACTTGTTTTCTTGCGATCCAGCAGGTGTACGCCAATTGGAGTTTGGAAATGTGGAGCGGAGTTTGGAAATGTGGAGCGGCGTGTGGATATATTATTTTTAAAGATGTTAAGCGGCGTGTGGATGGTGACCGGATGCCTGAATGGAACTTTAAATAAGAGTTTGAAGGTTTGATTCTAAGGTAGGGATAATGAAACGAAAGATTTTAATTATATTGTTGCTTCTCTCGTTGATTTGGTTAATAATTCTTCAAATTTTTTATTTTAATGTTTTTAAATAATTTTGTCATAGATCCGTTTTCAGTGTTTCTTTGTATTTATCATGGATATATGAAAAACTTGGGCATTTATAGATAAACTAGAGTACATATCCTTTCTTTCCATTATTCTTTGGCATTGTTCATCTTCTTGTTTCACATCTAAACTTATGAGAGCTAGTCCTTATCTGAGCAATGAAGATTTATTCTTCCACTTGATTTTAGCACGTTTTTTCCTTGTGGTCATAAGAGTTGAAGGTTTGATTATGAGGTAGGGATGCATTTTATATTTTAGTAAAGGAAGTACGATTAGATAATTATATTGGGTAAAATAAGAGTTTGAAGAGTTGATTTGAGGTAGGGATGCATATTATATTTTAGTAAAGGAAGTACGATAATTATATTGAGTAAAATAATATTTTTATTTTTTACAAGGTGGTTTTATAGTACTTATAGTTTTATAGTTCTATTTTTATTTTTTATTTGTTTTTTTTCTTTCAAGATAGATAGGTATTAGCATGGAAGAAGATAGGTATTAGCGTGGAAGAAAATTCCAATCATGGAATATGCTACTAGACTAGGTTTTTTATTTAGTTTTAAATTATGAACAAGAAAAATTGGGCATAACGATGGACACTTTAGAACTATGAATAAAGGTTCAAGATTTGAATCTTTCGAGTAAAATTATGTCCTATAAGATCCTCGGGGGACAGCACAACGATGCAAAGGTTCGGAGTTTGGCTCTTATTTGGGAGGTCCAAGGTTCAAACTACAGTATGTGGGTAAAATTATGTCTATAATGTCATGAGGGAACAACGCAACGGTTCAAAGTTTCTTTGGAAGGTCTGGCACAATGCAATGGTTTAAAGTTTTTTCAGGAGATCCAAGGTTCAAACCAACCATGATGTGTGTGTGGTTATGTGTTAATTTCCTATTGATAAGCGTAGCTCTCACCTTCACAAGATTCATGGTTGGGGAGACTGCTCAACCCTATGCTTCGATCGTAGAGGTTTATAATACGACCATCACCTTTACAAGGGTCATGGTTGGGGAGACTGCTCAACCCTATGCTCATACTACCCGAATTTAAAAAAAAAATTATGTTCAATAAGTCTATAAGCTTACAAAAGTTGAAAACTACTTTACCTTCTAGCTTTTTTGAGATTATAAGTTAAATGAGATCATTTTAATGAAAATGTAAAAAAATTAGTGCTTAAATCCGCATTTAAACCTAAAACCTTCTATTTAGAGTTTTAAAGTCTTCACTCATTGGTTATATTTTGGTTATATTTTAAGTGTACGTCCCTATCCATACTATGGGATTTTTTACTGCTATCATCATTGGTTATATTTTAAGTGTACATCTTTATGGGATTTTGACCTAATCCTTTTATTTAGAGTTTTAAAGTCTTCACTACTTCTACCATATTATGTTTTAATTTATTAGTTATAGTAGATTATATTATAATTTCTAAACTTATGAAATCTATTATTTGAGTTGATTTTCAAACTTCAACTCAAACTTAAATTATTGTTTTTTAGCATGGTTTTGAAAGGGTTTACTTTTCCCTTTTACATCGATGAAACTCAAACTTAAATTGTTATTTTTTAGCATGGGTTTACTTTTCCCTTTTACATGAAGGAAGTCACATCAAGCTATATAGTGACTATTACCATTTATTATGTTTTAATTTATTTGTAGATATTATGTTATAATTTATAAACTTATGGAATTTATTATTTGAGTTGATTTTCAAACTGAAACTCAACCTAAAATCAATAAAATTGAACATTTTTTTATAATGCATATTTACAATATTTGTTATTTTTAGCAAGGTTTTGAAAGGGTTTATTTTTCCCTTTTACATCAACTTAGTCACATCAAGCTATATAGCATATTTGGTTTTGTAGAACTTTGGTATGAGCTATGTCACCCATATGTCTCAATTGTTGAACCAGGGTCTCATTGGCAAAAAAAAAAAAATTAGGATAAAGCACATATTTTTTAAAGGTTCTCAGTCCTTTGTTATTATTTTTTTCTATTAAAGTAGTTCTAAGCATTTTGGTAGTTGCTTGTCTAGCTAAGCACTTATCAAGAAGACACTTAGGTTCAAACCTTGGGGGTAGCATGTTTTCAAAGGTTGTAGTTTGATCTGAATTCTCTAAGTATGTGCTAGACCAACGATGATGGTATAAATCTTGAGCGATCAATATCCCCTTCACGCCAAGTCAACAACAACGAGGTGGAATAGATTTGGTGGGAGTAACCCTTGTGGTTTGAACCTTACACTTGTCAATTACTAAGAATAGTGTGGTTGTAACCAACTCTCTTATGAATCAAATAAATAAATATATATATAGACATCATGCATTATGACCTATCAACATACAAATATTTGAAAATTTATGTCATTGACAAAAAAACTAATACATAGATGATGCGACACATTTGATAGAAATACATGTTCCTTGCGACATAATTGATAGAAATACATGTTCCTTGTGACACATTTGATAGAAACACATGTTCCTTGATTGTACACAAAACAATAATAAACAACTTTATTTTATGACTATGGATAGAAACACATATTCCTTGATTGTACACGATAATAATAAACTTTGTTTCATGACTAATATGCTTGTGAAATTTATTTTCATCCGCATTCAATTATTGACACAATTCAAAGCTTTGTAGCCATGGATATTAACCATGATAGGTATCATTATCACATGAACTTGTTTCAAAGTATGTTATTTTTAGTTTGTGTTTTTATTATATTGTAGCCATGGATATTAACCATGATAGGTATCATCATCACATGGACTTGTTTCAAAGTATGTTATTTATAGTTTATGTTTTTACATTGTATATAGTTGGTCAATTGGATAGAGCTTACACATGTTCCTTGATTGCACACAAAATAATAATAAGCAACTTTATTTCGTGACTATGGATAGAAACACATGTTCCTTGATTGTACACAAAATAATAATAAACTTTGTTTCATGACAAATATGCTTGTGAAATTTATTTCCATCCACATTCAATTATTGACATAATTTAAAGCTTTGTAGCCATGGATATTAACCATGATAGGTATCATTATCACATGAACTTGTTTCAATGTTATTTTTAGTTGTTTTCATTATATTGTAGCCATGGATATAAACCGTGATAGGTATCATCGTCGTATAGACTTGATTTGAAGTATGTTATTTATAGTTTATGTTTTTCATTACATATAGTTAGCCAATTGGATGGAACTTTAAATACAATAACCTTTTTTCTATATATATAAGTAGATAGATTGATTCATTCAAGCAATTAGCATTAAATTCCATTCTTTGCTTATTATAGTTGATTAATGTGTAAATATTTGAGACTTTGCATCTACATATAATTGATGTAATACATTGGACAAAAATACATGCTTCTTGGTTGTCTATGGTTGTCCATAAAACAATAATAAGCAATTTTGTTTATTTTTTACTAGAGGAAAAGCGGTTGTACTTGGGTCCCCCACCCTTGACAAATCATAATTCTCTCCTTTAGAGCTTGAGATTTTACAAACAGATCCAATTCTCATCTCAATCGAGTGCCTATAACTAGATATCTACATCTTTTTCATAATAAGTTTGAATTTTTTATTTTCATTTATTCCAAAATTTAGCATCCTTCTTTTTTATATTTTTCTACAGCAACCTTCACAATAACAAATTTTTGCCTCTATTGTCTACGCATTGCATCTTAGTAGATTAGTATTTCTCAAACTTTGCTCTTTCATAGTCTGCTTTACCATATTTGGACTATTAGTTTCCTTCCTAAAGAAAAAGTGCAACCATAAGAACTGTAATAATAGTTTATATAAAAACACATTATGTTACATAATAAAAAATATATTACAAATCGAAAATATTAAAATAAATCTTGATCATTATTTGATTAAGATAGTCAACATTTTCTTGTCAGCTTCAACTAAATTTATTACTTCCTTTAACCATGAAAAAAAGATAATTTAACTTCATGATCCTCTATTAAAACCTCTCTATTTTCTAGCCTATCTATACATGTGTTCGCTTACCTTACCGTATGCGTAAACTTAATTTCTTCAAACTCTATAGTAAGGTCTTATATTTCCATAATGATATCTTGTATGCTCCATGGAGCCTTTGCTTTCCTCAAACTTGCATTTAGTTATATTAGTGAGTTGCCTTCCATCCATACTATGTTCCATTTTATTTGTCTATATATTTAACCCTTCCAAAATTACCCCAGCTTCAGCTTCATTATTTGTCGTAAATCCACTATTGAAAGCATAATGTGACAAAATATTACCCCTTTTATTTCTAATTATTCCTCTTGCTCCTATTGGTCTTGGATTTCCTTTAGATGCTCTATCAAATTTCAATTTGACCAACTCCACTTTTGATGGTTTCCACTTTATATTCTTTTTCTTCCTTTTGTTTCTCCTATACCCAACATCATAATTCCATTTGATAACTTGACTCCATCTATCAAGGTTGTCTACTTCAAGATTAGGGATTGTGTGAGTTGATAAGGTTGGTTTAAACTCCTCTATGGCTAAACAAATTTTCTTTTTTATTACCTCTAAACTACTTTCATTTCCTTTAAATATTATTTTGTTCCTTTCCAACCATACAATCCAAAGTATTATATATTTCGATGTATCCTAGATTGTTTGTAATACCTCATTTTTAGAAGCTTTTTGTCATTGCTTTATCCATTCTTAAATTTTGTCATTCATCACCATGCATTTACGAAACATATTAAGACTCCATTGCCATAGTTCCCATACTACTTAAGAGTGTCCCAAGAGATGGTCTATACTCCCCTCCTTTTTACATAGAACACATTGTGAGGGGCCATGAAAACCCCTTTTCATTAGGTTATTTTATATGACTTGCTAGCTACATTTTAACTTTTGGAATGCTTGGGCTATCCCAAATATCTCTCCATATTCTTGCGGTATTATTTTTTTTTTAGTGCTTTAAATTATATCCACTTCTTGTTGTAGACACCCAAAATGTGTCATTTTTGTAATGCCCTAAAATCATTTTGATTAATTCCCCAATTTTCTCCCAAAACCTTCAATTCCCTTAAATTCTTCTAAAATTCCTAAATTCTTCTCTAATTTCCCTAAAAATCCTAAACCCTAATCAAAACCCAAATCATCCTCTAAAATCCCAATCCCTCATTAATTTCCCTAATGAAAATCTTAATCATCTCTCAAATACTCAAACTCCCTCAAAATTCTCATAATCTCACTTAGCCCCCAAAGTCCCTAATTAAATCATAAACACCCCTACATCCCTAATCAAAGTCTGAGGAAAATCCTAAAATGAAATTTTAAATTCTAACCTAATCCCCAAAATGTCCTAGCCCCTTCCCAGATCCTCGCTAAATCATCTAGAAATCTCCCCCCCAAAATTCCCATAATCATGCTTAGGCCTCATTTCCCTAGTCAAACCCATGATTAAACCCATTAACCATCCTCTAATCCCTCAATCCAATCCCAAGGAAAATAGGCATTAAATTCCTAAAATCCTAGGAAAAATCCTAAAAATTCAAATCATCCCCCACAATCCCTAATAAATCCCTAGAGATCCCCACCATTTAATTTCTAAACCCCCTACACTTTTCCCTCCACTTTTGGATGAATTAAAAGTTCACTTAAAATCCAAGTCAACCCCTTCATAATTAATCTTAATAAATTCCACATGTGTATCCTTCATCCACCTAACATCTTAGGAATTTTAAATTCTCCCCCACTTCATCCAATGTGCATTTAAAAAATAATTTTAAATTCTTTTCTCCACCCAAGGACCCCCACTCCCCAAGGTCAATTTATGACACATGGGTGGGTGAGAATTCACCCTACCCAATATCATAAATTTGGAGGGTGCACAACCCTCCAAGAAAATCCTCCATATTTACCTTGATATTTGCACATGCCACCTAGATGCCACATTGTGCCAAGTCAAAGCCTTGTCATCCTACCCCTCCCCCTTGCAAATATGCAAAGGATTGAAAAATATTTCAATCCTTGGTGTTCAAATTTATTAATTTTCAATATAATATAGGCATCGAGATGCCAAAAATATATTATTTGCAACATCTTCCAATAAGAAATATTAGATTGCATCCTAAATAATAGCATAAGGAAAGCTAACTTAAGCTAATAATATAAAACTAACGTGAGCTAAAATGTATGCTCACTAAGCAATCCTTATCATTCCTCCCCACTTAGGAAGCATTGGACTCCAATGCTTTTACAAGGAAGTGGGAGAGATCCAATGTAGGTGTCCAAGACTACAATCCTCGGAGGTGAAGAAGAAGAGAGAGCCCTATGGAAAGTTTTGCTCGATCACGAAGAGCATACAATTGCCCCAATGGAATGGAGAAGGGATTACTACTCTTGCAAAGGTAGTAACTATCTTCAATCATCTTCACAAAATGTTGCTTGTTGAAACAAAGAGGACAAAGGCACAAATACTCCAATTGTTCTTATAGGAATATGTTCATCTTACCGAAGTGCATGGATAACTAGTTGTTGCAACCGCCAAGTGTGATAGAGGGAATTACTAGTTATGAGGTTCACTTGTATTGAAAGAAGGCATGCATCGAAAGGATGCCTTCAAAAATTCACAATGGTGACTTCAACTCCTATGAAGGGAGTGTAATAATACCCATTTGGGATAAAGTGGACTTAATCAAGAGGAGGGAGTGTCGGGTACCACCGAATTGCACTCCATTACAAGTCCACGAATTTTATCAAAAACCCAAATGGGAGGAGAAATTTAACTCCTCAAAGATCTCATGGATCTTATTACAACATCCACAATTGTAAGTGGATACAAATGCTTTCAAAAGCATGCTTCGAAATGTCACAATGGTGACTTCATCTTCTATTGAGGGAGTAAGAATACCCAAATGGGAGATAGTGGACATAAATAAGAGGATGGAGTGTCGGGTACCACCGAGTTGCACTCCAATACAAATCCACAAGGTGTGTAAATCCCAAATGGGAGGAGTAATGTATCTCCTCAAATATCAAATAGATCATATTACATAATCCATGATTACGAGTGGATAAATATTATTAAAAGCATATAATTGGCTCATGGCCAAAATAAAGTCGACAATAGGACTTGAGCACCTTAATACAAGGGTGTTTAAAACTTGCAAAAATTAAATTAATCAATTATTGTTTAATTAATTAATTAAATTGAAAATTGATTAATTAATTTAACCAATTTTAAACAAGTAATTTGCAAATTATTAAAAATAATGGGCCTTATAGGCCCCTAGCACCAATTTGTGTCATGATGATTAATCGGATCTTGATTTTCCTCGAGATACGTGCAAAGCTCTAGTCCTATTCTGGCAACCTGACGGTACAAATGTTCAACCTTCTTGATTTTATGGGGTGAAGGTGCCTTTATAGGATCCTTAGGGTTTTGGAGAGAAATGAGAGGTGGCAAGCCAGGATTACCAAATGGCAATTCTGGGCTGCCAAATGGAGGGGGCAGTTAGAGTGAGTCACCCAGAGTGTCTTACATAACTGAGATGATGTGACTGCAAGTGGAGTGCTATGTGGAGGGTTACCCCATGTGAAGGGAGAAAGGGGGCAAGGGTGTATGAGATGTGGTAAGGGATATTGGTGAGATGGCTAGGACACATGTCTAGTGGCTAGGCAAGGTATCCTAAGCTAATTTTCCAGATTTAATAAATTTGGAAATTGGGATAATGTGTAGGATTTCATACACCTAAGTTCGAACTTAGGTATATAAATTTATTATGCAAGATTTGATGTGGGCTGGTAAATGTGATGTTGTGAATGACCAATTTTTGATGTCTATGGATGCCCCTTTTTGTACCACGTTGTGTAAAACACTATGCAGTGCAAAACCAATGACACTTGTATTTATTGAATGGATGGACTCAAATCTTCTCAATGCACAATAATCAGTGATTTTAAAATTATTTGATGACATTTTGATTTGTTTGCTTACCCTCTCAATTGGCGAATGGGTGAAGGATGAAACCCACGAGCCAATTGACCAAATGTGGATGATGAGATGAGGTGAATGATGAATGATGTGAATGTGATGTAAATGTATGATATTGACTCAAATTGATGCCCCAAGTTTGGGATTATTTATGTTTTACAAATTTGTCTTTGGTTCATTTATGGCAAATATTGTGGTAAAACTATCAACCACGTTTGGAGTTCTTGTTCTCTTATGACTGTAGCTATTCCTTCCAAATGATGGGTTCAAGGAACCAATCGTTCTAGGAATTTTATGCTCATGTGATTTTTGATTATTACCAAACCAGATTTGCACAAAGTTATCTTTTAACCCCTTTCTATAACCAAAAGAATTGAACACGAAAATAAAAATGAACACAAAGAAAGAAAAATGCCAAAATTGCTCTTTGTATTAATATTTTGATATAGTGTTACAAATGATTTTTTTGAATTACACCAAATGTGTTGGGGGTAATGTTACAGTGTTGTTTCTCTATGTATGATATAATGCTCTGATGATGGAACGGGGGTCTTCCAAGTCTTCCACAGGAACGTGTATTTTTCGTTCTTCAGGTACAACTCCAGAAGGGTGAGTGGGCTTCAAGTATCCAGCGTAGGAACCACTCCAGCTTTGTCAGCTTCTTCAAAGTACATGTTTCCTACACACATGAAAACCATATGAGGGTTAGTAGCACCTACAAATCCAAAAAAACAATATTTCTATAAAACTCTAACTGGAGAAAACATGTAATGCAGAAACAGAGAAAATAAATTAATGATTTCTTGCTGTAAAAATGAAATTTATTAATCTGATTCGTCGTGTGCTCTCAGATCTGATAAACCACAAGCATGTGGTGAAGGTTGATAAACTGTGCAAATGCAATTTCGACTATGAAACCGTAGACGTGTAGTGAAGACTGAATGGCAGATTGCTTCAGAAATGGACCTTCAGGCTCTGGATATTGATTCTCCTCGAGATGTGTGCAGAGCTCTAGTCCTATTTTGGTAGCCTTATGGTACAAATATTATACCTACTTGATTTGGTGGGGTGAAGGTACCTTTATAGGCTCCTTAGGGTTTTGGAGGAAAATGAGATGTGGCAAGCCAAGATTACCAAGTGGCAATTATGGGTTGCCAAATGGAGGGGGCAATTAGAGTGAGTCACCCAGGGTGTCTCACTTAACTGGGGTGATGTGGCTACAAGTGGAGTGTTATGTGGAGGGTTACCCCATGTGAAGGGACAAAGGGGACAAGGGTGTATGAGATGTGGCAAGGGATGTTGGTGAGGTGGCTAGGACACATGTCTAGTAGCTAGGTAGGGTATCCTAGGCTGATTTTCCAAATTTAATAAATCTGGAAAATGGGATAATGTGTAGGATTCCATACACCTAAGTCTGAACTTAGGTATATAAATTTAATATGCAGGATTTGATGTGGGGTGGCAAATGTGATGTTGTGAATGAATAATTTTTGGTGTTTATAAATGCACCTTTTTGTACCACATTATGTAAAACACGATGTGGTGCAAAAACCAGTGACACTTGTCTTTATTGGATGGATGAACTCAAATCTTCTCAATGCACAAGAATCAGTGATTTTGAAAAAATTTGATGACATTTTGATTTGTTTGCTTACCCCCTCAATTGGAGAATGGGTGAAGGATGAAACCCATGAGCCAATTGACCAAATGTGGATGATGAGATGAGGTGAATGATGAATGATGTAAATGTGATGCAAATGTATGACATTGACTCAACTTGATGCCCCAAGTTCAAGATTATTTGTGTTTTGTAAATTTACCTTTGGTTCATTGTGGCGATTGTTGTGGTAAAACCGTCCATCGCGCTTGGAGTTCTTGTTCCCTTGTGATTGTAGCAATTCATTTCAAATGATGGGTTCAAGAAACTAGTAGTTTTGGGAATTTGATGCTCATGTGATTTTCGATTATTATCAAAATTGATTTGATTATTTTTTTGCTTTTGACCCAACATAAGGGGTTGAAGGATAACCTTGTGTAAATCTGGTTTGAACACAACCAAGCTCAAAATATTGAGGGACCTAGCTAATTAATGCCATTTTGATTTGATGATGAGTGTCCTTATGGTGAGCTATCCATCCTATCGGATTGCATGGATTGCTAGTCGCTGCAACCGCCAAGTGTATAGGATAATTCACTAGATACGAGGTTCACTAATTGATGTGTTGATGATGATGATAATTATGATGTTGTTTGATGATGATTTTATGAGAATTGATGTTTTGATTTGGTTGAGATTTGTTGTTTTTATTTGGGTTTTTGTTTTCATTTTTTTGTAACCCCGCATGTGCAGTTTTGCCTCCCCTTAACCGCACATCTGCGTTCTACTCTGCAAACCGTAGGAGAGTGTTTTAGCATGCTCCAAAAGTCGGGGGCACACAGTTATCATCGTAAAAGGTGGCTATATAAAGGGGAGAGGGTCATTTTCATTTCATTGTTGCAGTGCAAATTTTATGAGCGATGAGTGAGGATGGATGTTGGTGAGGGGAGTGGATCTGGTGTGAGTGCGGGTGCGGGTGTGGGGGCTAGAGGCTCAGTTGGAGTGAAAGCCGAAGTTTGCTACACAAAGGTAGGTGTCATAAACTCTTAGTTTAGGTTTTTCTTGTGTTTGTGTGTTGCTTTTTTTTGTTATTTTTTAATTTTTTTCGTTTTTGCAATCACTAAGAGGGGTTGGCAGAATTTTATCTATTTTTAATAATTGTTTTTTGATTTTGGAGATGTAATTTACACTAAGAAGGTTGAATTTTTTTTTGAATGCATGAATGGGAAAGGTTGAAAGTTTTTTTTTTAAATGCAATTTACACTAAGATGATGTGCACTATTTTTGTATTTTTCATGTTTTTGAAATGCTATGTATGTAAAATGATGTGCAATGCATTTTATGCTAAGATGATATGCAATGTTTTTGTGTTTTTCTTATTTTTTTTGTATGCACTAATTTTTACTTTGTTTGTGTTGCAGGTTAAGTTTATTACCACTCACCATTGATGGCCTTGCACCATTTCCAAGGTGCGAAAATCCCTCACTGTTGATGACTGGAATTTTCTAGATTTTGTGGGTCTGGATGGTTGTAGATGAGTAAAGACTGTCCGAGTTGATGAGGAGTTACTAT